>OX392507.1:7184635-7737135 GCA_947623375.1 Apotomis capreana
GCCGGTGACCTAGCTTTCGATGCTTCTTGAGAAAGGTTAAAGGCCAATTCATAGACCAAATTTATTCGTAACTGACTCATCGTTGCTCCTTCCTCCTTTACATTCTATTCTTTCTCCTATACGAGTATATATCCAACCATGGCAATCGAGAGCATAACCCAATACAAATAGAACATAAGCATGGAACAAGGTCGGTATCAGCGGATGTTTGTAGTCAGGATGCGCCATCTGTTTTTTGAGAATGACTTAAGTTTTGGAAAGTATGTAATGTATGTAAACGCTTTATTGTACACAACAACTGGTTATAAATAAGAAAGTCATATAGAGATGCTGTTTTGTCGAAGCCGTTACAATCTAAAGAGTCTGAAGATTCTGTCTGTCAGGCTGAGGGCCAGCGATCAGTAAGTCAGTACAGATTAGAGAGCGAGCCACAACAAGAGGTTCGTAAGCCGCGGAAGTCAAAAAGAGTAACAGATGTGAAGAGGTCCGAGTGTCTATTGGTCAATCAGCCTACTATTGAGCGGGCTGATATGGAAGATAAAAGACAAAATAAGGACAAGAAGAAGAGACGTATTACTTTTGAAAGGCTGGTTGAGAAGACGAAGGATATTTGGTTTTCTACCGAAAGTTGGGAGGAGAAGTTCAAAACGCTGTTTGGAGTTGTTGTTAAGGAGATTTTGGATTTATTTAAGGATTTTTTTAAGGAAGGTGATTTTGTACGTTTGTTTTTGTCTAATGTAAATGGCTAGGTCTAATACCAGATCTTTCTTGAATGTAATGTTCAATTCAATATTGGCGGAACCCTTATCGGAATCGGCTAAATTTGTATACAGTTTTTTTTATGTAAATAGTGTATACAAATTTAGTTGTTTTCGTGTACATGTTATTTTTAAGTTTATACGGTTTATGTTTTTATTTATCTATGTCTTTTAGATGAATGATGTTGTGTATTAGGCCTGCTGGAGCTGGCATGTTCATAAAAATGATCAAAGCTCCTTAATTAATAGATTAAAAAAAAAAAAAAAAAAGTATTGCGATACTACGGTAGAAAGGTCGTATCTTTGTATGGATTTCATAGTAAGATACGGTTTTTTTCCGTAGCACTGCAGACTGTAGTAACTAAACTAGCCGCTCGAGGGCGCTTTACATCACGCTTCCTTATTTAGTTACTACTCATGATCTCTCCAATTTGTTAAAAATGAATCGGAAGTAAATTTTCCTTGTAAAATATTGTAATTTTGCTGTATATTATACTCGTATATTAATATTATGTAAGTGCCTACCTTCTCGTTCTTGTTTGCAGCACCCAACAGGGTACATAATGTGATACTTAAACTATTTACTAATCATTATGTGCAATAAACGTATTGAGTATTGAGTATATATTTTATAATCGTTCTTAAGGTCAGGCACGCACCACGATTTTAGTCGCGCGATAATTTTGTCGCATAAATGCAAGATATGGGTTTATATGAGAGTGCGCGCACCACGATTTTCATAAACCCAGAAGTACGCTTATTTCTGCGACAAAATTATCGCGCGACTAAAAAAAAATCGTGGTGCGCGCCTGGCCTGAAGAGTAAACTCCAGTCGTGCGTCGGAGCTGACACACACAATTTTATTTAATTTCAATTCAACAATCAGACCTTTGCAAAATGCTAGTAGGTATAGATTTACCTGTTTATACCTGGCTACCCAATAGTTGTGACGGGAAAAGAATAGGCAACCTAACGTTTGCATATTCTATGGGCTTCATACTTTCGATTGGTATGGAATTTATCTAATATTAATCAAACCGGTGAAATGTTTAAAACAATTTTTTTTTATTATTAATTAAACATACCCTAGAATAAAATTTGTTAGGCAACCCATATGCAATATAATTATTGACATATTAAATTAAATATAAAATACATTTCATCAAATAAACATCTCGGTGAAGGTTATTTTATATCGGGATCTTAGTCTATAACGCTTAACGCATAACCTGCTAAATTACGAAGTCGTATTTTTACCCCGATCGTATACTGAGATACGACTTTTTAAATTAGCACGGCAGATACGTTCGATTTTACACCCCATATTTTTCATATCCCGGGCTTATATATATGAAAATCGATTCTTAAGGAGTAAACTCCAAAAATAGTTATTATTGAAAACTTTCAAGGAGTATTTCTAACGATACATGAGTAAGCACGTGTTTCATGTTTTTTGAGAATTCAACGCCTAAAGGAGGAGAATATGGTGACAAAGTCTGAAAATCAACAAGGGTAATGTTTCTATGGTTTATCGGGTCGCTGATTACCAAAACAACAACGATTTAAAAAAACAAACGTGGTGGACGTGAAATACCGTCTCGCCTGTTGGGGTGCGATGGGGTTGAAATGACTAAATAAATAAATAATAAATAAATATCAGACAACCTCACACAAATCAAATTAAATATGAGTATGGGTGTAATTTTTATTGTTTGTTGGGACGTTAATTACGAAAATGCCACCGATTTTGAAATTTTATTTGTGGTCATGAAAATTCTTGAAAGCATTTGCGCCAAATCAAAATTGCAATTTAATCGGTCCAGTAGTTTTGCAGCAAATCGGTTGTAACAGACGGACTGACAGACAGCTACACGTGATCCTATAAGGGGGTTCTATTTTTGCTTTTGAGGTATGGATATATATAGCGTTATCCTAATTGATCAAAAACAGTATTTGATGGCATCTCGATCGTCGTCAATCGTTACCTAGGCGGGCGGCGCGTTGGGACGGGAGGAGGAATGATCGGTAAACTTCCTGCATCCGTCATAAATACATTCAAGCTTTTCAATAATTATGTTAAATCTAGAATTCTGATTCTGTTTATCTGGCTCAGAATAATACATTTTTCATTCATCAACGAAGAGAACCTCATATCTTATAATAGAACATGACGTAACTTAGAACATGGCTTAGAATCATTAAACCAATCTCGAATATCCCAAGTCGATAAGCGGAGGCTCGGGACATTATAAAAGCTAATAAAATAAAATGCACACATATCCCGGTGTCTTAGCTTCACTTCGAGTTATGAATTTTGAAGTGAACTTTATTTGGATACAGTAAAAGCTGAGATCGCTTGATTTGAGTGCTTGAGTTTTCGGTTTGATTTGTTAAAGTGGAATTGTGATCATAAAAAGCATTTCCCAGTAATATTAGAAAATCGAAAGTCTGTGTATGTGTGTTACTTCTTCACGCTAAAACGGCTGGGCGGATATGCATGAGGGAAATGCAGATTGAAGATTATACCCTAACTTAACAAATAGCCTACTTTTAATCCTGAAAAAAAGAGCATTGTTCCCGTAGGATGATATATATTATATAGGCACGCGAGCGAAGCCGCGGGTTAATGCTAGTTTGCATATATATCTCCTATCACTTCTGTGGCGCGGAGATAATTCCATTAGCGGGATATACAAACACAAAAAGTCCGACTCACTCGTAGTGAGGGTTATACAGCCTAGTACAGTTCAAGTGAAGTAAAAAAAAAAACATGTTTCGTCTCAGAGTATCTTTTACAATACAAATACGCTTTATTGCACACCAAAACACATTTACACAACAAATCTAACAAAGAAAAGAAATCAAGTACCTAATCAAACTCTTTCATTGTTTATTTTAGGAAAAAAACTTAAAAAGTGCGAATGGGTGATTTGCTTTCGGCTCAGTGGGCCACCAGTCGCGTATCGGATATCTACCCCTGATGAAGAGCTTCATAATATGAGTTCGAAACATGTCGGGCCGTTCCTGACAATTTTTACGTGAGTTTAAACCGTTTTTATAATAATTATATACGTGGTTTAATGAAAATCTGCAGAGATGATCACGATTCGAGGGCGACCTTTCTCTCAATTCAAAAACACATTAAAAACCAAGTTCGATACTATCCAACTCCATTTTGCACTTCGTATCTACTACGCTGCATACAAATGGAGTGCAAACTCAACCAGCGGAGAGTGGACTTACAATTTGTAAGTATGGCCGTGTCGGCACAGGTGCGCCGCGAGTTGCGCAAGCGGCTAAAGTTCGACCGGCTTACGCGATAATCATACATGATTACAGTATGTGTACAGTAATCGTAATCCTAACTAATATTATAATTATTTGAAAGTGCCCATTTCTCATGCTTTCGTGTCTTAACAGTAAGTGAGCTATTTATACGGGGATGCCTGATATTAGACTAGACATAGCTAGACAACGAAGGTTATGAATGTGTTTATGGTAATTGATAATAACTTATTATAAATATCATATAAAATATAAATTATTAAAAGCTATCTCGTACCTAGTTCCGAGACTCAATTGCTGTGTAAAAGAAGTATAATAACTTAAACAAATTTGTTAGAATACGTATAATTGATGACGAGCTAATATGCTATGTCGGTTGTATTTTTTTTTAATTGGCACCTGATTGTGCTCACTCAGATTACATGAAGAGAAGTGTAAATGTGTCCAGCAGTGAACTGAAATAGGCTGATTATGATGAAGAATACGCCTGTACCGTGCAATCAAAATTTCATCGACCTGCTAAGAATATCAAGACATACAGATTCACCGTCATAAAAAATAATCCAACAAATACCAACCTAATTGCACATCTCTATTCAATAATCGTGACTTTTATTTCCATTTACCGGTGCTGCCTAACGTGATTATACGTTTCCCTGTCACGATGATTGTGTGTTCCGAATCGTCGTGTCATATTGATGTTTCTATGGCTGTAACGGTTTGTATTGACCAAGATTTTAACGTCAATTGAACCCACTAACGCGACTTATTTGGTTCTGATCTCAGGCTATATGTAGATGGTATAGTAGATATATTTTCTGTCAACCCTAAAGCCCTACCCTACAGCTACCCTATAACACGTATGTACCCACCCACGTAAGAATTTCTTACGTGGGTTTCTTATGCAGCCTGTTTCTTACTAAGAAACAGGCTGCATAAGAGCTTATATAGCCCTTATACGACTTATTTTACTTGGACAAACACCTAACCGGTTGGCTCGGTTTGTAGACACCTGCCTACTGAGCCGGCGGTCCTGGGTTCGAATCCCGGCTGGGGCAAATATTTGTGTGATGAACTCGAATATTTGTTCCTGGGTCATGGATGTTATCTATTTTTGTAGGTATATATGATATATATCGTCGTCTAGTACCCATAGTACAAGCTTTGCTTAGTTTGGGTCTAGGTCGATTTGTGTGTGATTGTCCCTTAATATTTATTTATTTATTTTACCTACATTTTAAATTCAACTGTTAAAATTACATCTCGTTGATGGCTTTTGTTTCAAACACAATAAGAAAGTGTTTGCTTCTAGGTTTCGGAGCTATTGATATTATTTTTCTTCAAGTGGTCTATTGGATAAGAGTTGTCAATTTTCAGTTTATCCTATAGAACTTAGCACGAACATGCGCTGAAACATTGGATACAAATAAACAATGCCGTGTTACCTTCGCGATCACGCATAGGGAAGCGCAGCTTATGGCGGCATTAGGTGGACAGAGTTGGTGGATAGAAGCTGTCTGCGCAGGATTGATCTCTGTCTGTGGCAAACTATATTCAGTGGACGTTCGTGGCTGATAGATAGATATAAGTAGGTATAAGTTTAATAACCGTTTATCCTGTTTTAAAGTTGTGTGCCTTAGCCGTATTTAAGTTTTAAATACTTACATACGACGAAGTGGGCATCGTCAGGCGTTGTGTATTAGTTGTTGCCGTATCGGATCGTATTGCGATTCATACGTTGCTTAATAAAGGAAACATTTAAGTTTAATAACAGTTTCTTCTATATTTCTAATGTATGTGCCCTACTGAATTACGTTTCAACGACAATGTATGCAGCGTCACGCGTTCTAAGTTGTTGCCGTATCGGATCGTATTGCGCCTTTCTCGTGTTGCGACGTGTCGCGTTGCAGTTGCCCAACTATTGTGGGAAGTATCGGTAACTTACATTTCTTACTAGTTTCACGCAACATATTCCGTGTGAAATTTACTAATTTCACAAGTGACCCTTATCGTTATTACCTCTGTATTAACACATGGCTACAGAGAAAAAACACATAGGTACCTACGCTACATGTACTTAGTGTGTGTTTTTTTTCGTCAAATAAGTCAAGGCTATGCCAATCCCGACATGGTGTCAGTTTAAGGAAATTATTTTTATAGTATCTCAGTAATTTAATAACTGACGGCGTCTGAACTGAACGGTAGAATTTGGTAGCATAGCTGCCTGCTGAGCCGGCGGCCCTGGGTTCGAATGCCGGCAAGGGTAAATATATGTATGTGTGATGAACTCGAATATTTGTTCCTGGGTCTTGCATGTTATACCCATAGTACCCATTGTACAAGCTTTGCTTAGTTTGGGTCTTGGTCGATTTGTGTAAAATTGACCCTTAGTATTTATTTATTATTTAGTTATTTATAAGATGATTAATTAGCGGGACTATTCTGTAAAACGATAAGAACTATGCCTGTACGGCAACAACCATTGCTGAAACAAATGAACGAGAGAAACATGATATGCGAATTCCACTGTAGTACCGGGCCCAACCAGTGTTGATCCCACTTTAATAGCGCCACCCAGGAGACACGCAGGGCTTAAGAGGATATATCACTGCTATTTTCCCAAACAAATCGAGTTCTCGCCTGTTTCTTCCTCCAAAACTTAAGCGATCGTAACGAAATTTTGGCAACTGAGTGGAAAGGAAATGTTCTGCATTGAATCGTTTCGATTTCTGCGCTTATTGTTATACAATTTGTGTACTAGGTGTCTGGTTTAGGAAAAAATTTCGCTCTAAACAGACGTCGAGTACACGAATTCTATAATAACAAGCGCAAAAATGGATATAGTCCGATACAGAAACTGTCCTTCTCATTCAGTTATCAAAATTTCGTTACACTTAGTTAAGTTTTGGAGGGGGAAACAGACGAGACCGAAACCTCGATTTCTTCAACCTGGTTACATAAAGTTTGAACCTCTTTTGTTAACGACGCCATAGTCACCAGGTGCAAACTTAACATAAACGGACGGTAAGGAAAGATGGGCAGTGGTATTTCGTCTTAAGGTAATTCCTGCGGAGGTAATCATTCTAGCGATTCAGCACATCATTCAAGATTGCACTCGCTACGCTGGGGGCCCTTCTTAGGCTTGTACACAGATGCGGAGCGGAGCGGAAATGTGTAATATGGACCAATCACATCTCTTAGATTTAAATGCTCTTCTTTTAAGCTTCACAAAGACGCAACCTGATTGGTTCATTTTACAGCCTTAAAACTTGATCATCACTATCATCAGTGACTTCGCCTGATGACAACCAAAACTCACTAAAATTTCTGTCACTGCTCTTCAAAACCTCGTATCTGGTAATTAGATTGATACTGAGATACGAGCTTTGTTTTAAATAGGTATTTGTTACTTGAGTTTTGGCTGTCAACAGACGAGATTTATTTGATTTCATATTAAAATAGTACAAAGGTATTTGAGTGTCGTGTTATCAGCAAATGACTGCAAAACCGTATGATGGTTTCATTGCGCCTTCTAAAGTAATGTCCTGATCAAGATGACCACAAACAGTATTTTAAATAATGTCAAGAAAATGCTTCATCAGCCTTTTCATAAACTTGTATTTCACTCAGCGTTCAGTATTAGGGACGACATTTTAACAAGTCGAAAAATGTCTGCGTTTATCTCGCAAACACTTTTACAAAAGACAGCATAATTGTTCAATATTTGTTGGTTCTTCGTATATATATCTCTTCGCAATTAATTTCGAAACATGGATGTTATAATTTATAAAATGTCTCGACATTCGTCTAATTATTTAATTGTGGAAGTGGCATAATCCTGCGGTTCGTTGCGGCATGGTCTGACGAAAGCGGTGCATGGTGCAGTGTTGCACTGCGAATGCTTTTTATAACAGCATATACAAATTGCAATTCATAGCAACACCGTTTGTGATTGAATAAGAGCTAGGCAATTACACAACTAGGGTTTTAGAGGGAAATTGTGTCGTGATCACCTTTCTGTCTTTCTTGTCATTAGGCACCTCGTTGGAATATCAGTAGGTATCAGTACCAGTATGTAAATGTTGTTGTTGTATCTTATAAATAATCATATATTAGTAAATTGTTGGTAATTTAAAAAAAAATCTAAAAATCTGATACGCGTACGTAAAAATATCATATTTTAGCGATTTCTAAATAGACTCGAGAGCTCTATACATAACTCACTGAGTCACTGTACACTATTAATAATATTAAAACTGTCCTCAGTTTGGCGGAAGGTATAATTGTTTTACATACCACCTAAGTTTCATTATGATAAAAAAATAAAATAAAAAAAAAAACGTAATAATAAGTAAACGCAAGAACTTACGAGTACCAGTAAACGGTAAATGGTTGCAAAGTGTCATCAATTGGATAACTGCTGAACTTACCTGTAACAAAAAAAACCTTATTAGAACATTTTATTGTGATAATGATAATACCCACTTATTAGAACAACCTTTTTTTATTTTCTATATTCCGAGAATAGGGTATTTATTCTTTAGCATTAGAGAAGTTTTTCTAAAATCGCCTTCCGAATTCGATCGGATCTGTTTGTCCAATTTCCATGATTTTAAATTGTTTATTTGATAGCCATTACATGACAAATGAGCTCTCGTACAATTTTACGATACTAACCTCATTTTAATCGAACAACGTAGTAATTTTTAACCGACTTCAAAAAAAGGAGGGGGTTCTCGGTTCGGTTACCTCAGAACTCCGTCATTTATGAGTCGATTTGGAAAATTCTTTTTAGGTTCATGAATAGACATCTCAAGGTTGGTCCCATAAAATTTTGGTGAAGATCGGATGACGAGATCCATGAGGAATCGAAGGAATTCCTGAAATTTTATAGGCACTTATAATATTTTTCACATATTTTATAAAACTATTTAAGTATTTGCATATGGTAGTCATCATCTTCCAATGCTGAGCTGATGATGGAAGGTACAACTCCTCAATGGTTAGGAGTTAGGAGATAATTCAAACGAGATGCATGCCTTCAAGACCTCCCTGATCACCCTGCCATAAGTGTTTTTAACAATCACTAAAATGCAAAAAAAAAAATTTTTTTACAAAAAATAGAACCGACTTCAGTAAAACTAAAAAGCCAAAAATAACCCGTTCAAGTACAGATTACCTTTGACTCACCCTTTGAAGTCGGGGCCAAACCTCACGTAAACTATAAAATATAAATATAATAACTGAGTGGTTTGGGATCGACTTCAAAGGGTGAGTCAAAGGTAATCTGTACTTGAACGGGTTATTTTTGGCTTTTTAGTTTTACTGAAGTCGGTTCTATTTTTTGTAAAAAAAATTTTTACAATACAGCTGGTCTATGATGGTTCCGTTTATCACGTGATAAATAAGTGACACACTCGCATTTTGTCAAAACGTGACGGATGCTTTGTCACTTATTTATCGCGAGATAAAAGCAACCATCATACGCTGGTCCAAGTTCGATCGGCCAACGTTTACTGCCTTACAGTTGATAAACAGTGTTACTCTGTGTCAATCAGTCAAATGAGCCGCTCCAGATAGTCCAGATGTAACGTTACTACCGTGACGTAAGAGCAGACGAGTTCGTGTCCGGCGGGTCGGGTCGGGCAGTCGAGCCACTCTCGCCTCGCTGCGGCGAAACGGAAAGCGGACAGACGAGATGCCAACCCGACCAGCGTTTCCTTACATTACACGTACTTGTACAAAAAAATATTCAAGTTCTGGCTTTTGCCCATGGAAGGGAAAACCATAGGCTTGAGTCGGAAGTGAACCTTCATGCACAATTTAAGTTTTGCTAGTTGAATAGGTTTCGGCTAGCATAGTGCTTGCCGGGCAGTTAGGACGTTTCTTTTTGCTTTATTACTGAGCGTCATTGGATCGTGCACCATTTTGTCATGTAATTGGTGACTCAGCGCTGAAAGAAGCTGTTTTTTTTTTTTTTTTTTTTTATTTATCACCAAAAAATATATACAATATACAATTACATTATGACTCGCCAAACTGTGACGTTTGATGGCGAGAAGCGCTCAGTTCTTTACACAACTTAACTTAAATATATTTACTTATTAGTAGGTAAAAGGTACAGGTAATAATATATTATTTTTATGACACCTTAATTAGCTGACCTTGACTTGTCATCAAGAAGAAACTCCTTCAGTTTCGATCTTAAGAATGTTTCGCTAATTTTAGTCTTCTGCCTAAGTATACTTATTTTATTAAAAAATTTGGGTACTAAATATTTTGAAGTCCTTTCGCCGTAATAGTTTTTCACACTCGGTTGTATTAATTTTCTCTCTGTAACACTTCTAGTATTGATTCTGTTTTCCTTAATTTCTTTAAATTTATCGCTATAATAGTGTTCTAAGCCTATCAAATATTTTAATTTCTTATCTACCGGTAGAATTTTACATAAAGGGAAGAGTTTTTCATACTCTTTATTACATTTTGTTTTTACATTCTTGCTAACAAGGAACTTTATCAGTCTTATTTGTAGTTTTTTTACATCCTTAATATAAGATATGAAGGTTCGTCCGTAAACAATTAATCCATAACTAAGTAATGAATCAGCAAGTGCATAATACACGACTCTCATCGTTTTTTTATTTAACACTCCACTTAGCTGGTAGAACTTCCCTAGTACAGACCTTAACCTATTACACACGTCACTTACATGCGGCTTCCAGTTGAATTTCGTATCAATAATTAATCCTAAATATTTAAATGTTGTAACATACTCTAATTTGGCACAGTCGCAGTTAAATTTATTTAAATGTAAGCATTCGTACGTGTGGCCTATTATATCTAAATCTTCCTTTCGAACAATTTTTGCTTGCTGGTTATATGGTTTGTAAATCTGTTTCAGGGACCGGGGTTTATTATGCCTTAAAACAATCGATTCTTCTCTTCATTTCTAAATTGCCAGCAATATAACCCCATAGCAGTAGGCCACCAAACCAATAGGTAAGCTTGCAATAGCTATACCAGTGATTCAATACTGGGCGTAGATCGAAATGATGACTTATTGCTTTGTAGCAAAACAATCTCGCCATTGAACTGACCGGTAAATCAACGTAAAAAAGGTTGCTTACAACTAAACTGACCTAAATAAATAATATTTAATTTATGAAACTAGCTTTAAACCTCTGATAAAATCGAAGCAATCCATCAAATCTAGCCAAGAGTTCCGTCACGTGCAAAAACAAGGAGCCTAAATCGTTAGTTCCGCGTGCTGGCGGCGCCGGCGCACGCGAAGCTATTGGGAGGGACAATGTAGTAAACTAGGTATACTGAGTAGATGGGACATGAAACATGAAAAAAGGTTGAAACGAGAGACTCCGGCCAGAAAAGATTCTGGCGAACCTTTTCCATAAAAATGATCACTTCGATCTCTTCGAGTCGAGTCAGTTGAGAGTGAATAGGCGTTTAGCCAAAGAGTTCCGTCAATCCGTCATGGCGCAAAAACAAGGAGTCTGGGCCTCGGTCGTTCGTTCCGCGTGCGCGTGCTGGCGGCGCAGGCGCACGCGCACGCGAGGGGAAACTGCGCAAATATGTTGTTTTCTGTGGAAGCGCGTGCTTCCTCGAAAAGTTTGTGCATGTGCATTACGCACACACAAAAGGGACTAACAAATAATTTCATATGCGGTTATATTGTTGTAACTATTTGTGTTATGAAATTTACCTTGTTCGTCGTAAATAACAGAAGTGTGACTGTAACTGGCGAGTATGATGACGAGGATGATGGCGAGTATGGGATTGCTCCAGTGAGCGGAAAATATATTTATATGCGTTCACTGGATTGCTCTTCTTAAGAAAAATAATTATTTGTTAACGGACTACCGGAGTAATTTTTGCTACCTCGTCTTTTTTGTTTAGTATACGAGTAGGGTAACTTATTGACTGCTTAAAAAATACACAGATTTCTCCATTAACAGTTTAGGGTATCTATAAACCTCAGCGCCATACCTTGACACGACACGCGACATCTATAGGTGGGCATTATTTGACATCGATGTATCTCACTATAGGACGTAGTTAATTAAATACTTAATTGTATCAGGCGTTACTTTGCGTACCTAATAAATAATATTGCTTTGCTAATTAGTAATATTATTGTTTTAATTCATAGTCGATTACTCATGTCTCAGGTATTGGATAAGTCATGTTTATATTATCTTCCCTCTTTCTTTCTGTTGCTATTATTTATGTCCCGCTGATGGTGGCGGTTTACGTTTAGTGTTTGAGGTGAATGTCTGAGATTTGGCATGTTGTCGCGCGACGTCGCGCGCTGAATATCTGATTCAGAGGATTTGACCCGGACTTAGCTTTGCGAAAACTACACAAACGAGGTTTGTGTAGGCATTCGCTTTCTTAACGCACCTTGTGGTTTTATCAGAATGGCCAATTTGAAGAGGTAAGGAGAAGAACTGGCTTTTAGTTAATTTATTTTCAAATTGATAATTTTGCGTGAAGATAAAAGTTATCAATAAATATATGAGAATTATCTAAACTCGGTGGATCCCTATTTCTATGTAAAATTCTGTTTATTTTTTCTATTCGACTTCAAGCATGTAGCAGTCATCTCCTCACGGGCCACAGAATGGAAGATAAATAACACAAAAATAAAATAAATAAATATCAGACAACTACACACAAATCGTATAAGTATGTATCTTATATAGATAAATATTGTAACGCGGCAAACCTCCATGGTTCAGCACTGGCCGCTTACAATATATACTTAAATAGGTACATAGACCAACCATGACCCGAGCACAAATATTCAAGTTCATCACACAAATATTTGTCCTGGCCGGGATTCGAACCCGGGACCGCCGTCTCAGTAGGCAAAGGTGCTCTACAAACTGCGTCAACCACGTCGTCAAATAAGATGCATCGTACTGTTTATAATACTTGTACTATGGGCATCGGAAATAAGGGTGCGGGGCAGGCCGTCAACTCTGTAATTAAATAATGCACGATGCGGTTATGTCATCTCTAGAGATGTGCCGTTGTTGTGAACGCGTCCCGATTTGTATGGTAAATGTTCTCAAAAACGTTCTTTCCCTATAACGTTCTCGAGAACGGCACATTTCTAGTCATCTCCCTACGGGCCACAGAATTGAAGATTCATCGTACTACCTATATCGTATCGTACTGTCTATACTTGTACTATGGCATCGGAAAAGGGGTGTGGTGCAGGTTGTCACGTATGTAATTAAATAATGCACGTTGCGATTATGTCATCTCTCTCCACGGGCCGCAGGAATCAGAAACTTATGTAAACGTTGCTTAAGATTGTTTGTTAAGCGTTAATATTAATCTGCTACAAGTGTTATTCTTTTTTAAAACCTGTCTCAATACTTGAATGTCGTGTAGGAGACATCGCTAAGAATTTTAATTTTTGAGGTCAGCTCGGTTTGAATTTTTGGAGTTATGCAAGAATTTAGATGCACTTTACTATGCTTTACAATTTGCTTAAAAAAGAAAAGGAATGAGCGTGTTCCTAGTCCATATCTACCTAGTTCCTAAGTATTCGGCAATTAGTGTCGAGGTGCTAACATGAGGTGGATCTGACATATTTACTGTACTTTGCTAAGTTTTCGAAGCAAAGCTCCCATAGAAAACAATACCCATAGATTTGCTCGTTCAAGGCACTACCTCAGTAACACTTTTCTTCCTCATGAGGAAACCTCTGAATATGTGCGATTAAAGATTGTAAATTTATTTTGTTATTGATATACGATGGTAAAACAGTTTATTTATAGATAAACAAAAAAAACATATTTACAATATTAAAGTTGATAAATACTAAATATACTACTAATACTAAATTAAAAATAAGCGGATTATAAAAAGAACACCCCCTCCAGCAGCTCTGCCTGTGGCAAGGTCCCCATTACACTGCCGGCGTTACCTCTCTGAACTGCAAGGCTGATCCTTTGTGAGAGGTAAGCGCCAGATTTTGGATCCCCCGTGGCGTCGACCAACCGCGACGACAGGGCCATATCCATATTAATATTATAAATGCGAAAGTGTGTCTGTCTGTCTGTCTGTCTGTTACCTCTTCACGCTTAAACCGCTGAACCGATTTAGATGAAATTTGGTATATAGATAGTTTCAGTCCCGGGGAAGGACATAGGATACTTTTCATCCCGAATAATTGTAGTGTTCCCGTGAGATGAGCGGGTAACACCGCGGGGCATAGCTAGTATACTTATACTATAACTAGCTGTGCCTTGCGGTGTTACCCGCTCATCCCACGGGAACACTAAATTTATTCGGGATGAAAACACACTTTCGCATTTATAATATTAGTATGGACTAGTATGGATATTAGTATGGATTTGTGTATAAAAAAACTTTCAGAAAAGTGTTACTGAGGTAGTGCCTTGAACAAGCAAATCTGTGGGTAATATTGTTTTCTATGGGAGCTTTGCTTCGAAAACTTAGCAAAGTATAGTAAATATGTCACATCCACCTCATGTTAGTACTTCAACATTAATTGCCGAATACTTAGGAACTAGGTAGATATGGATTTAGATGGCCGGCATTAGCTCATCACGTTCAGCGTCTAGATTGTTGCGACATGCACAAAAGCTCGCAAACATCTCTGTACCCTTTCCGTGAGATAACGTGAGCGTACTCGCTAAGCGACAGCGTAAAGGATTTGTATGGAAAATAGTACAGCGGCAGTACCCCTAACGGTAACTTTGTAAAACTACAATCTCCATTCAAATCACACTGAAAAGTCATTGGTAAGGGTACGTTCAGTAATTCACTAAAGTAAAACGGCGCCTCCGCCGGCGGGGGCGTCCCCCGCGGTACACACACTGCATACCACACCATTGTACAGCGCAAATAGGATTTCAGGACGCACAGATATGACAATATACCAGTTTTCCAGGTTCTCCTATAGGAGAACTCCTATAGGAGTATACTCGTCCGCTGCGCGCTGTTCTTCGCGCCCGCGCGCGACAGCATCCCACACAAGTGACGAGGTTTAAGCTGCGGCAGGCCTACCACCACAAGGTAGCGCCTACGATAACATCCGGCAGGTTAATCGTTATTAGCAATAAAAAAAAGAAAAAGAAACCCAGTGTTCACAGTATAAACTGGTAGTTCAAATAAAAATTTTCAAGTCTAACGGCATTTTGTGAGCCATTTTGGCAACATGACTTTTCCGACGCAAAAAATCCTGCTGAATTCGATTCTGGATGTTGCCAAGCCGAATTTTGCCCCCCTCCCCCCATTTCCCCCCTTTTTACCTCAAAATATGTCCCTGATCACGGTTTTTACGGTTTTATACAAAAAGTATTACAGCTAGAAAGAAAGTGTCAAAGACAAGACTGATCTCTATAAAATTTGCTATAACATGGTGTATAAACTTTTTTAGTAGGCCTTATGGTTTGTGAGCAATATCTTCCCGAACTTCATAGAATGGTAGAAAATTCTAAATATCGGCTTCCTTTACCGTCCTAACGGCATTTTGGGATCCAATTTGGCAACATGACTTTTCCGATGTAAAAAAGCCTGCTGAATTCGGTTCTGGGTGTTGCCAAGCCGAATTATGCCCCCCTCCCCCCATATCCCCCCCTTTTGACCTCAAAATATGTCCCTAATCACGATTTTTACGGTTTTATACAAAAAGTATTAAAGCTAGAAAAAAAGTGTCAAAGACAAAAATGATCTCTATAAAATTTCCTATAACATGCTGTATAAACTTTTTTAGTAGGCTTTATGGTTTGTGAGCAATATCTTCCCGAACTTCATAATTTTTTTTTAAATTGATAATTATGGTCGAGGCAGTGAAATACACTTATTTTAGGATAATTGGCATCGCACAGGATCCAGCCGCTCTGCTGCTCTTGACGCTGACATCCAGTTGATGTGCTGCTTATTATAATGTCAAGACTTACGGGGCTTTCAGTCATAGGCAGTCGTCAGATTTACACGCAGAACTGTATCCGAGTCAGGCTAAAAGCGACGTAGAAAATAAAAATGCTTTACTTCTGACCATGAAGTCATTCAAAATGCTCACGCCAGCTTATTCTCCAGAAACGGGCCTCAGAAATGCAGTTACCCAGGATCTTGCAGCAGAAAAAAATAAAGTGTCACTTCTCACTGCCAAACAGCTTGGCTCACTCCAAGTAACGAAGTTTACTTCCGAAAGGCTCACCAATAGCAGGTAAGCAACTGCGCTAAGGTCAAAATTAACAAAGGCCCGACCTTCAAATACCCCTGCCTTGGCAGGTCGTTCAAAATCTGCCATTGCTAAAACTACAAATTAGAAAAACCGTAGCGTCCAACAACGCTTGACAGCTGTTGACAAGGCTGGGAGAACTTTAAGTCTGCGAGAGATCTTGAATCATGAGCTGTCTCCATGGCTATTTACATCCCGGATGGATCCCTGAGGGGCGAGAAAAGTCTAATATTTTCAGGCTAATCACCGAAACAGTAGAATATCCGCAAGTTCTTGAATAACTTGTGGATGCTCACCTCATTAACATTACGGCTGCAACGAAACAGAAACGGTTTTTATTAGCTCGCCAGATCCGGAAGAAGATTGATTCAAGGACCATGCCATTTTTTTTCTGCTGCAAGATCCTGGGTAACTGCATTTCTGAGGCCCGTTTCTGGAGAACCTGGCGTGAGTATTTTGAATGACTTCATGGTCAGAAGTAAAGCATTTTTATTTTCTACGTCGCTTTTAGCCCGACTTGGATACAGTTCTGCGTGTAAATCCGACGACTGCCTATGACTGAAAGCCTCTTTAAGTCTTGACATATAATAAGCAGCACGCCAACTGGATGTCAGCGTCAAGAGCAGCAGAGCGGCTGGATCCTGTGCGATGCCAATTATCCTAATATAAGTGTATTTCACTGCATCGACCACGTTTATCAATTAAAAAAAAAAATAATGAAGTTCAGGAAGGTATTGCTCACAAACCATAAAGCCTACTAAAAAGTTTATACAGCATGTTATAGGAAATTTTAAAGAGATCATTTTTGTCTTTGACACTTTTTTTCTAGCTTTAATACTTTTTGTATAAAACCGTAAAAATCGTGATTAGGGACATATTTTGAGGTCAAAAGGGGGGGATATGGGGGGAGGGGGGCATAATTCGGCTTGGCAACACCCAGAACCGAATTCAGCAGGCTTTTTTACATCGGAAAAGTCATGTTGCCAAATTGGATCCCAAAATGCCGTTAGGACGGTAAAGGAAGCCGATATTTAGAATTTTCTACCATTCTATGAAGTTCGGGAAGATATTGCTCACAAACCATAAGGCCTACTAAAAAAGTTTATACACCATGTTATAGAAAATTTTATAGAGATCAGTCTTGTCTTTGACACTTTTTTTCTAGCTGTAATACTTTTTGTATAAAACCGTAAAAACCGTGATCAGGGACATATTTTGAGGTAAAAAGGGGGGAAATGGGGGGAGGGGGGCAAAATTCGGCTTGGCAACATCTAGAATCGAATTTAGCAGGCTTTTTTACGTCGGAAAAGTCATGTTGCCAAAATGGCTCACAAAATGCCGTTAGGACGGTAAAGGAAGCCGATATTTGGATTTTTCTACCAGTCTAGTATACTTTTGCTTTTACATAGTGATGAGCGCTTGTGAGTAAGGGCCGATACAGACGGACAGCATTTTGAACTGCAACCCAGCTGCAAAGTGGCAGTTCCAGGGCAGTTCTGATGCAGTTACACCAACTGGCAGGCTGGAACTGCCACTATGGGCTTGTGCACAAATCACGTGAGGTTTTTCCGGCTACTTTTTGACCCCCCCCTCCCCCCTGGCGATATTTGGTGAGGTTCTTTACTAACCCCCCTCCCCCTCACTACCTCAAGTGCATTTTTTTTCCGCCAAAATTTCGTAAAATAGACTCGCTATTTTGAGGTATTTAACAAGTCAAGACTTATTTTTAACAAAACCGAGAAAAAAATATCGACTTTTTCTTAGTTCGTTCACTGTAGAAAAAATACACGTGAGGTCTCCTTATACTATTTTGTACTCGTGGGATAGAATTTATTACTTACCATACGAAACGTCTGCAACCATTATCTAATTTACTGCACGCTGCCTAGGCTTAGGGTCTTAGGCTCACGATAGTTTATTACTCAGCAATAAACGAAATTAAAAATAAAAACCTTTATATGAAAAAAATCAATGAGAATGTTTCGAAAATAATTCTATGCTTCTTGCTCAACAACCCTAAACAAACTCGGACTTAGATGAAACTTTACGACAATTGATGGATTAAAATTAAGAAAAATTAGTTCCCGGGAATGAAGCTGAACTTCATCGAAAATAAGATGTTCTCTTCAGTAAGTCTTATTTACAGTAAACACCTATCTTTTTGCCCGCACGACAGCAACGACCGCTTTATCGATGCACTTCGGGCAAACTCGCACTCGCGTGCCTGCTCCCAATACAATGAGAAATAAACTAAGAAACTTCATTAGACATTTTCAAAACATTAGGTACGATAAACTAGCCAACTCGCCGAGTTATGAGACAGAATACGAGACAATGCGAAATATTTTAACAGGAGAAAACGATCGTCACGTCAAGTGAAGATCTCGTCGATCAACCAGGAATTTATGGACGATTATTAGGTGTAACCGCACCTCGCGTTAATGTACGAGATAACTACGCTACTGGTGGATTCCTAGAAAAAAATAACGAGCAAGACTATAATACTTACTTACGAAAGAGTTATTGCTGCGGTATTTCTGCTAATACTTCTGTTTCATAAAAGATCAACGTGAAAGATTAATATACAACATACAACATATTTCAACCGGTGAAACTTTAACCCAGAGGGCCTATAATGGTTGCGTTTATCACGTGATAAATAAAGTAAGTGACAAAGCATCTGTCACTCACACTCGAATTTTGTCAAAACATAACGGATGCCTTGTCACTTATTTATCGCGTGATAAATGCAACCATCACAGGTTCGCAGGTCACTGATATGCACGAATACATTCGTAAATAATAATATGAAAATTATAAATACATAGTAATAACGGTTTAAGCTCACTTAAAAATTTACTGGTTGGTCCAAAAAGCTTCGAACTCGTAATAGAGCGTTCATCAGGGACAGCTAACGGCCTACCGTCTTTAATAATTATGAAAGATGTCTCACGATAGTCCTAATAAGATTAATATTAAGACACGTGTAAGACGTTGCGTATTTATACGGATCTAGTAAGCAATAAACGGCTTTAGTAACGTTATGTCAGTTTAAGTTATACATATCGATGGCAAAAAACGAGAACGTAGTAACCGCCACTTGGCCAAAAAAAATTTTTTTGCATATTCGGAATCAGCGAATTTTTCTGCGTCGACTGGTCTGGGTCCCATGGCTCTACGACGCTTAGAAAAAACTGGACTACGTTGCAAAACGAATGTATTTTTTTGACGATGCCCACATCTAATTGCTGTAAACACCCAAATAGTAGTAATTTTCTAAACGAGTACATTTACGCTAATTTTGTTCTTTCATAAATCAAAGGGTGTGCCGGTTACAGCGTTGCCGAAATTTTGTTCCGTGGCGGTTGCAGCATTTATGCATGTAGTGAAAAAATTACGAACCAAGCTTACTGCAATTATCCTAAAATAAATTATCTATGATTGACGCTTACTACATTTCATTCGAAAATGAATTAACAGCAAGCTACAGTAACGACATTTGAAACACAACGTGAAGTGGGTAGTGCTTGAAGATACAGCAATAAAAATGAGCGCTCGCGGCGATGTGGCTCGTGAATACGACCTGTGATTTAGTCTATCGGCGATCGCCGGAGCGAGTGTACGTAGTCTGTGTACATGCCTTTTTTTGGATGTAAAATATGTTGCGGGTTTAATGTGAATATTGGTATAAAACATAACTAGCATATTTATTTGCTTTATTAATATTGAAAGGACAGCAAAAATGTTTTTATTACATTTTGTTGGAAGAAAATAACGATGTTGGGGCGCGGGACGCGGCAGCTTTGAGAGTTCCGTGCCTCAATCGCCAAAAACTAAACTTAAATAGGATCACTTTTGTGCCTGTCTATCCATTTGTCGAGACCTTTTTCTCAGGAACGCGTGGAGGTATAAAGCTGGAATTAACATCAAATATCATCAAAGGTCTGCTTATCTTCAGCTTAAAGGCAATCAAAAGATACGAGCAAACACTCGCATGATGATTAAAAAAAATTAAAAAAATATTTACTTTTTTTCGGCTTTCTTCTCGACAGCGGCCTCCTCTTGTGAAATTCCGATAAATTCAGATTCAGACATGTAAAGTGGCCTACTTACAGAATAGGTATACATTTCAATTTTGATTTCGATTTAAAATAATGATTTTTTTTTAATTAGTATAATATGTATATCTAGTTTACGGTTGTAATCGCTAGAAGAAAGTTTTGCTGTAATCTACTACGTTTCACTACAACCATTAAGAGTTAATTGGTCTAACCCCTAAAAAGCTGACTCAAGCCGGATCAAACTAGTTTGGGGTGTCACGTGCGCATCTTTATTATCTAAGGGCTAGAATCAGATAAGCACTAAATTTGTTGAGCTGTGGTAGATAAACAACTGTCTTCTTCTTCTTCGTTACACTCTTTACAGAGTGGTCGTGACCATTATGCATTTGTGGAGTTCTGAGTGACCCGTTTGACGACACGTCGCCATTCATCCCGTAGGGCCGCTTTCCGTGAGCATTCGTTGACGGTAGCCGACACACTGGCTTTGATCTGGTCGGTCCATCTCATCGGCGATCTTCCTCTGGCTCTGACACCTTCCACTCTCCCTTGAACAACGAGGCGTTCTATGGACGTTCCGTCTCGCCGAGACACGTGTCCAAAGAAGTTGAGGATGCGGGATCTGACGACAGAGAGCAGACGCTCTTTAATTTCAAGCTCCTCAAGAATTGAGACGTTGGTCCGGAACTCAGTCCACGATACACCAAGCATCCGTCTCCAGCACCACATCTCCAGTGCATTGACTTTCTGCTCTTCTGCCGCCCTTAATGTCCATGTCTCAGCAGCATACAGGAATATGGGAAATATGAGGGTTCTAACAAGCCTGGTTTTAGTGGTCCTTGTGATATTACGGTTCCTCCAAACCCTTTTCATCTTGTCCATAGCAGACCTCGCAATCGCCATACGTCGTTTGATCTCATCTACGCAGCCTCCGTTGTTTGTGATCAATGCCCCCAAGTAGATGTATGACTGTACTACTTCACAATTCGCAATTTCTGTAACTTCGGGCGAATTGTTGTTTGCACGATCGACAATCAACATTTTGGGCTTGCTGCGGTTAATCCTCAGGCCAAACTCTAAACTGACGTTCTCCGTTCTATAAAGCAATGCAAAGCATTCTATAAAACAACTGTACAGTATTTAAAATTTACCGGTTAACTGGTGCCTGATTCGATTAATATTTTCACAATAACCATACCTTGTGGTTGACTGGTAGAGAATGCCTCATGGCATTAAGTCCGCCATTTGTACTTTTACTTATGTATTTTGTGCAATAAAGTTTAAATAAATAAATAAATAAAATACGCATGGCATAAATGAATAAAAAAATATATATCGGGCAACCTCACACAAATTAATCAAGTACCACAGTAAGCTCTAGGAGGCTTGTGTTCTGGACACAAGTGAACATACTGGTAAAGATAAATACATATTTAAATACAAATAACATCCATGACCCGGGCACAAATATATTATTCGACAAATAATCGAGTTCATCACACAAATATTTGCCCTTGCCGGGATTCGAACCCAGGACCGTCGGCTCAGTAGGCAGCTGCTTAAACCACTGCGACAACTGTCGTCATTCATTTTATCACGGACATAATATACAGCTTTGCGGCTGCTTGAGCTACATCAGCTACCAGCGTTTTGAAACGCAGTACTGTGTTCTTAATTCTGTCAGTTAGTTTTACGCCCAGAATACTGCGTTCCATGGCTCTTTGACAAACCTTGAGGGTGGACTTCTGAACTTTTGTCAAAGACCAAGTCTGCGCTCCGTAGGTCAGGATAGGTCAGGAAGAATGCACATGTCCATCAGTCACTATTGCACTAATTTTCATTACTTTAGAGGGGCGATTTTTGAGTTAATTATGACAAACATTTTGAGGAGTGTTATTATAAAACAATGCATTTTAGAGGAATTTTTAGTATTTTTTTAAGAACAGTTATTTAAATTATGTTATTATGGAAACGAATTCCATTGGAATGCAATTTTTAGGTTCCTATTTTAACGTCAATTGATATTCTGCCTAAGAAAAATTACTCCGAGTTTTTATTTAAATAAATAATAAAAAATTTAATTTGTACGGTACCACAGTAATATAACGTCTAGTTATTTAAGTTAAATATTAATGGTTCAGTGAGATTAGTTCAAAGAAATATTTTTATAATTGAGGTGATAGTTGTGTTCAAACAATTGTTTAAGAATTATGTTGAAAACTTACGAGTATATAATAAGTAATACTTACATTCAAAACATCTTTTATAGTTAGTGGGTTTAATAGGTAGTGAGTTTTATATCGATAAAAGTTACTTAAAAGACAATTTAATGCCAAAACTGGAGATAAAATGTAGAGAGTTTTAAAGTTTTCACGGGAATATTAAACCTCATTACCTATAATATTTAGTTTAAGCGGATAACAATATTATAGTCTGATTAACCCTAAGAATATGTTTATGTTTGTTTTTAGCACGATAAGAACAAGGTTGTGATTTTATAATATGAGAGATTTTATTAGCCTTTTGAAATGTTATAAGCAACGGAGGTTTTAAGTAGCTTTCGTAATGTTTTTATACAGAGAAATTGAGACTAGATAGTATTTGATATGTTAAGACGGTAATTGTTGCTTCTGAACTTTTAATTTGTAAGAAACCTGCATTTAAAATTTGGAAACATTTTAAAAAAGTATGTTGATAAAAGTTGATTGATACTTAAGTCGTTTTATTTTCACAGTTTCTTTTTGCCGGTGGACACTTACCACATTTCAGTTAGTCCTATAAAGAACGTAATGACATTTACGTCAAAATTATTGAATCTTAAAATAAATACGCATCTGGTTACAGCATTTATGCTTTATGGAAATAATACTCGTTTCACCATTTTAGTACATTTATTTCTGGCGTTTACAGCGTTTTCGCGTAACGAAAAAAAAAAGTTCAATTGTCGTAACCGCCACTAAGTCGTAAACCAGTCTTTTTTGTTAAATATTAAATATGCCAGTTGAAAGAAAACCATAAGTTATGAATTAGATCCAAATATCAAGCATTTTCGTTCATAAATGAAAGAGTTATGATTTTTTTTCTCGAAATCGAAAAGTTTTTTGGCTCTGGTGTAAAGTTTGCATTTTGGCGGTTACTACGTTCTCGCTTTTTGCCATCGATATATTGCAAAGCCGACAATTTACCAACAACAAAATAAAAAATATGCATATGCGACGCCCCCTGTTATACGTGAAAGATAAAATTTAGGTTTTTCAAAGAAAGGCATAGTCTCTATTTTTAATTTTATAACGGCATTTAGTGGCATGGCATGGCATGCCATAGGGCGAAAAGCTCCTGAACAGTGACAACGTAATAAAAATCTGTTTTGTGGTAAAAGGCTCCACAGAACCTGGATTGATAACCTGGTAAAGGTTACGGAGTTTATTGGATGTGGTTAGATAATAGCTGCGTTCTTGTAAAATGTTACGCCTATCATAGACGTCTATTAAAAGATTATATAATTTGTATGACAATAAAACTTATAATTATACTTTCTATCTTCGACTGTATGTGAATGTCGCGTGTATGATGCAACGAAGTTTCCACAACAAATAAACCGTTATCTTCTGTAATTAAAACAAATCGATACAGTACCGTTCGGTAAAGCGGCAAGCCAATTTGCTTTACATTAAAATCATTCAATCTCTATTAAATTAAGATTTTACCGTAATGGCCGTTCCTTTCGCTAACGATATACTGCGGTTATGTTGTAGAAATTCGTTCTCAGCCATTCAGTTATAACAATCAGTATATAACATACGAGTACATGTACTGAAGAGGTAATTGAAACAGTGATCAAGTTTTTGTATTGGTTGTTGGAAAGGTTCCTGACCTTATGCCATCTAATCAACATTATCATCAACTAAATATGCAATATTCGTCACAGGTGGTGGTGGGGTGTAATGGTGGTTTGATACATGTAAGTGGACATTCATTAATTTTGGCCATCTTTGAGCGGGAATGTAAGTTCTGATACTGTTAGAGATTGTCAGATATTAGGGCATGTAGATATTTTTCGGAACCCCTCTCCCCCTATGGACGCTTGTACAATTAACGAATGGCCCTAAGTGAAAACAGGGGCTCATTGTGTTCTCAAGGCTCTATGTAAGTTATATAATTTTACAGCCGTTTTGGTGTTATGATGGAAAAATATTTTTTTACAGATGGCGCTGTACAGTTGGCGTCACGCTGCTACATCGCGATCTAAAGATTCTCTCCATGGAAACCTGATGGCCAATACTATATTACAATTTCGTTACTTTAAAATGACTACCTACTCACGCAGTGTAAATGTAGCCCATTGATGCATTTAACTGCCTCCAGAAAACCTCACGCTTTAGACCGCTTCCGCTACGTTTCCTGAATGTTCTGCTTATTTTATTTAGCTGCTAATCTGAAGTCTAGGCTAGTCTCAGACCTTTTGTACTGACACTATATCTGTGTAGGTAATGTCAATCAACGCCGGTATCGGTAGCGCGGCTATGAGAGCGGAACGGCCGCGCAAAAACGCTCGCGTGCGGCGGAACTTACTGTAGTTCTGTCGTCGGCTGCGTGCGCGAAGATATCACTGCCGTTTGAAATTGTGTTGTTATTCATCTATCCATCAGCCAGAAGTGCTTATAAGCCTCCCCTATAGTTCGCACAAAGTACGATCCCGCGCAGACCGCATCGACAGACTCCAAAGTCCAAAACATCGTATGTTTGGATGTCCAGGCGACTTCCGACTGTTCTTATGTAAAAGTCATTAAGTAAAAATATACTACGCATGAAAACTGTGCTTTATTTGGATCTTCTTAAAAACTAGTACTTAGTGCAATTAGAAAATGACACATTAACCAGCACCCACTTATGAAGTATTTAACCGTGTAATTATAGATCTCATATCAAATAATAAAACCTATTGAGCTCACAATAGCCCAAAATAGAACAAGACCCGATTAAATCTCTTGAGACCGAAGTAAAAGTGTAAGAAAGAAGATAGCATCAGTTCAAAACAACGGTTTCGAGCGTTGACCCATCCTTGGCCCGCATACCGGCAGAGGTGCGGCAGCGTTTGACAGACCAAAACATGCACAGAACAAGATCCTCTTGGAATTCAAAGTGGCCACCATGTTTTTGTGGAGGAAATTGAGAATTTGCCGTTACCGTGTTTTTGATGTGAGTGCCATACTAAGCTACTTAGCTACCAATCAATTAAAGTATAATTAACTTAAATCTTTGACTTGTATACCAGCAGAACTTGTGGCAAGCATTGGCACATCAACACATGCCATAAACGTATGTGCTTTTAGAATTTTAGTTGAATGTCCACATTTCATATTTTTGTCTAGAAATTTGGGAGCTAGATTAACAGCTTTCAAAGGAAGTCAGGTTTAGGGGATTTTTTATTCAATTAAGATTAAGATTTTGAAGCGAGTGCCACACTTAGAACATGCTCTTTGTAGTTTTAATGGTAACTTGAAAACTAGCTACCGGAGTAACACCAGGGTATCCAACTGATAAAAACAGAACGTGACTCTAGATATTTTTAAACATGCGTATTCTTCCATGAACACTCAGTCTTTGTATGCGTGTTCATTCATAATAAAGGGATCTTCTCAAGGATAATTTTACTTTTCTAGCTTAAGTATTTAGATTTCGATCCCATATGAATCATTTACCTACTTTCATGAAGCAACACTTCTGCCACTTTTCATAATGACCGAAGAATCCTATTATAAGACGATAAGATGCGAGTTGATATTATAAATATGTGCACTTTCTGACCAAAGTGCGATGGTCAGAAAGTGTACCCATTTTTTTTAGTTTGCTATGTATTTTGATACTCATCTACGTATAGGAATGTACGACACAATCGTATTATCAAAGATGTAGACAAACTTTAAAAACGTTTCCGTTATTTATAATTGAATAATAGAAAAGTAGATCATTCCACGCACGCGCGCAGCACGTTCCTTCATCTCACCCATTATGTGCTGTCTTATCCCCCTTAATATCATACACTTAAAGATCATAACTGAGTATCTAGCTAATTTTGTGCATCATTTATCATCATTTTCTGCTCACTACAATCTTCTTCCCTCTTTAGTAAAGTTCAATTTAATGTGATTTGTGTGTATCAAAGATGATCACGAAGCAAGTAGAGCGAGATACTAAAGTTTGATAGAAATTTCTATAAGATGAAAGAAAGAGCAAACGTGCTCCGTCAAGATAGGTTTTTTAATAACATACTTTATTCCAATATTTTAATGAAAACATTCAAGATGTACATTACCTACTACAGAACCCGGGAAAATGGTTATTGCCTGCCGATACCGAGTAGGTATAATGTTTTTTTTTAGCGAAGTTATAACATCTTCAAACAGACAGTGCAGTTCTTTTCTCTGCACAAGAAAATCGCACGCAGCCTAGTTATATTAAGTACATATATAATTCCACAGCAATTACGCCAGCCGTCAGTCGCAAGCGCAGGCTGTCTGATGGATTCCATAGAGCATAGAGCTACAGTAATGGCTTCCGGTGAGAAACTTCTAACGCGCCGCGGCCGGACGAAGATAAAACACTATTTGCTAATTTAAAAGCACTAAGGAACAACTATCTGGTTCCAATTTAGCCTATACCACGGATTGTATAAAGTCGAGTGTCAGTCGGTTATAAATTGTCACTGATGCTTGTTTGGTAACGGGTGGTGCAAAAAGCATGAATGTGAAGATTTAGATTTTAGACGGACAGAGACTCGGTAATCTCAAGATGGTAACCATGCCAGCTTCGGGCAAATCTTCATTGAGTATGATTTTGTGATTTATTTGTTAGAAATTATGGTGGAGTATTAAGACCGGCGGTAATCGTGCACAACACACTGCAATAGGTATAGTAAATGTCTTAGTTATCACGTGTAATTTAACGTATGCAAAGACAAGGTTCAATATATATATATATAATTTTGTCCACGTAAAAATGTTTTCTTTACCCTAGTCGTGTAAAATGTATCCTATCCTATCCTATCTTATGCACAACGTCGTCTAGTACCCATAGTACAAGCTTTGCTTAGTTTGGGATGGTTTGATTTGTGTAAGATTGTCCCTTAATATGTATTTATTTTATTTTATCATAGCATTTAATTTTTCCTGAAATTATGACCTCGCCATAGAAATTGGTTTCCAATACATATTTAGAATATTATAATAGTCTAGATATATCTTATTTCTCTATAATACTTCTATGTTTTTTCATCGATTTATTTCAGCTGTTTGATGATCGTAAGTACCTAATGTAACTAGCATACATATATGTATGTTTGAATACTACCAAATAACCGGGCAGGTTATCTTTCACAGAAACAATGCTACGTATTTTGCCCACTCACAATGTCATTTCCTTTTTAGACCACTTATGAATAAAATTAAGCTATACTAGTAATACTATCTTTATTTATAAGCACGTATAACAGGTACACATAAAAGGTAACGTGAAATTTGAATAAATACATAAGAATTGGCCATTATGTGAACAATTCCGCTAATACATGCGTAAGGGCTGCTTTCTCCGATTAGAATTTATAATTGTGGCTCGCCAGGCGGCGCGAGCGCTGCGGAGATGCGCACTCTGAGGTTATTAGACAAGTTAATGTGAATTTGAGTCGACAACAGACATGACGTGTAGACAATTTTTTTTTGTAGTTAACGTTCCAATTTCCAATTTTTTATTGGGATCTAATTTCTATATGGGACTAACTCCAAAAGTCAGAAAGGGTACCAATATTTGCATGCAGACAAAAAGTATTTTGCCATTTTCACCGTGAAAAAGTGCGTTTAATTGTTCACGGTTGTCAATACAAAAATTGCTTTGTTAAATTATGAGGATTCTAAAAACTATTTAAAAATTTCTTATGGATAAAAAAAAATTGGGCAAGTGCGAGTCCGACTCGCGCATGAAGGGTTCCGTACCTATATATAATCTATAACAAGTTTGTTGTATGGGAGCCCCCCTTAAATATTTATTTTATTTTATTTTTAGTATTTGTTGTTATAGCGGCAATAGAAATACATCATCTGTGAAAATTTCAACTGTCTAGCTATGACCGTTCTTGAGATACAGCCTGGTGACAGACGGACGGACGGACGGACGGACGGACGGACAGACGGACGGACGGACAGCGAAGTCTCAGTAATAGGGTCCCGTTTGTACCCTTTGGGTACGAGACCCTAAAAACATAAAATTTGCGTACCTTTGAAGTAATATTACAAAAATTTAAAAAGTATTTTTTTTTGTATTCTTTGGTTTATGACATACTGAGCTATTCATATAAGTAACTACATTATGCTGCAGTGGCTGACAATTTTATTATGCAATTTGACATATGCCAGTAGTACAGTTGTCCGCTGCGTTTGATGCTCACCGTACTTCATACAATGTACTATGCTTAGTAAAGGTGTATACTTATATACCTTTATATTTTCAGCTTTATATTAAGGCGACTCCTAATCCCAACATCCTTGAGGATCTGGGCGGAGCCTAACGTTATTCCCCCCGCCAACCGTGCGCCCCGGAACATTACTTCGTTCATAATCTCGTTGAGTGGCGTCCAAGCAGCTTCATACACTCGCATGGTCCGAGCGAGAGTTGAAGATGAATAAACCTTATAATATTTAAAGGCATTGAAAAATCTCGAAGTAAAATTAATCATTTAAACAATGATATAATTATTGCGGATTACTAAATATCTATTTACCCACTACAGTAGAATATTAAAAATATATTCGTTAAAGCTATTTTCCAAAAAAATAAGTGAAATTGGCCATTTGGAAGTCTCGCATCGAAAAATACTTTTTAGTTTCTTTTGTATGTGTAGGTACCTACCAAAAATAGTTAAAATGCCGACAAGATTCTTGATTATACGTGTAAAATCATGCAGAAATAAAAAATATCGTTTTTAATAAATAAATCATATCGTCACCCAGCGGATGAACCGATATTTTAACATAGTAGTGGAGGCACCGCTTTATCCCCCGGGTCATGCTGCTCTAATAAAAAGATAAACTATAAATAATAGAGCGACAAACTCAACTTTACCGTTGGAAAACAGATTTTTTTATAACTACATTAGTAATGTTCTCAGATTTTCCCCTATTCTTGTTGATATTGACGATATTTTACTAGACGAATTTTTTGGCTAATTTCAATGTTCAAGGTCAATGGATACCCTATAAATGTTAATTTACTTTGAGTGTCAAAATATGCCGATGCTGGAAAGGAGAACTTATCTAAGCGACATTTTTGGGGATATTGAGCTATGCACACTGTTAGGATCGGCAGATTTTTCTGCATCAAATGGGCTCGTATACATCTGTCTGACGACTTTTGTGTCGCTTATCCCGTCGGTGATTTAGAGAATCTCTACTTTTTTTTCTACTAAACGACTTGATTTTTGAGGTTTCTTTAGCAAAATGGAGATTACATAAAAAGTTTTTTGCATAATAATGAACGTTAGAGCTTTTTTACTTATTTGTCAAAACAGATGAAACAACTTGGATAATTTTTCTTTATTGCAACTAACCTTGCACTTGTTGGTTAACTGTTTTTACCTGATCGTAAAATATATTTTAATATCGTTTGAGGCATTTTACTTATGTCTTTATGATAAAATTAACAAAGGTAAATTATGAAAGAAAAATTGAATGTGATCCACTGCAATTACTATGAAACCATTGTCGCTTATCCTTTTTTACCTGATATGACTTTGATCGACTACTGTCGCTTATCTTGAATTTCTTGAATGACAATTGAGTCGTATTTGTCGCATAGAATGTACTAAAAAACAAATATTTTCGTTAAATTGGTAGTTAGACAACTTTACCGGTTCTGTTTTATAAAATATCATACATTTAGTAGTAATTCAATATATTTATAAAGGCCGTTAGGCCCACCTGCGGTGTAAATCTGTGTCTGTGGCGCTAAAGCATTACTTTGGACTCGCTTGATGGACCCAAACGCCATCTCACTCAAACAGTGTCTTACGAGATATCACTTATACCACACAGAGTTGTAGGTAGTTTTGTTATTCTTGTTAGGATAGGATATTATCTCATTGCAATTGTAAAACTTGAAATTTCACGTAGTTCGTGATTTAAAATTCCTTAATGAGTACCGAGTGACTGCAGTCTTGAGAACTCTTGTGCTGTTCTCATTAGTCATAGCTATCGTTTGCTACCATACATTGGTCTAGAACTACTGGATTTTTTTCAGCAGATCACACATAAAAATGGATAAAATTGAAATTTCACGTGATATCTGATGAATCAATCTTTAACATTTCTAAAGCAGTTTTTTTTTGTATTTGCGTAATTGGACCATAAGTTTTTGTCTCAGAGAACTTTAAAAGTCACTTCATTAATTTTAATGTCTGAAAATAAACATTTTCCTCTAATTAAAACATTAATCGTGAGGTTTTATTGTACGATAAATAGATTTTCATGTCTGAAATATTTCCTACAAAGACGATTAGATAATTTTTCTTGATTTATTTCATCCTGATTTATGCACATTTATATATTTACCTGACTATAAAATGAGCATGCACATATATATTGTTAACTGTGTTGATTGTTGTGTAATAGATTATACTATTTTACCTAATTTCTCGGGAAACGTGTCGTTTAGATAATTTTACCTAATTCTATTTTGACGGCCATTTTGCGTAAGCGACGCTAAATCCTAAAATATTCCATTAATAGACAAAATAACAAAAGCAACATGTAAAAAACATGATAATGTTTATAAAAAATGAGCATCGTATGCACATAGATATTGTTTACTGTTTTGATTGTTGTGTAAAATGTAGATTATACTATTTTACCTGACTAATATCTCGGGAAACGTGTCGTTTAGATAATTTTACCTAATTCTATTTTGACAGCCATTTTGCGTAAGCGATGCTAAATTTTAAATTATTCCATTAATAGACAAAATACGTATAACAAAAGCGACATTATAAAATGCTTCATATAAAAAGTAGGTCCACAGAATATTTAATAACTTTTTATTTTTTTGAAAAAGTTCGTAGTTTTTTAGATCTCCTGTAAAGTTAGCTCCGTGTCTCTTGGATAATTTTCCTTTCCAGCGTAGATACGATTTTTTGCGGCATAAAGAGCCGTATCTTTTTTTTACGTTAACTTAGAAGTTCCGAATTTTATTGGGTGGGTGTAGATTTCTTGATCTGCAGATCGGTTGACATGCGGCAAACGTGTCAGCCCTACTTTAGTTTAGTGGTTGTCTGAGTTACGTAAGCTATTTGGGTTTTGGCGTTCCTTCCGCGATCGATTAATTTGATCCAAGAGCGTTTCATTGCCCTCTGGCAAACTTAGAGAGAAAAATTCTGAGCATTAGTCAAAAATAAAGTCCGGGCATTACGATGAGTCTAAATAAAGTAATATATTTTTTCATTAATTCAACTGTAATCCGATCATTAATATATGGCTTTTAAACGATACGTAATAAAAATCAGGTTTTTATTTTATAAACGGTAAACAATTGGAACAGAACTTATGGCCAGGCCCGTATGTCTAGTGCTAGGCCCGGCGGATATGTCAATAATTACTAACGCTCATTTAGATTTAAATATGAAATGGGAAATTTATTGATGCAAATATGTATTCTGACTATATTTACATAAATAAGCTCTCATGCCAAAATTGTCACTTGCCTTCTTGAACTAGAAAATTATTGTAATTTTTGATAATGTATTTTTATATCATGTGTCATGTACTGTACTAGTGACGCAACGAATGTGAATACTTACAATAAATATTCGTATTCGTAAATTAGCGTTTTACCGAATATTACAATGGTATTCAAACGAACAATACTTGTTCTGCATTACGATATTCATATCTCTTAGGGTTGAATTTATAAAGATCATTAGACGTTATCATACTTAAATATCTGTATTATCAGATTTTTTTTACTAACCGAAATACCTAAGGTACTCTAATATTACACAGAGAAGGACCCTAAAACCCACACCAAAAGTGTTATTTTCTGGGAATCCTGTCTGGTGTGGGCCCATGACTGAGAATATCTAAGTATCCAAATGTGTCCGGGAATGCTAAGCAATGACAATTTTTTTTATAAGTACTTAAAATTAATAGATACCTAAATACGAAAAAAATGCGGTACTATAACAATTTTCCGTAACTAGATGGATCGCGAGAGCAAGTGACACAGCCTTCCCCTTCGACGGTTAGATTTACACTGAGCTCGCAGCCCGGGCACGGCCGCGCTCGCGGAAATTCAGTTTTTTTGATGCTTTATTAGACCGAATTTTCATTTTACTAACTTTTAAACAATACGATTAAAGATCAATGAACTGTCAATGTTCTTGCGAAAGAGCCGTGTAAATATCACTTGTAGTTTAGAAGCCTTAGGGAGTAGAAAATTTAAAACGACCCTATTTTAACATTATTTTTTCCATAGTAATTTTTGCTTAAAAAAAAACCCAACTAATTTTTTAGAAGAAATAGTCAAAAATAACATATATTTTTTTCAGATTTTTTCCTTGGCTAGATTACGAGCCTTAGGACTTTAAAAATCACCATTCCACGTACGGAGTCGCCTTAAGCGACAACTTTATTTACAACTAGCTGCACCGCGCGGTATTACCCGCTCAACCCACGGGAACACTAAATTTTTCGGAAAAAAAATATGTGTAAATTTATGGTGTCAGCTACTTTTCTACCACAATTTATCAAAATTGGTCCAGCTGTTTGAGCGTGAAGAAGTAACAAACAAACACATACACACAAACACATTCACAAACTTTCGCCTTTACAATATTAGTGTGATTAAATAGTCTTTCGTACTTCGTATATCATAACATTAAGGTTTGAAAATCGTCCCGCTTGTACGTTCAGGGTACTTTTATCGTTACTACGTTACGTTTAAGTTTACCGTACAGTCAGTGTAACGTACAAAACATCCAAAACATCCAAAGTATCTATGACGAAATAAAAAAGCCGTCTCCCCAAGCTGAATGAAAAATTCATAAAAGATGCAAACAAAACAAAAACGCTAGAGAAATTCGAGTTTAGACGTTTGTTTATTTGTGCGTTCGATAACAAGAGAGTAATCGTGACGTTACGTCACCTAGGGTTGCCAACTATCAATGCACGGCAGCAGTTTAAAACTAGCCAGGATGGTACTGGAAAGGGTCGTCATTCAGTCCTCAATACAGATATAATAAACCTTGTGACTTTAAACTTGTCTTTCTGGTGGTGGACCACGCAGAATTAAGAATTAATCTGGTCTATAACCCATATATATATAGCTATTATAGGTCTGAGCCGTTGGTGGATTTAAAAATAGGGTGTTGGAGGAGCTGACGGATGTTTTGTTAGTAGTGCTAAAACGGTGTCCGGGTATATGGTGAATGCATACGTCGGTTGAAAAAAGAAGGCGAGCGGCACTTTTCCAATTTGTAAAGATTAGTTATTGAAATAAAATCTGGTCTTATATTATAAAATCTTAAGAGCAAATTGGCCTAACCAGTTCTAATTATCAAACTGCTCAGCTCCAGGGGCCACCACATTTTTCAATTTATGAGACTCCATTTTATTTATTATTATTATAATTAATGATGATGACTAATATATTATATTAGAATTATTGAGTATTCCGTGATGCCAATTGTGCGCCTACTGTCTCGATTTGGTCGAGAAAACTGGAAGATAATGTAGCCTATAAGACCATAATATTGATTGAATACTAATACCTTCAATGCTAATACCTAACGTCAAAATAAGATAATAATAAATAATCAGACTTAACAAAAATTACGGGTTGTTATTTTGCAATGTCAATGTATAACAGGTGCGGTGTCGATTCATAGATTGTTACAATATTGTGGTGTCCCTTAAGGTAGACTTCCGATCATCGCGGCTTTAACGCAGCGGCCGCAGCGTCAGAGCCGCTGCGTCTGTGTCGCAGCGGCTCTGACGCTGATTGGCTTCCGAGCAGCGCGACTCCGGAGTCAGTTCCAGTTATATTACGGTAGTGCAGTTGTGTTCTTATATCAAAATGAACCGATTAATTAAAAATACTTTATTAGAAGAAGAGGAGGATGATGATCTTTTGCTTCGTTACTATTTTAGTATGAAACGAAGTCCACCAAACTCAATATTCAAAAGTCGAAAGGAAGAAGGCACTTACAGCACCTTGATAAAAAACCATTTAAATGTGGACGACGAGAAATTCAGGAGCTTTTGTCGGTTTAATAAAATGCAGTTTAATTTTATTTTATCACAAGTATTTATATATTAAATCGTACAAAATGGAATGTTGTGACACTAAATCTATCAGTGTTTCGTCTTCTTCATCAGTGAATATGTTATTACGGTCCATTCTTTTGATATTTCACCAAATAACGTAACCTAAAAACCATGTGCGATCGCAGCGATTGCGCGACAGTGCTTGCGCAAACGTGGCACGGCCGCTATCGCCCAGCGTCACTGACGCGGCGTCACTGTCGCGGCGACTGTGACGCCGCGTTCGAACGTTCGTTCATACGTTTCTGTACTGCATAATACTATCGCTCTATCGCCGCGTTACTGTCGCTGCGTTAGTGACGCCGGAGCCGCTCTAGTCGGAAGTCTACCTTTACAATAGACATTTCCACTGGCAATCGTCTGATCTATAAGTTGGCAACCCTAGAGTGCGCCCACCGCCCACCGTCGCCCGCGCCGAACGTGTTCAAAAACAAAACGTGAGAGTCCACCGCTCCGTTATCGAGGGGTTCCGTTACCCATCTTTTCGAAGAATAACTTTTTTTTGGAGTTTAGCTTTGTCTTTCCCTGGCCTTTGACGAGGAGTCAAGAGGATTTAGGTTGCCTGAATCTTAGGTTACAAAAAATATTTTTTTTAAATAGTCAACCCGTTGCGTTGAATTGCCGCATTCACTAGGAATACATTTATTTTTAGTATGGCTTAACGGTTACTAGTCTTAGATATTAAGGCTCAATTGGGACTGGCAAATGAATTAAACCATCTGATCTTCGAATGCCGTATACTACGCTTGTATGTCGTTATATTATTATAGTGTGTAAATGTAGGTATATGTATTTTTGTATAAACAGTAATATAATATTTTGTATTTACTTGTACTCTAGATCCTCTCTGTACCATCAGATTTCTGGTTTGCACCCTCTTTTATCTAGTATCTCTGTTTGGCCCTATGGTTGACTGGTAGAGAATGCCATTTGGCATTAAGTCCGCCATTTGTACTGACTTTTGTTTTGTGCAATAAAGTTTAAATAAATAAATAAATAAAACACCGCCTTCTATACTTCTATGTATGCTTACTTTGGTATCGTGCCTCTGTTTACCGCGACCTTGACTTGAACGGAATAGTTGTCGAACATGATATATAACTCACGTCAGTAATCTGGCTAGATCCAGTTATATCCGCGTTAATTAGAAACTTAGAAACCCTGCCCTTCCATTTAGGCGCGGAACCTTAAAAACTAGCCTCGGCGAGAGGTAATTGCGGTACTTTCTCTGCGCGAGAAATCGCCGCACTCCTGTGCGAGCCGCGACACCGGCACAAAAGGGGCGTATGTGCCGCTGAAATTCATTCAACTTCCGCTCTTTAGTGTGGCTTTATTGCATAAATTACTTATGAAACAGAAGAGGCCTATGTGCACCTGAAGTTCATAGTGTCCATACGTCCTCCGCTCTTTAGAGATACTTAATATTACAAAGATTTCCGTCCAAACAAAAGGGTCGTATGTGCCGCTGAAACTCATACAACTTCCACTCTTTAGTGTGGCTTTGTTACATAGAGTACTTATGAAACAAAAGAGGCCTACGAGCCGCTGAAATTCATAAAACTTCCGCTCTTTAGTGTGGCTTTATTACATTAATTACTTATGAAACAAGAAAAGCATATGTGCCGCTGAAGTTCATAGTGTCCATACACCCTCCGCTCTTTAGAGATATTTAACATTACAAAGATTACCGTCCAAACAAAGGGGGGCGTACGTCCCGATGAAATTCATAGATTCTCTGCACATTAGAATGGCTTATTTTTATGGTTATTGCAAAGACTTTATTCTGGAAAATAGAAGGTCAATCTGTAGTAAACGCGGGAAGTTTAGAGGATAATCTTATTGCGAAGATCATTCCCAAGATAAGAAACACGCAACTGACCCTTGCGCTGTTTGGAGGACCATTATATTAATCATATCACCTAAACAAGAAGAGCATCTGTGCGGTCTGTTTGCTATGGGCTTCAACCTTTAAAGTTGGGATCAAGAAACCCAAAGTAGCAAAAAATATATCGGAACAGATCTTTATTTACATATCAATAAGGATGACGATACAATATATTTGGCTACTTTTACTGCTACTAAATTATGTTGACGCTGATTGTACTACAAAAGTTAATTTGTGACACGATTTTTTAATGATACAGGACGCAAATGAGCAGACGGATTGCCTGATGGTAAGCAATGGCCGTCGGCCATAGACACCTGCGACACCAGAGGAGTTACAAGTGCGTTGCCGACTCCATTTATATAAGTTATTCTCATTATATACCTATAAGTAACGTTTCTTACTGGCGACAAAACCCAAGCAAATCTCAATCAAATCCAACTTCCATTACAAATACTCCGCTCCTTGTTTTTACCATCAATCGCGGCAATAGTTGAGCCTTCGATAATAATCGTATAGGTTGCGCGGGCGGTAAACAAACAATAATAAACAATACGGGTCAACGACCGAGCGCGGCTGGGAAAGCACTACCGCCGCCGGCGTTGGCCATGCGAGCCTGATTTATAGGACTTTCCTAAAACAGGACTCATAAAGGGATAACCGCAGAAAACGTCAACTCACACAAAGTTAATACATTTTTATTAAAGCAGTTACGTCTGCTAGCGTATTTTTTTTACTTTTCGCTTCTATACATATAAACATTCACAGAAGGTTGGCTAAAGACACGATTATCAATTTATCACGGATTTTCAACTCACTGTGTTATGATATAGTGCTAATCAGGCGCATCTGTCTGTCTCTTAGACGGTCTTATATCGGCTCTCCGTCCTGGTCACCCTACGGCGTCTCCGTTTTTGCGCGCTAGCAAAGGGTGCGCGCGCAAAAACGCGTTCGCACGGCGGCGCGCGAATTGTGCGCAGGGGCGTTAGTTAACGACACCATTATCTGTTTTCTGTCACCAATTGCAATGTGTTATTATGATTATGAACTGCAGTCTCTGTCTGTCTGCCTGTCGGACAGTCTTACGCCTGGTCACCCTAAACGCGTTTTTGCGCGCGGACCCTTTGTGCGCGGCGCGGGCGCGCAAAAACGCGTTCGCACGGCGCGCGCATTGTGCACAGCGACATGTTGGTTAACGACACCATTATCACGTTATCTCTACGCTGTCACCACTGTTGTTATTAGTTATGGTTATGAAGAACCAGTCTTCGGAAGAAAGATTTGGACTCTCTGACGTGCCCGAATACGGCATGGTAGGATGGAGATCCGGAAAATACTGGACTGAAGGCAAATACTGGACTGATTATAATGCGGTTACTAGTAAACCGTGTGGGATATGTTTTAAGCATTATGTACCTACCTCTATATATAATTATTGCGTACATTTAATACGCTAACAAAAAAAAAAAAACATTATTTTAAATTCAACTACTCCGCTACCTAAAGGTTGTCTGGAAGAGATCCCCGCCTGTTGTTTACCTCTGTCTGTTATTTTAATGTATCTCATGTTGTATTGTATATTCCTTGATGGTTTTGAGGTGTGCAATAGAGAGTACATATTTGTATTGTATTGTATATGTCCGTTAAAAATTTGACCATAATAATCCTGATTCCTACCATACCATATTTACATAATTGTGTGTGTACCTACTTTATTTACTCATCGGTGCGGTCGTGTCAAAATTACTGAATAGATTTCCATCATGTGTGACGCAAAACTAGCTGAAAACCAAAGGAACGTAATATGATAATTGCACATTCAAACGAAGGCAAGGATAAATACAAGAAACATAAATACGACAAAGTATATAAACATAACAGTCTACTCCAGCAATTCTCAAAGTGTTCCTCCTGACTCTTTTTTAGGCTTCTGCCAAGGTCACACCGAAATAATATAAGAATATTTTAAAGTCTATTAACGTGACCATAAAACAGAAAATGCGTTTTCTTTTTCTATTCCGTGAAAACGAAGAAGTAGGTAAAACATTGGTTACATTAGGTTGTATTACTATTTTCCGATATGGATTAAGTATACTTTTTTTAGTGTCTGTAGTTATAGCGGTCGTAGTAGGTATAGCTATGTATGTACTCAACCGTTATAAATAAAACGTAGAAACCCCAAAAAAATACGGTTTTTTTCATTTGTTGTTATAGCGGCATAACTAATACACATTCTGCGAAAATTTCAAGTATTACGGTTGCAAAGAGAGCCCTGTACTAGACTAGACAGATACCGATGCTTTAGTAATAAGGTCCCCTTCCCCAGGTCCCAAGGTAATAACCCTTTGGTTACGGAACCCTGAAAAGGACCCGTCGCCGAAAGTTTGAGAGCCGTTGCCACTTGTAACGGTTGTTCAATATATCCGAGACACTCACGCGCAAGCACCTTGTTTGAGCAAATGACTACACATTACTGCATGTTATTACATAATGCGTTAATTTGCTGACGCTTCCCCCGGTCGCTAACCCGAGCAAATATTACAGAATCAGCAACGTTATGTAATTTATTGCACGTGGGATAGTAACCACGGATTATATCGCGTAAAATTAATCCATTTTCATCCTTGACGGTTCGAACGCTTTACAGCTTCTGTGTTCACAAAAGTATGTAAATACAGACAAAAATATATATATTAAGGTGAAATTTTATTTAACTACCAACCAACTTTCAAAATCTAAATAAAGTAAAGGTACAAATCAATGTTTGTTTCGAGTTCTGTCGTCGATTCTAACGGTGTATATTTGAAGTGTTTCGTCGGATATTACCCGTTCAATTCTGAACAGTGAACAAACACATGTCTTTTTCAACCTTGGTATTGGCGAAACTATTTGAAGACATTAATAAAAACAAACGTTATTAAAGAAAAAATAATATTAATAATACAGCTGCATGTATTAATTACCAAATAGCCCCATCGAACATTTTAAAGATGACAGTACGTTATTTTGCGGATACCCTCAACACTTTTCTGGAGAACCTCGGTGACTTTTCCGCAGATTCCTCTTTAGTCTCAAACCGACGTTATTTTATATGTAACAAATGATGCAAATAAATAATATCCATTTACCATGTCATAATCATACACGGAAGTAATCGCGAGTTATGCATCAATCAATATTCAAAGCACGTGATTTCCATTCAAGTCGGACACTCCAAATATCGAGTAGAAAGCAATAACACTGCACATGCTTCTCATATGTCATGTGTTACGAAATAGCAATTTTTCGCCCTCGCGTGGGAATCTCCGATAAAATGCTTTCTAATATGCAATTGTTATCAGAATTTGTGCTCTCGTGCGGTCTTCGGCGTATCACTTGCGTTTCACACTTTCGTTATGTATTATTTGGTAACGTTATAAATCTCGCGTCCATAATACATCTCAACAATTTCTTAGGCACAAGATGATTGCATCGTAATTATACCTATCGATATCTAGTATGGGTAACACAAACGAGGATAATATAAAGATTAATTCGTATTTTCAATAAACTTCTGTTTTTTTTTTAAGTTTCGTTGTCTTCGCGTCTTATCACATTTCGTTTTATTACATTATAAAATCTATGGTAAAGAATTTAATTACTTATTTGTTTTAATAATTGAATCAAACCAGAGTATAGTGAGAATTTGGTATTTTCAAACCAGTAGATCCATAGAACTACCAGCGAATCTCAACGAAATTAATGTTACGGATCGAAAAGTCTAGAGTGAATTATGGTTAATGAAAAAAATAATGAGAGAATAAAATGACAGTTGCAAGTAACTGGGATCTCTTGACAGTTGACGCTGTCAAAAGTCACGCGCGTGGAGGGGCGCCGGCGCACGTCCTATACACAATCAAAGTATTACTAACCAGTATTCCACCTTGAAAAAATTATTAGATTTTGTCTTAAATAAATATTTTTATTAGTTCATCGACAAGGGCGAGTATTAGTGCGATGAACACGGATATGGCCGTGGGATTTGTAATGAAAACATATATTTATCGCCGTCTAGTATTCCTAGTAAAAGCCTTAATTGATAATGATACGTATTTATACGTTTTTATTTTATCAACATTTAGATTTGTATTTCTATACATGTATTGTGGGATTCAAGTTGGTACAAATTCGCCTTCAACATCTTTGTCTAAAATAAATTGTGTAAAATGCATCCCTATACAAAGTTTTTATCACTGCAGGCATGACTCTTAGACTACAGTGACAGCAATATTAACACAGTTGCGTGTTTTCTTTAGGGTAGAATACTGTCATTTATAATATGACTGTGTTGATGTCGTATTATGACCATTACCGAAATTATAGTTTTTATCGTCCTCTGCGACCCGTGACCGGCACCATTCTATTCCTAATAACTCGTATTAGAAGTCTTTGTTGCGGTCATTTCTTATATTACTTCATATAACGTGCATAAGAATCATTTAACTGTAATTTGGATGCAAAGATACATGATGCATGTAAATTGAATGGTTTGTAAATAAATATGGGATTGCATAATCGATTTTTGTATGGTATTCTAAGATATTGAAATAGGCTCGTCTAACCTAAATGCACATAAAAAATTTATACGGAAACCCATTTTCAAAATACTTACGACTGCAAATCGAAAAGAGCGAAAGAATATTTTCTGCAAATCGAAAGTTCTAATGAATAGAAAATATTGCCAATTTAGTTTAGGTCAGTAAATTACATCCAGCTTGGCTAGCATATCTTGCAGCGACTTTGCTTGTCGCGCGAGTCTCGATCTCCTGTCTTGTTCGCACGGTATTGAAAGGAAAGTGACAGGTAGTATTTCTCGCGCGACAAGAGTCGCATGTCAAAGTTATGCTAGACGTACTGTAACACAGTTAAAAAAATAATGCTACCGAAGATATCATGTAGTATTTTCTATTGTCCATCGTAGGACGTTTCCCCGCTTCTGGTTGTAGTCTTAAAGTATACAAAGTAGGTTCACTGACCGTGCTGGCCGGATGCGCGGGCAACAGCAGCAGCTGCGGTGGACGCTTGCGGACCCCACGCGCGCGGCGCCCTCTTCCTGGTGGTGCTGGCGCTATGGGCGCCACAGGCGCTACCGGCGCCAGCGTAGGCGCCTGGCGCCCGAGCCAGTGCGACACTAGCTTCTCCTTGCTGTTGGCGCTGCCGAACTCGGGAGATTCCACCTGCTGGAAAGATCGATATAATGTTTGATAATGCTGTTAAATCGCTAAATATGCTTATGGTTATGTCATAAGATCCTTGTTGCTGTTTCCATTATTTTAAATTATACGGTGCCTAAAATGACGCCGGCGCAGTGACGTTTTTCAAGAGACATGACTCTCACTTGGCACCGCTCTAATTAAAGTGCTAAGCATTTTGAAATTAGTTACAGGCGGTTATTTTACTTGAAAGATTGCGTTCCTTCACCATAATAGGACTACTGGTAAATACCTCCTCCAAGCTTTTAGTTAACTCAAGATCAATAAATAAACTAATCATTAACCTACAGCGTTTATCAAACCAACCTTTTTCTTTTTCAGCGACTCTCCCTGTAGCTTCCCTTCCAACTCCTTGCACAACTCATGTCCCTTCTCCCTCTCTCGCTCTCTATCTCTCTCCTTCTGATCTTTCTTCTCGTCCACATGTATGATATACGGTTTAAAGCCCGGGTCAAACTGATTGTGGTCGTAGGCCTGCTTTGGACGGAAGCAGGGGCAGACTCGCTTGGAGAGGTGATAGATGCTGACGATGCAGACCAGGCAGTGGACTGATGCGATGATGAGGACTGCGATGTTTGTGAGGACGGGAGTCCAGGCTTCCATTTCATCCTGTTGGAAAAAGGCTGATTGTAGGATGTACAGGATAAAGCGTGTATTAGGTCAAACATGTTAATACGTTCCCGAGCAAGTTCACAAGCCGCTATTACAAAGTCTTAAGGTTTAAAATTTAGTAACGTGTACCGAGCTGTTCATATGTGTGACAACTTAAAACATTTCTACAAAAAAAACTACGAATATGATCCCGATAACAAATATATTAATCAATGGTGTACCTCCGTTTGCAGCAATAAAGACAAATTATTCTAAAACTCTCTAGAAATGCAAATCAAAATTGCTCAAGCATTTCCCTACCGTTGTTCACGCTTTTACAATTTTATTGCGTTTCTTGTTTGTGCGTATGACAATTATCGTTACGTGAAGTTGTCCAAAGTAAATAGACATAACGGAACTGTTCTTGATGATATCTATCTGGAAGTATCATCTATTAGGCTTTATGCATTTAATTGATGACTTCTATTTGATTGTGGTATACGAGTATATCGGTCATATCATGGCCATACTTCATTATTATATTTGTTTGTGTTTAATTGTCAGTGTGAATTTAACTATACCCTAGGAGTTTAAAATTCTTAGCATTAAGTATTTAAAAGGCTCCCTATTTAAAAGCATTTTTATTTAAACTATCAATTTGCGGTAATTCCAAGGTGTACTCATGATCTGAATAAACTGTGTAAGTCGCATTGGATTGGTTTTGGTGCCTTCGTCTCGTATCCACGGCTATTTGCTAAACATTGCGAACAGTTATTCCAAGCCACTGACCCAACACTTGCATCATGTTACCGTGATTATGTGATCAAGAACAGACAATTGAAAAAAGCAGGCATGTGGTTAAAAACAGAGGAAGGTAATAAAAAAACGGGCTAAATTTGCGGCTCGTAAAATATTTTTAAGAGTTTATTATTTGTATCCATAGTAATATTATAAATGCGAAAGTGTGTCAGTCGGTCTGTTACACGCTTAAATCGCTGAACCGACTTAGATGAAATTTGGTATGGAGATAATTTGAGACCCGGGAAAGGACATAGGATACTTTTCATCCCGAATAAATGTAGTGTTCCCGTGGGATGAGCGGGTAACACCGCGGGGCACAGCTAGTTGATAATATAGACAACACAAAGGAAATTTAGCTCCCGTAACATCGACCATTGCCTGATGTAGGTGTACCTAACAAGTGTCGGTCCGGCCCAGGAACAGAACAGTGGCGCTACAAACAGCTTTCATATAGCTGTAATGTGCATAGGTCATATATTTGCATTATTAAATGTCAATAGCGATTTGTCATGAACCAAATTCAAAACATTGTTTACGGGAATGCTGCTCAATCCTTCATTCTTCTTGTGAAATAAATACTGAATCCTACTGAAAAAACCTGACTTTATATAGTTTTGGCTTTATTATGCAAAAAGCAAAGCCTGACCAGAAATCACAGACAACTTGTTAAGTGGTCTGTGCCAGAAATATATGAGGATGCGCCATATTGCGGAATTTCACTGGACTAATTTCTTACACTTGCAATGATTTTATGATGGTTTGTCAACAATGTCACTGTCATTCGTGGTGATTTCTTTAAAAGACAAATATTGAAAATTATCCAAAGAAAATGCCGAAAACCATTTACAATCGTGAACGTAAGATTATAAATAAAGTGTAAGGTGCTTTGGGGTAAAGTCGAAAATGGGGATAAGTCGAAAATCACACATTTCTACTAAACTGGGAACAAATTCTACGCTTGCAACGCTTGTCAAAACGCCATGTTTATCTCCTCCCCCGCTTCAGTTCACTTCGCATCGCTAGTCGTGAGGGCACGTGTGTTGCAGTCGATTAAATAAAAGCAGTGCGATTTTTGGATCTTTGCGGGGTAAATTAGAACTAAAAAGAAATATGATTCTTAAACTCATATTGCATAAAAACCAGCTTCGAAATTACCCCACTTGCCTTCGGAATTTACCCACTCCTTAAAAAATGGTATTCAAAATATTTTATCTTTTAATTTACATTTATTTTCAAATTGAAGCAACGTATTAAAACGCCATTTTCACAAAGCGTTGATGAATATATCCAATTTCGTAAGGATCTCATTACTTGGAAGGAATACTTCTTAGGTTCTGACTTACGAGCCCAAACCCTAACATACTCTACACTCGCCTAAAAATATGTCGAAATTACCCCACAGCACCTTACATCTGTTTACTATACGAAAAACAGTCAGGAAAAGAGTGCATTCCATTAAATGATATTACGAGGTTAACATAGTGGAACTGACAGGTATTAAAAAATCGCAAGCCACTATAATATCATTATAGTGGCTTGCGATTGGTTCCAAAATTGTTGCCATGTAAATCTTATAAATTGCGCCCTCTTGACAATCCTCATATATTTCTGGTCAGGCTTTACTTGAAAGGGTTTAGCAGGCTAAGGAAGGACGTGTGGCCCCTGTCAGGAATATTCGAATTGGTAAATGTCAATTGTTGGTGGCCTCATAACTAGTAATCACTCCAACTTTTAGCCCTCTATCTTGAACTGTCACAGAGATAATGTCAAAAATGTATTTTTATCCCATTTTTTTTCAAACTCATGTATCTTCTAATCCAAACCAGCTAGAGCATTGATACAAAATCACAGCTATGTAAGTTTAGTGGGAGTATACCCTATAATTTTATTAATATTTTATACGTGAGCAATAAAAGAAATAAATGTCAATTTATTTTTTGACAGCTCTTATCAACAAGTTTTTTTGAAAGTACAACTACAAAAAAAAACATATGTATTGCTTCTAGTATTAACTACTAGCATACGCAAAATCAATTAATTATATTTGATGGAACATACTCAAAAAAAATAACGAAGTAGTCAAGTCTTTTGAAAATTCGTTTTAAGATTTTGTTTGTTGCTTAGCAACTAAGGGTGTATTATCTTGAACGTATAGCTGTCATGTATATAATATATACATGTCATGTATCATGGGAATATGATAAAAAATCAAAAGAAAAGACTCCTTATATTACTTGAATACTTTCGTTATTTTTAGGGTTCCGTACCTCAAAAGGAAAAAACGGAACCCTTATAGGATCACTTTGTTGTCCGTCTGTCCGTCCGTCCGTCTGTCAAGACCCTTTTTCTCAGGAACGCGTGGAGGTATGAAGCTGAAATTTATATCAATTACTCAAGTCTACTGTCCCTTGAAGCTGTGAAAAAATCAAACTTCTAAGCCAACGCAATCAAAAGATACAGCCGTTTATGCCGCAAATTTTCGACACTTGCAAGGGAATCAAAACCTACAGGGTGCTTCCCGTGAACTCAGAATCTTGAAATTTGGTACGAAGCAACGTCTTATAGCATAGATAAAGGAATAATTACGAAAACCATAAATTTTTTTTTTAATACCTAACTTTGCACCTAATTTATATGGGGCGCTATACATACCAGGTGCAAACTTAACTTAACCACTTAGGGATGGAAAGTGTTTGTACGGAACCCTCGGTGCGCGAGTCCGACTCGCACTTGGCCGGTTTTTTTTGAGTATGTTCCACCAAATATAATTAATTGATTTTGCGTATGCTAGTAGTTAATACTAGAAGCAATACATATGTTTTGTTTTGTAGTTGTACTTTCAAAAAAACTTGTTGATAAGAGCTGTCAAAAAATAAATTGACATTTATTTCTTTTATTGCTCACGTATAAAATATTAATAAAATTATAGGGTATACTCCCACTAAACTTACATAGCTGTGATTTTGTATCAATGCTCTAGCTGGTTTGGATTAGAAGATACATGAGTTTGAAAAAAAAATGGGATAAAAATACATTTTTGACATTATCTCTGTGACAGTTCAAGATAGAGGGCTAAAAGTTGGAGTGATTACTAGTTATGAGGCCACCAACAATTGACATTTACCAATTCGAATATTCCTGACAGGGGCCACACGTCCTTCCTTAGCCTGCTAAACCCTTTGCGGAATATTTACTTTTGTTTCCTCTTTGTTTACACCACTGACATTCATCGAACTTTCAACCTCAGTTATCAAAAATTTTTCGAATGATAAATGAGTACCACTAAAATGATAAACGATTAAGGGATTCAGTCAGGATTAAATTTGTCTATTTTGCAGAGTTTAATTTGAATTTAACACATACACGTATTAATGTTTAATTCGGTAACAAAATATATGTATAAATAAATAGTCTAAAATTCTGATAACACGAGGCTCGTTCCTTACTATTGCTTGTAAATAATAATTAGAAGATCCAAGAAATGCAGTTTTCTATCCTGCACTGTGGCAGCAGTTTGCGAACGTATTTGATTATACCATTACAGATTACATGTTTTATGTCGGTAGCGGACATCAGGGATCTTCTTGTGCATGAAACGCAGAAAAACGTTATATTAAACGTACAGGAAAATATCAAAAAGTCTCAATCAGTTCAAGATAACAATATGTTTTAATTATGTTTTCCGCTTTATTGGAAACGAAAAAGCATTCTTAATCGGTGGGAGTGACACAGTACCCAGACCATAATGTAACTAAATAACATAATACACAACCCTAACATCACTCAAAACTGAGAAGTAATGCTAATGAGGGTCAACATCAAAAGAATGATTCGTTGGTAATTCTAACCCCATGTTTCTTTTTTAATGATTTGAATTCTGACACATTCGAAGTGCCTTAGTAATTATTGTGAAAAATTTGATAATTTAGAGGCTCTTTCCCAAGTTAATCAACCGGATGTGTGGAACGGCACCCGCACCTCAGGTCAAGGCATCGACCATCATCGTGAAGCAATATCGCTATCACGACATCACAGGTAAAGGGCACTTATCTATATAATTATCCATAATCGTTGATGTACGTGTACGCAGCCATTATAATAGTGATGCAACAGTCAAACTGTAGGTACGGAGGCAGACCAAGATGAAGAAATTTACACATTAAGACCATCCCGTGAAAATTGGATAGAGAACAAGAAAACACTTTCTAGAGATCTAATATCAGATAATTACAAATTGCTTTGGCCGTATTACACGAAGTGATTTAACATGAAAATGGCACTTATCATCTCCCAGAGAAATGTTATTAAGTAGTGACAATCAATCTAACAAATATTAGAGGATTTTAATCCTGTGTCCAATGCGACCCATAAATTGTCATGTGTACAATCACGAATGTTGTGAACCATATATATAATCGTGATGATGAATAAGGTCCCTAATATAGAGAGAAATAATAAACACTGAGGTTTTATAAAACATGTCGACATATACCCGTTATATCAAAGATGTAATATAGATATAACTAAACAATTCGAGCATCACAAGGGCATGCGGTGAACCGCTGTCAAACCTGTCGCATGGCATAGCCGGTCACCTATTTTAAAAGTCACCTTGTCGCCAAAGAGGTCCAAAGTACAAACAAATCATCCCCACAGCTGGGGAAAGCCGAAAGCCCCATCCGGGCCGCGTAGTAAGGCCCGTACTTATGTTTTTTTACTGATACTCTTTTTACTCCTTACGGGGCAAATCAGCTGCGACTCGCAACTACGCGGATCGGCTTTTCGTATTTTGACCGAGATAGATTTAGAATACTTGTCGAGCTTCGCCAATTTTCTTCTAAGGCTTAAAGGTAAGGGAAAGAAACTTACTTATCATCAACATCAAAATTTACAACTAAATGTTTACGACAAAAATACTGAGTGCTCAGTGTCTCTTTTCCGATTTTTCTTCGAAACAGTGGCCTCCACGAGAAATAGCATACAAAGACTTGTAATAGTGGTTAATTATTATAACGCAGCTCATTACATAATCCGCGTGGAATAAATTAACAAACCCATTGGGCCGCAACGGCTGTCAATCTTCGAGCAAACGAAGCAGAACTGTCATCAGATCTGATCGTCGCACGCGCCCTCTGCATTATGCAAATATCGATATCGGTAACGTTGGCGTGTTCACTGTTCTCCGATACGTATCGACGAATTTTATGCGTGATACAGTGGCCCGTGTCTTCCTATACGATAAGCACTAGTGTGCTACCAGAAGTTGAATAAATCCCATTTCTTTCTTTATTTAGCTAAAGTTTGTTTTACCAGATACACAAATTGACCAAACTAATATCTAGTGGGCGTTAACGAAAACAAAGTATGTACCTACAGTCGAGTTCATTTATCTACACACTTAATATCTGAACACGATTTTATGCTCCTGACAATAGGGTAGTGTTCAGATATTTTTGTTCTCGTAAGTGTGTAGATGTAAATGAACTCGACTGTACATAACACAAATGGGCAGAATATGTGAATTGTTAAGATCACACCGGTAGGGACGCTGGTTTCTTGGAAAATTGCACTACCTGTGAATTAACCACGTCGTCAAGTAAGGATAAACAAAAAAATGGGCAAGTGCGAGTCCGACTCGCGCATGAAGGGTTCCGTACCATAATCTATAACAAGTTTGTTGTATGGGAGCCCCCCTCAAATATTTATTTTATTTTATTTTTAGTATTTGTTGTTATAGCGGCAATAGAAATACACCATCTGTGAAAATTTCAACTGTCTAGCTATCACCGTTCTTGAGATACAGCCTGGTGACAGACGGACGGACGGACGGACAGCGAAGTCTCAGTAATAGGGTCCCGTTTTTACCCTTTGGGTACGGAACCCTAATAATAATAAAACCCACTTTACTGGAGGTCAAAATAAACTATTTTATCTTGGGTCCTTATGAGTCTTTACGTGAATACAAAAAAAATGTGCCTGAGATATAAAATGCCAGAATTAATGTGAAAAGGTCAGAAAATCTATATAATAAAATTGAAAATGCCAGAACGGGATAACGCACTAGGGAGGAAGCGAGATGGCGCCTTACAAAACTCGACGTCCTTTTAGATCACGTTTCTCCAATACGATGCACGTTACCGCAGAAACAACGATTCAAATCTATTGTCTAAATATGAGAATAGAATAAGAGCGTAAAAAATACCGTTTTCGCCACGTATTTCCTTCACAATCGGCTAAAGAAATTTCATAAAATTCTTCATTTCGCGACCGTCGGCCATTTTCGGCGATCCCTCGGTTATTGTCGCTATTACGGGTTAGGTTCAAGTAGCCTAAGTTTCGTTTCGCCATATGACTTAAGTTTAAGTAGCCAAACATTTTTGGCGTCATGTTGGTACGCCGTTATATCGAAGTTTTTTGCTCGAAATGTAATGACTACACACTTTGCTTATACGATAGAGTGAGACGACATGTAACGTCAGTCTCAGTCAAGTCAATTGAAATGTCAAGCGCCGACATGACATAACCTCAACTCTGTGATGTGTATTAATGTTTTTGAATGGAATTAGTGAAAAAAGATCAACTATATTGTTGCCAAAACGTTATACTCCGTATACGCCTAGCATATATTTACCTATAACGGGTAGGAACGAGTTTGTGAGAGAAAACAAGCGTAAAATAAACACAGAAACTATGTTAGTTAAACGGGTAAATTTTTTAACATATTACTTTCTATTGAAAGATTAAGAGGCCCTTTACCGATAAAGGCTAACGTCCACCACTATTTTCCAAGATAGACACAACGTAGCATTAAGTTTTTAACCTCTCAACCTATTATTTAACCCTATTTTCTGAGGATTCTTTGTCTTTTACTTTTATTTGTCTGTTACTGAAACGGCACTGCTTGCTTTGCTTTGCTTTGAGTAACATTTGTACATGTACCTACGTATTACTCTGGAGCCCATGTATACAAATATAGAATTTGTTGAATCCCTTTTGATTATAATATAATTAATTTTATTTGCACTAAGTAAATGCAGTTTCCTTTTTAAAAAGCTTTTATTTAACTTGCAACGTAACTAAATGCAGTTTCCTTTTTTCATTATATATATTGAGAAAACAAAATTACGGGGACCCTCTGGTCGCATAACAACTATTGTCATAATATCGATTGTCATAACAGTTTACGCATAAAGTTGCTACGCATACATTTTTTTTGGCATAAATTGTACGATGTCATAATTGTTCGCTGTCATAATTTCTGTACGTCATAATTGTTTAGCCATAATGTCGTATGTCATACATTTATTTAGTCTGAGAATTACAATTATTTTTAGTATAATTGTAAATGTCATACACTTTTCAAGCCATAATATTGATAATTACAATTATCAATATTATATTGGTCAGATCCGACTTGGTTGGGTTAGCTTTAAGTTTTTTTTTTTATGACCTGAAATCGGACTTGGTCGCATCCGACTTGGTTAGGTTAGGATTAAGTTATATTTTTTTAAGACCCAAAACCCGACTTGGCTAGATCCGACTTGCTTGGGTTAGGTTTAGGTTATTTTTTTTTATGACCTGATACTCGACTTGGCTAGATCCGACTTGGTTGGGTTAGTTTTAGGTTATTTGTTTTTTTATGACCTGAAACCCGACTTGGCTAGATCAGACTTTGTTGGGTTAGGTTTAGGTTATTTTTTTTTATGACCTGAAACCCGACTTGCTAGATCCGACTTGGTTGGGTTAGGTTTAGGTTATTTTTTTTATGACCTGAAATCCGACTTGGCTAGATCCAACTTGGTTGGGTTAGGTTTAGGTTTTTTTTATGACCTGAAACCCGACTTGGTCAGAACCGACTTGACTATGCGTTTTGCAATGTATGCGTTTATAAAGTATGGTTGCATTGTTCTATGAGTAATCAATGTATGACCATGACAAAGTATGCTTAAATCATTTCATGCGCATCAACTGTATGCCCATTACACAGTATGTTCTTAAACATTATGATTAAAAACGTTATGCGCATAAATGTATGACTATTTACAGTTATGCGTAATGATGAGTATGATGCAACCCGACCCCTACCCCAAAATTACATATTCAAGTGTTACAAATAGGAAGTACATTTGATTTACGCGAGCGAAGCCGCGGGTACGTCTAGTATCTTAATAACAATTATTTTTCATCGGAAAATATTCAACCTCTTCCGCTTCAGCTTAGGTAAAATACCTTAGCCATAAACTAGGCTTGTTTTCAAAAACTGTAGCTTGGAGTATATGTCAACAATTTTCCACCTATATGTCTCTCGAGTAACTGGCAATATTAAATTGACATGTTTATCACTTCTGGTTCCAGCAATATCTGAAAGTACCCTATATTCTACGCCCTAATTTCAGCGCAACACTCGATCGTAATTGGAACTGCAAAACAAGCAGTAATTTACTTGCAATATGCTAATTATCCGTTTAAAATCAGTCACACCGTGTCCAGCCGAGCAGAACCGCTTGGTGCAATAGCGAATAATATTATCCATTTCCCGAGCTTATATCTTCGGCATGTTATCGTTCTGTGGACACCATTTGACATAACGTTTTGTAACTTAATATATTTCGCATAATGCACTCTTGATCTGACATAAGTTCCTAATGTAATATTCGGTAAGCAATCAGCATAAACCGCAGACTTTATGTGTTAACAGAATAACCATTTAAAATAGAGATAATTAAAATAATACAAGAGACAACTTTGGTGGGCCAATAATATGAACTTCCATTTCAGCAAGTTTCTACACATCTGTGACAATGTAAGTGCCAATTTGTTAGCAATTACAGGCCAACATGTCTATGCAAGTTTCACGACAGTATGCCGCGCCCCGGCGTTGCCTCACCCGTTACTGGTGCGTGGATAATCGGTTACCAAGGGTTACGATGGTCGGCATGTAAGAGGCCAATGAACGATTGGGAACTAGGCCACTGGGCTAGCTGAAGTGACTGATGACCCTCATAAACGATCTTTGAATTCTGTGGTTGTCTTTGATGTTTTGTAACAAATTGAAGCTATTGTGTAGCTGTGATTCGGAGTAATGTGATGTGATTCATCAAATCATCGATGCTTTATATCGTTCAAAGACTATTCAACGTATGCTGTATGAAGACGGTTATGTCGTAATATATGATATGATAAATTGGTTTTAATGAAGAGTTTTGATGGTAAATAGTTTACGCTTGACCCTAATATTTTGTTTTTTTATATCGATTTCAAGGTTGAACGGTGAAGGGATTTTATCCGTTGTTTATCAACTCACCTGGAAGCTGGCATGGGGCTGGGCGGCTGGGAGAGCCCTGGATGAAGCCCGTTGGAGCCCGGTGGCGGCGAGCACGGCAGCACTGTTGCCGCAGGCCAGGCATAGCAGCGACAATGCCAAGAACGCCGTCAAGAGACCGCTCCTGTGGAACATAAACAGATATAAACAATAGTATACGTAAAGACAAAGCTAAGATACGAAATAGGACATCTACTTTGAAGAGTTTGAAGTTCTTGCAAGGTTTAAAGGTGCCATGCCGTTCTTAACAAAGTCCGTAAATTAGTTATTTCCGGCTGTTATTCGTTTGTTAACAGAGACGAAGAAAACATCGGTGCATGTCTCAGGTATAATAATGAGCAAGGGCACACAACAAATGCTGAGTTCAAACCTTTGTCACATTGTGTATTGTTTTGATTCGTCTTTGACAGCATATAGTCCATTGAATGAGTCCCTCCAAGGGGGGTCTAGAGTGCGTGAGTTAGTAACGTAAGATGTTTCTTCGGAAACATGTCAAGAGTCCCTAGGTAATAAACATACTAAAACCCCGGGACACTAGGAGGAGCCCCGGAGTGGGGGGAGGGGGGGAAAGGGTCAATTTTTTCATTTTTCGCTTAAATCTCAAAAACGGTACATGTTAGAGAAAAACTTTCAAGGAAAAGTTGAAAGGCCATAAAATTATCTACAAGTTGTACCTAAATATTTTTTTTCTATTCGCAGCCGTTTTCGAGCTACATCCCATGAAAGGTGAAAAATTCGAAAACTACCCTTATATAATATTTTGACAATCGATTCCTCCTAAAGGCTTCCATGGAGGAATGTGTTTTTTTTACCAATTATAGACCTAATTAAGAGCAATCTATCAGTACCGGTCGCAAGTTGCACTTTTTAGCTTTTTGGAAGAAAAAAAATAAAAAGGTCAAGTTGCGTAACTACCCAAATATAATATTTTGACAATCAATTCCTCCTAAAGGCTTCCATGGAGGAATGTGTTTTTTTTACCAATTATAGACCTAATTAAGAGCAATCTATCAGTACCGGTCACAAGTTGCACTTTTGAGGTTTTTGGAAGAAAAAAAATAAAAAGTTCAAGTATCGTAACTACCCTAATAAAATTCAATTCCCCGTAAACGCCTCCGTGGTGGAATCTGGTATTTTTATCAATGATAGACCTAATTATGAGCAATCTATCTGTACCAGTCACAAGTTGCACTTTTGAGTTTTTTTGGAAGAAGAAATAAAAAGATCAAGTTCAGTAACTCAAACTACCCTAATATAATATTTTGACAATCGATTCCTCCTAAAGGCTTCCATGGAGGAATGTGTTTACTTTACCAATTATAGACCTAATTAAGAGCAATCTATCAGTACCGGTCACAAGTTGCACATTTGAGTTTTTTGGAAGAAAGAAATATTTTTTGATCGATTGATGTGATAAACATGGGTATGTAGTATGGGGAAATTGTTTGAGCCAAAATCATTTTTTTACTGCGTGTAACTCAGAAACGGTAGGATATAGGAAAAAAATATTTAGGTACAACTTGTAGATAATTTTATGGCCTTTCAACTTTTCCTTGAAAGTTTTTCTCTAACATGTACCGTTTTTGAGATTTAAGCGAAAAATGAAAAAATTGACCCTTTCCCCCCCTCCCCCAACTCCGGGGCTCCTCCTAGTGTCCCGGGGTTTTAGTAAGTTTATTACCTAGGGACTCTTGACATGTTTCCGAAGAAACATCTTACGTTACTAACTCACGCACTCTAGAACTTTTTATTCAATGGACTAATAACAGTGTTATAATTTTGTTTAATACTTTGCCGCTAAGTATTTCTTCATTCCAATAACGAACTTATTTTACATAAACAAAGTCAAAGTCAAAGTCAAATCATTTATTTGCTAGAACACAGTGTTTAAGGTCTTATAATTCGATGTTTGTTTCCAATGTGCTCAGCCTGCAAGCAAGCGTGCAAATGTTTGAGCGCGATATATTATATATTAATTACATTAATCCATAATAATAACATTAACATTAACAAAATTGCATAAAGACAAGACAAAATAACAGAATAAAATTAAATATAAATCAGAAATTCATAAAATAGGATAATAAAATTGAGATGTCAGTTACGTTCCAAGTATTTTTTTACGCTATAGAAGCACCTTTCCTGGATCCAGGTGTCCAATTTGTGCTTGAACTGGTTTCCTTGGAGCACTTTAATGTCATCAGGTAGACTATTAAACAGTTCGATGCACATGTTATACACGTTTCTACCGTATATCGTCTTACTAACCCGCGGTTTATACAATAGATCCATAATTCTTTGTCTGGTCGGCCTGTGCATTACTTCACCACGCGTCTTGAAATATTGCTGGTGGGTGTTGACGAAGATACATACTTCTTTTATATATAAAGAAGGTACTCGTAATGGAAGAATGTGTAGTTTTTTGAAAAGTGGTACGCAGCTAGCATCGTGCACGTTACAAAGGACTCTGACACACTTATCTTCTGAATCCTAAAAACTCTACCTACATCGACCGAATTACCCCACAGTATAAGTCCGTAACGAAGAACTGAGGACACATACCCATGGTAAGCTGTTAGTGCAGCCTCCACTGACACCGTGTCTCTCAATCTTCGGAGTGCAAAAACAAATCTATTTAATTTACTGCAGATATGTTCAATGTGGTCTTTCCAGTGTAGATATCTGTCGAGTGAGATGCCAAGAAATTTAAAAGAAGCTACTTCATCTACATCAATATTGTTATATTTTATTACGATTGGCAAACTATTTGCATTGTAAGAGGTAAATTGCATTACCTTGGTTTTGCTAATATTAATGTGCAGGTCATTTGTTTTCATCCAATTTATTATATCAATTAAAGAATTATTAATGTCATTTTCAAAAGTCACAGTTTATTATTACATTTTATTATTAACGTCGTGTCATCTGCAAACATAATACACTTTTTTGGTGTTGCTCTTGGTAAATCATTTATGTACAGGAGAAATAGCAGTGGTCCCAAGATGCTGCCTTGTGGGACACCTGTATCATTTATTTTGAATTGGGATCGAGAAGTTTTCTCCAAAATAGTGCTCTTTATTTCTGTAAACCTACTAATTTCTGTACATTGCAACCTATTTGTCAAATAACTCTTGATCCAATCCAGAGCTTTGCCCCTAACACCGTTACGTTCGAGCTTAAGGATCAGTTTCGCGTGGTTAACAGAATCAAAAGCCTTAGACATATCCAAGAAGACCGACGCCACCGGACTACCGTTATTGATGCTTTCTGTAACGAATTTTATAAGATCAAAACATGCATATGTCGTTGACCTTTGTTCTCTGAAACCGTATTGTTCAGGACAGAGTACATCGTATTTCGTTAAAAAGCTGCTTAAGCGAGTGTGAAAAGCTTTTTCAAGTACCTTCGAAATAACAGGTATTAAGGTGATAGGTCTGTAGTTACATGGATCTTGTTTGTCTCCTTTTTTGAACAATGGCTTTACTACACATGACTTCAACTCCTTGGGAAAAATCCCTTCCATAAATGATAAATTAATTATGTGTGCAAGCGGGAAACATACATAGGAAGCGCACAATTTGAGTATTTTTGTGATAATGCAGTCGTATCCACATGCTTTGATGTTTTTTAGTGACATAATTATTTTTAACCGACTTCAAAAAAGGAGGGGGTTCTCAGTTCGGTTGTATGTTTTTTTTTAAATGTTTGTTACCTCATAACTCCGTCATTTATGAGTCAATTTGGAAAATTCTTTTTAGGTTCATGAATAGACATCTCAAGGTTGGTCCCATAAAATTTTGGTGAAGATCGGATGACGAAATCCATGAGGAATCGAAGGAATTCCAGAAATTTTATAGGCACTCATAATATTTCTCACATATTTTCTAAGACTATTTAAGTATTTGCATATTGTCATCATCTTCCAATGCTGAATTGATGATGGAAGGCACAACTCCTTAACGGTTAGGAGTTAGGAGATAATTCAAACAAGATGCATGCCTTCAAGTCCTCCCTGATCACCCCGCCATAAGTATTTTATATGAATCACTAAAAAGCGAAAAAAAAATTTTTAGCAAAAAAAAGAACCGACTTCAGTGAAATTAAAAAGCCAAAAATAACCCGTTCAAGTACAGATTACATTGGACTCACCCTTTGAAGTTGGTGCCAAACCTCACGTAAACTTTAATGCATATATAAATATAATAACTGAGTGGTTTGGGATCGATTTCAAAGGGTGAGTCAATTGTAATCTGTACTTGAACGGGTTATTTTTGGCTTTTTAGTTTCACTGAAGTCGGTTCTTTTTTTTTGCTAAAAAATTTTATACGTTTCATTGGCATCAACGGGTTTTAAAAATATCGTATGGTGATTTACAGGGGTATTTAATTCAGCTGAAAAGGAAGATAAACTATTAGGTAATGGGTTAAGTGACTTAGTGGATTCAATGAAATGGTTATTTAGGATATCGCAAATATCAATCGGATCAGAGTATAAATGATTATCCGATTTTATAGAATCGATTTCTTTATCCTGACAAGTATTTGATATATTGGATGATATCATATTCCAAGTTGCTTGACACTTATTTTTACTACTCTCTATATATTTAGTATTACGTATTTTTTGAGCTTTCAATAGGCACTTTTTTAAAATATAATTATACTTCTTGTATTTACTTTTCATATCCTGTTTGTTAGATGCTTTTTTTGACTTAAAATAAAGCAATCGCTTTGTTTTACAACATCGTTTTAGTCCTTTCGTTAACCAATTGTATTTTAACGGTTTATTGTTAATTTTTACTTTTACTATCGGAAAGCACAGGTTGTAAAATAGGCAAATTAATTCATAAAATTCTTGGAAAGCATTTTCTGCGTTTGTTAGATTATAGATTTCTGAAAATGAAAGGGACGATATGCACTCTATGAACTTCCGAATATTGTCTTGGTTGTAATCTCGCCTGTATTCGTGCTAAGTAGTGTAAGCTTGTCTTTTTACTGTTAGTAAAGTTATAGACTGTGCAGTTTCGTGGTCAGAAAGCCCAAGGTAATGAATCTGTGCTGACACCTTTTTCATGTCACTCGCAATTTGGTCAATACAGGACTCCAGCCGCGTCGGCTTCTGGATATGAGCGATAAAGCCATAATTGTCTAAGATGGCTAAAAGATTCCTTGACGCCGTGTATTCTGTCAGTGTATTGATATTCCAGTCACCGCAAATAACATTTTTTTTTCTTTTGAAATGCGACGCTAGATAATTTAATAGCATTTCAAGTTTATGAAGGAAAAAGCCGACATATGCTTTGCTCTGGTCTGGTATTCTATAAATGTTGACTACAATCAACCCCAAACCTACGAGTTAAATGCCACAGCATTCAAAAAAGAATTTACTAGCTAGTTTCACTTTGTTTGATATAAGGGATTAATTTAAACTCAAGATGTTTTTTGATCATAATACATGACCCCCCTCTACTCTTATTGCGGCAATACGTCGCCGCTAATTTCATACCATTCAGTTTAATGTTTTGCTGATGACCTTCTCTTATAAAAGTTTCACTAAAACAGATTATGTCGAAATCCTTTCCTTCGTCCTTTAGCTCCTTAAATGTTAGGTCCAATAGGTCAAGTTTTGAACATAGCCCTGCAATGTTTTAATGAAAAATAGATAGCCTGTCAGAGTTTGCTGTGATTTCTGCGTGGTTGTGTTGTTCGTTCGATAGAGAAGTTGGCCTATCTTTAGGGACGAAAAAAGGTGCCAGAGCCATTCAAGAGCCCAGGCTGACCGACATTACATTGACCATCATTGAATATGGATGTAGCCTTGGAACTTACAGACTTAATCTCTTCATTTATCTTGAAACATAACAAATTCAGATATGATGACAAGTTTTGATATTTATTTAAATTTCTATATATTTCAATTAATTTACAATTATTATAATTAACAGTAGAACCTTCGTAAAACTTAACCTTTCTAGGATCTTAAGTGATAAAATGAGGCGGCGAGGGTGGTGGCGCCAAAAAGGCACAGAAGCGAGGAAATAAGTCCGGCAAAAAGGCTGCTGCTCCCAAAACAATTAAAAAAAAAGGAGGAGTTTGAGGATGATGGTCATAAAGATGATGAGGAGGAAGAGGAAAGCGAATGATATCAATTGCGAATTAAAATGATTTATTTGTCTACTCCGACGCTTCAGATGTGTCACAATTACAACACAACTTACACAACATAACATAACATTAAGGTAAGAGATAAACATTCTTTAAGAACGATTAGGTACCGTTTCGTTATAAGAATGAGAAACTTTAACAGTGTGCTAATCAGAACAGAGCCAGATGAGCGTTCGATGAGGTGGGGAACGCACCCGTGCGGGGAGCTACTTTGAAGAGGCTTTATATCTCTGCATACTTTTAAAATGTTGAAGGAAATAGATCGTGATAACCAGAACAAATTAGAAACAGAAAGTTACAGTAAAATTAGTTAATGCGTTCGTGCGATGCTGACGCTTCTGCTGACTTGAGAAGAGTGCCATTTGAGTTCTTAACAAAGTGCGTGTAAAAACGACATGTTTTTATATTAGATTGTTCCAATCACCCCATCCTATGGGGGCTTTAGAGGGTCGACCCGGCCGGCACACGGCTTGGCACACAACTTCCTTAATAGAGGAGTGCTTAAACGCTCTTATAGGCAGGTGGCTCAGAATTCGTTTCTATAGACTCGTCACTGGTTATATACCAGAATGAATGTTACTTTATTGTAGATCCCCGTAAAACACGATAACAATAACATTTTATCCAAATAAAGAACTTGTAAAGCACGAGCTAAGTCAGATGAAATAGGTAAGTAGACTCACCTGTAGGTTCCGCCTGCTAAAATAAAGCATGATAGACAGCGTTACGCTTACTTGAGCTTGTAGATAAGACGTACTTAGTCGCTGAGCAGCTTAATCTCTAACAAAAACGCATTTAAAGTTAATAAAATCACGACTTTAACTCCGTTCTGACGATGGATGAATGATATGAGATGCGTGCGTTCTTGAATATAAGGTTAACTGGAAGAGGTATAGTTCGCCTTTGTACATTTTTTATTTGTTTTGAATGTATTTATAACCAGTTGTTGTGTACAATAAAGTGGTTACGTACATATACATATATACGTTATTAGGCATAAACGGCCGTAGGTATCTATCTATTTTTTACGTTAACTTTGAGCTTCAAGGAACTGTAGACCTGAGTATATGGTTTTAATATCAACTTGACACGTCAACGCGTTTCTGGGATAAAGGGTCTTTATAGACAGACCAGAGAAAGTGATCAAAACTAAGATGGAGTAAAAACCCGACACCTGAACCACGGGTGCCGATACCAGGCGAGGTCCGAAGGGGGGGGGGGACACAGTCATGTCACAGGACATCTGGACACATGACATTTACAAATTATTTCAGGCTGCGACCTGCGACCGCGTCTTGCGCATACCTAGCAACCTAGTGACGTGCGTTTCGTAAAATGAGAACGGTTTGCATGGGAAATGTTCTCAAGAACTGCATATCTCTAGCCATACCTGTCTAATATCTATGTATTTCTCCCTACTTCGTAATAAAACAGTGTCATACTTAATTATCGTTAATTTATAGATAGTAATCTAAATACAAGCACAACGAGCTATGTCAAGGAAAACTTAAACCGATTTTATCGTCATAATAGGAAAGTAATCGCCACAATCAACATTATAAACTTGCTCAAATGGCAACGAAGCTCGACGCACCTTATAGCTTGGTATTAATTTTTAATGGCATAAAACGTTTCCTTCATTCATTACTATAAGGAAATGCTAGAGATGCCAATTGTTAGCTATTAGAAAGGTTTTATAAATAATTTATGATGCAGTCTTTAAAATAATAGATTTTGCTCGAGAAATCACACAGCACTTGAAATCATAAAATCTAAGTTTAATGGTCTTTGGTATTTACTATACTTACTAGGAGCACCCAACCTTTGTAATTATTGTAACCTGTATATTTAAGAGAAATAAACATTTTAATTTTCAATAGTAACTTAAGTAATAAAATTATACTGGACATATCCTTTGTAGGAATAAGTTCGCCTTTGTTCCTGTATTTTTGTCATGGTGTATTTTTAATTGTTTTTTACATAATATAAAGTATTTACATATGTACATACCTAATAACTAATAAAATTTAAGATAATTAATTTGCCTCAAATCCCAAACCAATAACATACTATGTATATCTTATTTCACGTAAAAAGCTCGAACTCATGCGCAGTCATTTACGTGAGATTAGATATAGCTAACAACTCGACAACAAAAATAAATAAAAATCCTCTATTGTAATAATATGTGTCATGTATATTTGTATTTCTTTCTTTTTGAGGTGCGCAATAAAAAGTATTCTATTCTAATGAGTATTATACTCTATATTAGTGGTTCCCAGCCTGCAGGGCTAGCATATATCTTGCCACGATTTCGCTCGTCGCGCGAGTGAGCATTCCATGTCGTGCTCACACGATATTGAAAGAAAAGTGACAGGTAGTATTTGTCATGCGACAAAGAGTCGCGTGTCAAAGTTATGCTAGACGTAAGGAGGGGAAGATTTGAATTTGTTTTCAAATTACATGTGATCCCCGCCCTCGCCCCCGCGGGACAACCACTGCTCTTTATAATATAAAGTTCTATTCAATAAAAAATAGAGGGCTATGAAGTGGAAGTATATTCGAAACGGTGCACATTATACTTAGTGATACTCTATTTCTCCATATTTCCTCCTCTACTTTTCCTTAGGTCTTGGGTGTGTGCATTACCGTGCTTCATGATTTTTGGGCTTCATATAATATCTCATCAACAACAAAATCATCGCCATCACTTTTTCAATAAAAAAGCAGCCACCTCCATACGGTAATGACGCGGTGCTAATAGCCGATCACCCGATCACCCATCTATCACCGAGCAGCAATTAGGGCGGAGCGGGGAAAGTGCGTCTGTCATTAACCACGCATTGGAAATGTATGGGAGCCATGCATCATCGGTGTACGATCTACTTGATGCCTTAGGCGTGATCGGGTGATTATCAGTGTTTATGTAAGGATGAACGGATATCGGTTTAAGTATTACAAGTTATGGAGAGAACATTAAATGGAAATCGAATACCTAGCCTAGACTGTAGTACCTATTTGTGGTCTGACATTTAATTGTACATTTTGTGTAAAACCATTGTAAGATTTAAGTAATACCACCGCGACAAATACCACCGTCACTTTCCATTCAATACCGTGTGAGCAAGACGAGTGATACTGAGTCGCGCGACGAGCGAAGTCTGCTGGGTTCACTTGAACACAAACGAAACGACAACTTGACACTCGGATTGAACCCTCGGACTTACACAATCCCTCGGTAGGACGCCACACCATCAATGTCTACTGGTTTTATTTTATGGGGTTAATTAACCCTTTGACGGTCAATGGTATGGCTAATTGTCAAAGGTTTAATTTTTTTTTTTATATTATACCTAAATACGGTCGACGCTTGGTAATTGTAAACTATCCTGGGACAGTGAAAGTGCTAACTGATGATGGAATCCATCATAAACGTCTCAGAACTGTTGATTGAACTTGCACGATACTTATATTGCTAGTTGAAAAACCATTAAGCCACCCACCTACTCAAGAGATGAAAATACGTAACTATCTGATTTTATAGATAAGTTAGGCATACCTAGTTAGTTTTGACTGACCAAACTTGGGCTATAGGCACTACATATTATGTGGCCTATCCTAGCTAAACTGCGTTGATAGAATATTTTATCTGATTACTTCATTAAAGTTTCACTGGCTGCCTCTAGGGCTACCTATCCCGGGAGTCTTTGTATGGAAAATTCCGGGATGTCGGAATTGCCTATACGAAGAACACCGGAATTGAAATTCAATATTCTCCTACTTTTTGTCTTATGGTTACCGTTCCTTTAAGTAGGAAGACTACCGAAAACTTTGTTGCTATATTTTTTCCTTGAGGGACAATTATGAAAGTTACTCCTAATTAAATCTAGTATACGAATGACTCTTACCTGCTGTTTTATTTATAATATATGATGCCTGCGCCGGACAGTAGATAAGATATGCCTATTAGTTTCTTTACAATTTCTTAACACAGCATAGAAAAACGTTCAATCACTAGCCAAAAAAGTCATAACAAGCGGCCACATTTGTAAGCATCATCATCTTAATTACAGCATTCCGTCCATGCCCAATACACGTCATCTATAACACACCTTCTACACAATCGGATAAGGTTCATATTCTCTCGATTACTGGGCCCGGTTGCGTCTGAGTATGGGAGAAAGCCTGAACGCGCTACTTATTTGGATCTTTATTAAAAATCGCTATTTCCGAGCCACTGCGCATCGTTGTCGGCAATAAAAATATTAAATAGTGTGCGATTGTGTACACGAATTGTACACACGATCTTCATGCGTGCATACTATTGTATGTACATATCTCTTAACATTATAAGTGAATATCTGCAGCCATTGAGGAGAGTTTATCCTTATCTGATTCATCATTATGTGCATGTTTCTCTTTTTTCGTTTCATAAAATAAATATATCTGATAACCTTACTCAAATCGATCTAGTACCAAAGAAATCTGTTGACTCGCTTGAGTTCGCTGTTAAAGTTTCACCCATCGTGTTTTGAGTCTTTGACAATCGGCATGATGATGGACTAGTAGCATTTTAGCGATTGAAACATTACGCAATCCTCGAAGGTGAGTCCCGCGGAGCACACTCTGAGACCAGGTGATGAGGGTGTACAGAATAATGCAACATAAAAGTGTAAAGTTTAAAAATATAAGGGCCAGAACACAATGCCACAATGCGTCAACTTGACGGTACACTGTGACGACGAAACGTAATGTTACGTCGTCGTGACATGGAAACATCGTGCTATGCTCGGCAACGTAACGTAGAACGTTACTAAAACGAATTCACTATTGAGATATTAGAGATAAATTGGCCAAGCGAGCGAAGCGTCTCCGTTTCAGCTTGGCTCAAAATCACACTAATATTATAAAGGCGAAAGTTTGTAAGTGTGTATGTGTATGTTTGTTACCTCTTCACGCTCAATATCTCACGCTCTATAGCTTTCCGTAGACGTGATTCTCGACTTATTTGGTAATCATAAGATTAAAAAGTATTTTTTTTTAACTAAATAGTGTAACTCGTAATATATTCAACTAAACACAGGTAGGTCAACGACGTTTTCTCCGCAACTGCTCTAAAATTATACAACGGCAATTGTTAATCACACTGGTTACATCTCTAGTGCTACAATGTGGTCTAATCTGTGGCATTAAGCGGTACAGTTATGTCGGGGACAAAGACACACAAAGCCAAGGGAAATGCATTACAACCGTACCCGTGCACTCGATTACCGGCGATTATTGTTATAATTCCGTCGGCTCTGTTTGTCGTTCACATAACGCAGCATGGATAAAGTAAAGCTATAAAAGCATTCGTACAGTCAGCAGCGTACCCCGGGGTTTTAGATGCAGGAATGATTTAACACTAGGCCCACAATAGGCGGCAAAACTATGCACATGAACTCTATTATCAAGAGAATAAGGGTTGTACAGACAATTGTGAGTGTGTCATTCAGAACAGAACCAAATTCGGGTTTCCTGGTCAAATGCCGGCGCCCACGCACGTAAGCAAAACGTAAATTTAAGTCGTTCTCACCAGGGTATCGCTATCGGCGGGTACGTCAGGGAGGACATCATCACAAAGGAAGCACGAATGTATTATTATAATCATACTCCGTGGTTTTCGATGCAGGAATGACTTGATGCCTACACTTTTCTCTACCGTACCGAACGGCTCTATAGTAACGAACGGCACCAAAACTGTTATTATATGATCAGATTCCGGAAAGTTGGTGTCATATTGGGAGTGAATAATTTAAATCCACCAATCGCTTGTAATATTATAAACGCGAACGTAAAGGGCAGTAGTTATAGTAACTGTGTATTTGCAATGTTCACAGGGATATCCAAAGGCCGTCGATCCCAGATAACCACAAACTATATAGGGTTTAAAAAAAATGTACCAACATTCAGATCACGCTCATTGCTCTGTCAAAGGATCAAACATTGTGATCCTTGATAGGCCGCAGAGCAGTCTCCTTAGTTGTAGGCCCCGTAAATAAACGAATAACCAATAAAAACCGGCCAACTGCGAGTCGGACTCGCGCACCGAGGGTTCCGTACAAACACTTTCCATCCCTAGGTGGTTAAGTTAACACGTTCACTGCGGGTTGAGTCAAATCGGCCTCAATCGCGACTTTACCTTGGTGCGGGACTAAAAGTTCGTGTTATCTGTCTTGTGCGGGAGCTGCTGCCGTTTACTTATAAGGCGTACGACAGAGTCAAATATACATTTATTTATGTTTTCCAAAGCCGGACTCGTTGGTACAAGAAAAACGTTTGAGGTCTTAATAAGCCTCAAACGCACTGGGTATACTTTGTTTTCACTCAGTGCGGATTGAGGTTTATTAATGTCTCAAAAAAGCGACCTCAAAGCCGCACTGAGCGGGACGCGGGCGGTGCGGGAGTCGATCGCTTCACGTTAGTGCGGCCACAGTTATCGATACAGAACCACGTGTGTTTCACGATAATCACTTTGCTCAACATTGCCTGATTAATTATATTTTTAAAAATCATTGTTTCTACAGATGTTTTTAATGTATGATAATATTTTGTTTTTTAAGTCTTATTCTAACTACTCAATAATAAATTAATAAATCTATAAGCATTCTTTTAACTTTCCTTAAATATACTGATACTTATAAAAATTGCTTATCGTGAAATTAACTTATATAAAGAACCATATATTCTTTACCCAAGTAAATATGAAGACAAGTGTTTTTTATCGTACATGTGATTATATTGTTTACAGAATGTCATAATATAAATCAACGGGTTTGTTCTAAATAATCGAAAGATTTATTTCTTTCTTTTAGAGTATTAAAACAAACCGTTTAACCAAGTAAAGCATGTAGGTAGGTACTCTAGTTACAAGGAAACAAATAATAAACTTATCGATAATTTAGCGATATTTGCCATTCTCTTCCCCAGGTTTAGATAAAATCTAGTGCGTTTTGAGGCCTGAAAGGCCTCAAAGATTCTGAAGGTTTTTTTTCTTTAACCAAAAGTCAGAACCAAGGGCGACGCTAAGGGTATTTTAAGCATTTACTGACGAATGTAGAGTACATGAAAAAAAATGCCTAGTCCGAGTATAGGCAAAGTTATGGAGGATTTAAACACCTACTGAAATTCGAGGTCGATTAGGCCTCACCCGCACTGAAAAAGAGCTTAGGTTTGGGCTGATTCGACCTCAACCGCACCAGTTGAAACTTCCTCAAGATTTGTCCCGCAGTGAACGTGTTAAGTTTGCACCTGGTATGTATAGCGCCCCATATAAATTAGGTGCAAAGTTAGGTATTAATAGGTATTAAAAAAAAACTACTTACTAGATCTCGTTCAAAACAATTTTCGTTGGTAGTTTTTATAGTAATGTACATCATATGTTTTTTTTAGATTTTTCATTTTTTTATTTTAGAAGTTAGAGGGGGGGGACCAACTTTTTTCCACTTTGGAAGCGTCTGTCACGCAAACTATTCGGTTTAGAAAAAAAATGTTTTAGAAACCTCGATATCATTTTTGAAGACCTATCCATAGATACCCCACACGTATGTGTTTGATGAAAAAAAAATGTCTCTAAGTACTCTGTTCTAAGTATGGGGAGCCCCCAATATTTATTATTATTTTTTTATTTTTGCATCAAAATCTTAATGCGGTTCACAGAATACATCTACCTACCAAGTTTCAACAGTATAGCTCTTATAGTTTCGGAAAAAAATGGCTGTGACATACGAACGGACAGACAGACGGACAGACATACAGACATGACGAATCTATAAGGGTTCCGTTTTTTGCCATTTGGCTACGGAACCCTAAAAAGCAGAAATGCATATTAAAGATTAATTAATGTTCTCGTTATTAAAAATTTTGAATGAAATTTCCCATATCTATGGGACAAATACTATCCTTTTATTATTCTTACGATCTGCACACGATACACCAATGGCATGACGTCCGTACAACCTGATTCCCACCGACTTGCCTAGTTTTTGCCCTTTGTTTTTTTTGCAGGCCGACTGAAAAACATTCTCTATTGCTACTAAAAAAAGTAGGCGATATCTACCCCGGCTTGTCCAGAGTTTTTATTTGCCGTTACGCGACTGTGACAGGTATGTCAAACTTGAATAAACTCAGCTTTTGATACGCAATACCGTAAATGTACACGAACAATGTGGACTCACTCTTGACCAGGTGTTTTAGCTTCCCTTCCCGCCTTATTTCGAGGGGAAATGTGAAAGAAATCCAACTTGAGTGCGCGCGCGCAGCGGAACGGCGCGTCGACCGCGCGGAACGCGTCGCATGGACAACATCGACGACACGGGCAAAAACTAGTCAATTTGTATAAATTCCAATACATCAGTAAATATTCCGAGGGGGAAACTAAATTTACAGAAAATCCCACTAGGTCGAAGTATACCAACTAGAAGGTGCGCGCGAACTTCATCCACGGTGGAAGAAAAAATGGCCTATGACTTTATTGCTTCTTCGTAGTCGAGTAAAAAAAAATACCTATTGTACCAAATGTTTTATTGCAATCGCTCCAGCTGTTGAAGCGTGATGAGCCCACAAATAAACATACATATTACAAACAGCAACAGAAATAGCGTATTCCATCCAAAGTTTTCAATGTGCTGACTGCAAACTTTTACTTTATTACAATTTTATAATATTTAGTATAAAATATAACAAACTAGGTACATAGCTACAGTTCGTATATTATAGCTTTCAGGGTATCTTTAGAAAGAGACAAAATACCTATGCGTTCCATATCAGATATCACAAATAAATAATAATACATAAAACTCTTTACACAAACGGGCTAAATGTGGCTGAGGCTCACAAAAAATGTACTTCGTCTCTGTTTTTCACGCGCCAAATTTCAAGAGAAGTTTTGTTTTTTGGTAGTCCTTTAATAAATAATCTGATTTATTTTCCGTGTTGGGCATTATCCACTTGTTATATTAGTCCATTAAGATTATGAATACTTTTAAATTTAAGCAAAAACAATCTGGTACTAAAAATTGGTGACTTGTAGTTTCATACAAAAATAAATTGTGTCCATGCCTTAGTAGATTTTCTTTTTATTCATTACTTCATCGTGTATGTAATGTATGGTGATTTCTTAATGTTATGCCAAATGTAATTGAATAAAACTACTATCCTAATAATAAACTGTAATAAAACTAGAACAAAAAAATAAAAAAGCGATTGATAAACAAAATGTATTCTATCTGGTTCACATGTGTTACGAACACCATGTTACGTTGTAGCTTTTTTTGTAGAAGCAATAGCGACACAAAATATATCTTTTTCCCAATGGCAAAATTATAACTTTCAATATGAAACATCAGTGTCTAGTCAGATACCTTGGTTTAAAAGCAGTGGGCATTAATCGGTGTGTATTATTTTTCGTCAGTTAGATTTAAGACTTCAGGCTCAAGATGACAAAATTTCAGCTCAATCAGTCACCAGCAAGTAAGTGATTTTTTTTTAAATTGATTGACCTTCTTGAGCGAAGACACACACAATTGCAAGGTAAATAAAAGCTTGTAAATATGTTATGTCGTTTACATAACACGGTAATGATAAGAAATTGATGTCTTACTTTAGAATTTTCTCTTGCAATTTCCGCTTGTATTACCTAAAATTGATAGTGTTGCTACTTACTTAACTATTACGGGAAATCCACCTATAGGCCCTAATTTCTTTTATTTACTTAATTGGCTATTGTTCAATGGGCCGATTCTCGGTTACTTCGTTTGTTAGACGACATTTTATAGAATATCAGAATGTTGTATGGCGACTTAAATTTAAAGGCATTTACCTACTTAATTTACTAATCAGGCAATCTAAAAAAATACCTAATAGAAGTATAACATAACCTAACCTACAAAAATAATAACTTGGCAGCAAGATTAATCAATTGGCATCTATGCCAAGTTATTACCTCCCCGGAAAATAACAACCCCAAATTTTAAATGAATAAATTATTTGAACTCACTTTTTGAATGTTGTTATTGTGACCATTATGAGTATTAGACGTCACTAACATGCACAGTTAGTAATCGTATGTAACTAAATCCTTAAAATTTGGAAACCATTTTAAACCCTAACGTATCCGATTAAGTAGAGGCTCACTTAGTTCCTAAACATATTTTTTTAACCCCCGACGAAATGTAATGTTTGTGTGTGTGTCTCTCTAACTTTAGTGCGGTTTTTTTTAATCATAAGACATATCCGTCGAGATGGTCGTCAAGATAATTAGCTTTAATTGCAACAAGTGACAAGATCTCAGCCAATATTTAAGCTAAGAAGTCCAAATTATGCAGTTATGTTCATAGTTAGTATTGTAGCATTGTCTATATCACTCATTGAACGATGGCCTCAGGTCGACCAGCAACTTGTGTCAGGGGTGTTTTAATTCTTTAATTTAGGTTATTTCACGAAAACTTTCCTAATAGATAGGCACAGATGATGATAGATTACCCGAACTATATGATCTGTGCCCGAACGTATCCGTGCCGGGTCCATCTTGCCTCACTGTTTGTATGCGGACGCGGTGAGGCAACGTCGCTGGCATTTCATCTGGCGAAACCACATTGTCTCGCAACTAGATAATTACCAACTAATAAAATAACTGCTTTATTACCGGCGCTTCGATTGTTTTAACATCGAAATTTCGAATAGTTGCTTCGGTAGATTTTCTATTGGTTTAATAGTAAATATTTTATTGACTACTTATATCTTACTTCTTGTCAACGCTTACGTAATCTATTTAATCTTGCGTGTGGGGCAAGTATACAATAACTTTTTTTAATTTTAAAATTATAGAACATAAAGATTAATTATCATTACCATGAATTAAGTGATTAGATTACAAAACATTCAATATTCGAAATAAATATCTTACGGGAACAGCCTGTCGGTATTAAAAACATCGATCTCTTTTCGGGGTTTAAGGTCCGGCGTAAATTATTCTTATAAGAATACTAGCGACCCGCCTCGGCTTCGCACGGGAGTTATGCTGATAAATTATGCATGATTTATACATATCAATCTTCCTCTTAAATTACTCTATCTATTAAATAAACCGCATCAAAATCCGTTGCGTAGTTTTAAAGATCTAAGCATACATAGCGACAGACAGACAGCAGAAAGCGACTTTGCTTTATACTATGTAGTGCAGTCATTTCGAAAATTGTCATGTCATGAGGCCTAGGCCTACGCTTCATAAATACATAAGTATTTATTGTGCTATGCGAAGTTATGTATGTGCCTTTCGTTTCCAATGTAAAACGCGCATCTCTCTCACTAGAAACCTGGGTATTCAAACATGGCTCCCAATAAGTCGTGTTAAGAGCTATCAATACCATCGCGTTCAGGGGACTACTCTGAAGATGAAAATTACAACTTTGTATTGTGCGATCTACCTCACTAACGAGTTAAACCACTCGCATGAGTGAAATGGAGCGATACGAGTTCCAATTTCGAGCTTCGGAGCCTCTCTGTACCACCTCTGTACAATAATGTGTGTACAACGACACGCTTCCGGAACAATGGTAATTAATCGGGCATTATGCAAGACCGTTACGGGAACCGATACGCGATATCGTACGGTAAGAGCCGGGCGTTGTCGGGCATTGTAGTCTAAAGAAAATATCGAGACTACACAACATACAAGAGTCACTCGGAGACTAACTTCATGTCTATACTAGAGATGTGCCGTTCTCGAGAACGTTTTTTCCCGATTTGTGTGGGAAATGTTCTCGAGAACGTTTTTCCCGATTTGTGTGGGAAATGTTCTCGAGAACGTTTTTCCCGATTTGTGTGGGAAATGTTCTCGAGAACGTTTTTTCCCGATTTGTGTGGGAAATGTTCTCGAGAATGTTTTTTCCCGATTTGCGTAAGAAATGTTCTCGAGGACGTTTCCCGATTTGTGTGCGAAATGTTCTCGGGCACGTTTCCCGATTTGTGTGCGAAATGTTCCCGAGGACGTTTCCCGATTTGTGTGCGAAATGTTCTCGGGGACGTTTCCCGATTTGTGTGCGAAATGTTCTCGATAGAGCATTCTTTTCCGTAAAAATTGGGAAAAGTTCTTGAGAACGGCACATCCCTAGTCTATACACGTTGCTTGGTTCTTATTTTATAACTAGGTAGTTTTTATTTATTTATATTTTTTGATTATACAATCACTTTTTCTCAAGTAATAACCGACTGCAAGAAATGGGCACCTATATATTATGTTTATTGTAGATTTTCTCAAAAAGCACTCAATCAATTTCACCTCTGAAGTATGATGTACCAAACAAAAAAAGGATCATCAATATCTCGTAACATATATATACAAAAAAAAACAATCCACAACATTTCGAATTCAGGACCTCCTTCTTTGTAAAAACCCTACTGACTTCTGACTGACGTCCGAAAAAGAAGGTTGAGCTGGAAGTGGCTCTTTCAGTCAGGACCTATAGAAATTTGGTTTAGATCTGATGATGAAAGTCTACGGAACTCGGCAAATAGGTACACTTAAATACATACCTCAAATACCTAAATAATAAATAAATACAATACCTAGTAGGCTAGCATAATACCAACAAATACCCAATATTTCTTGGAGTTAAGTTTTTACTTATAGTTAAAAAAATATCTTTATATTTTAATAAAAAAAAACGTAATTTGTTAAAGCTTCTTAGAGTCTCGATTATTTCTAGGTTCGAATCAATGCTCATCCATATCGAATAGGCCCTTCATATAGTTGTTTACTTTATACCTAATCTCACGTAAAAGTCACGTCAAACTCATTCAGCAGTACCTAAGTATAAATAAGTAACTACTGTGCAATGAGTTTGACACCGCTCTTTTTACTTGAATCCTATTATAACAAACTGATATTTTTGTGTTTTATGGGTTAGATAAGTTCTTCCTTCTGCAGTAAGTACTTATAAAATGTAATTATTAATTACTTTTACGTATCGGGAGCCTTGCACTTTGTTTGTTTACTTAATATTATACCTATTAAGTGAACAGTATGCTTTATCTAGAAAAGAGCGTACTCCCACCTGAAAGGCCAGCAACGCACTTATGACTCCTCTGGTGTTGCAGGTGTCTATGGGCGACGGTAATCGCTTTCCGTCCGGCGATCCGTTTGCCCATTTGCGTATGACATAAAAAAAAGTACACAAGCATCAAGTTAGTGTCTCTAGTCATCATCATTACCTGCGTCGCGATTTTTATCCTGTCTAAAAGCGAGCGGAACCGATTTCTTCATACTTTATCTTTGACTAATGAGTTACATTTTCACGCAACTCCACTCTTACTAGTATTTATCTATGGCATGGGGAAGAGATCAAATATCAGTGGTAGGGTGACCATAGAACTAGATTCTCACCGGCTTACCTATTCTAGAGCGTTTGCCAACGCTTCTCTATTTTACTCAATTCTCCAAAAAATAAGCCTATTCTACTCCGGACCGATATTTCATCGTCATCAGGCCACTGCAAAGTATCCTAAACATCCTAAATCTGTTTGACAATTGTGATGTTATTGTGTACATAACATACTAAACATCCGAATGTTTGGTATTATTATATTAATAGGATATAGGATAACCTAAACTTACCCATTGTTAGCGTTCAATCCATAGCAGTCATTAATCCCAGCCAGCACTCCTACGACTCCGGCAACGACGGCTACACACCCTGCCCACAACCCTGCACCCACCCTAGACAGAGCAGCCCCTTTCACAACAGCCAGCGCCCCTGCTCCAACCAGCAGCGCCCCCAAAATCACCTGCCCCAACCCCAGAAACACAACCAACTTCTTCTTTGTAACCCTCACACTACCGGCCTCAACACTTTTCGAGCTAACACTCTGTTTATCCTTCTTCAAATTCACTTTTTCCTGCGGGGTTTTGCATATCAATTGTTCTGTGGAGTCCTCGGATTTTAAGGAGGATACGGTGGCGGTTGGCCGAGGGAACTCGGCCTCCGCGGAGCGCGCGCGATCCTCCGTCATGGCACTGTCATAGCACTCGCGGCGCGTTCGTCTCGACTCGCGGCGCGGGACACACTGGCAGGTGAAAGTAGCTCTTCCGAACCTGCAGGGTTTGGAAAAGGGCAGACAGGTGACGATACGGTGATAAGGGACGTGTGATACTGGTTGCGGTGATAATGGCGACATATTAGCGTATAATTATAGCCAATTTTAGGACATCAAACAAGGATGTGTTCGGTCCTTATTTAGTGTAATATGTTGCTATTACAATGCTGTAACACTTCGCATTTACCGTTCCGAGCTGATACAGACGCATTAAATCATGAACTAAAAATACATAAAATAAAATAGGTACCTACAATTAAGATGATCCTGAAGAAGAGCTATTTGATGTTATATTATTTGGGCTATTTAATATAATATAATTGAATATAATCGCACACTTCACTTTATTTACATTATGGTCGACTTAGCATATTTTGACATGTGTTTGACATTAACTACTATACTATATCTATGTCAAAGATAATATCGGTAAACCTAACCCCACTAACGAAAGAACCACACATGAATCATGATCATGACGCCGCGCCGCTGCGTAAACGCAGTGATAAAATTGAAGTTTTTTTTTTCAATATGATTCAGTATTTATTTCGCAAGAGGAACGAACGATTGAACAACATTCCGGTAAACAATGTTTTGAATTTGATTGATGACAAATCCTTGACAAATTGGTAGTGACGTTTAACCCTTTAACCGCCGTAGTCTGATATATAAGACATAACATTTCCAGCTCATTTCGCCACAGTCTGATAAATAAGACAAATATCTATGTATATATATATCGGCGGCGACAAGAGCAAGTTTGATGAAAAATTGACGGCGGTTAAAGGGTTAATAATGCAAATTATATGACGTTTGCTCATATTGCCATATGAAAGCTGTTTTAGCGCCACTATCCCTGGACCGGACCAACACGTGTCAGGCTATAACTAAGAAATCTAGGAGGACTATAAAATTAAAACATTGCTTTCATTACAATTCCATAAATCACATCACAGTACAATCCTGGAACATGAAACTAAAACATAAAATGCACAGTAAGTACCGAATTATCTGCTATACGAGGGGCAAACCGAAATGATCGGGAATTTAAAAAACTATGTGCACTATATACATAAATTATATTTTATTGTTTTTCGAAGTATTCTCCGTTACATTCAATGCACTTTTGCATTCTTTTAAACCAGTCATTAAAACAATAATTCCAGTTTGAAGTAGGCATTGCCAAAATGGCCGATTTATAGGCTTCCACAGCGGCTTCTGGGTTCTCAAACCGCTGACCACGCAATAAATCTTTAATTCTAGGGAACGTAAAAAAATCATTTGGACTCAGGTCAGGGCTGTATGGAGGATGGGACATCAACTCAACGTTTTCGTCGTTCAAAAATTTAGTTGTTTTGTGGGCGGTGTGGGAGCTCGCATTGTCGTGGTGTAAGATGACGCGGCGTCTCGGGTTCCCTTGGCGAAGTTCGGCCAGCACCTCCGGCAAACAAACTGTGATATACCAATCAGCGGTAACGGTTCTTTGTTCTTCTAGAGGAATTGTGGCAACATGCCCCTTTTTTGAGACGAACGAAGCCACCATCTTCTTCGACACGCTTCGAGAACGCACAACTTTCGTTGGTTTGACCTCGTCATCGAAGACCCATACTGCCGACTGGTGCTTTCTTTCAGGCTCATAAGAATAAATCCAGGATTCGTCACCCGAGAGCATATTATAAACGGCTTTTGACTTTCCTCCATTGTAGCATTTCAGAATAGATCGGCACCAATCAACACGAGCCGCCTTTTGCTCTTCAGACAAATTATGGGGTACCCATCGGGAAATCAATTTTCTGACACCCAATTCACCATGCAAAATAGTGTGAATTGCAGTCATTCCAATGCCTATGGTTGCCCGAATCTGCTCGTATGTCACATGTCTATCTTCTTTTAGTAGTTTTTCCACAGCCGCGATGTTTTCAGGCGAAACCGCCGTTTTCGGCCGACCTGATGAAGGTACGGTGCCAAGAGAGGCACGACCCCGTCGAAACTCAGCATACCACCGATATATTGTCGTCTGACTAGGTGCTTCAATGTCGTATATAGTAACAAGCTCATTGCGACATTCATCTGGAGATAAGCCACGACGAAAGTTATGGTAAATAATTGCACGAAAATTTTCACGCGTCAGCTCCATTTTGTTCATCGAGTTGTCAATTTAAAAATGGAATTAAAAAAATATATCGTTCTTTTTTTAAATTGTAAAAACGGCATCGTGATTGTAAGTCGCCAGTATGCATGTGACAAAAAAGGATTTAATGTAACTCAGTTTAAAGTACTCTATTCCCGATCATTTCGGTGTGCCCCTCGTAAAGATGTTATCTGCCAAATCAAGCTATAGTATGTAATAATCTATTGGATCTACAAGCGCTCTCGAATACCACCGATGCGTCGGCGCACAGAACATGCCGTCACAGATGAATTACTCCATAGACCACAGCACAGACCACAGGATTTAAATATTAAGTAGTTTCCTGTATAGACGCGCCGAATAATAAGTAGTAAAATTAGAATGTATTCGGTTCTCCTAGGCCTCATAACACAATTTGGTCAAACTTGTTAGTGCTTATGAGTAGGTGTTTATTTTTTTATGTTATTCATGTCGCTTATCACTTCTTTTACTAAAAAGGTGAAATCGAAAAGCGAAAAGACCCTTTAAAGGGACAAGTTCTCCTTGCACATGCTTATTATTATTACTTAAAAATATTTCAAGTTTTGTGTGCAATAAAGTAGGTTCTTATTTCCATCCAGTGGCATGGCGACAAACATATCACTGGTAAAGCTTGAGTAGGTTTGGCTTACTTTTCTTAGCCTAGTCGGTCCTCGCGTACTTCACGAAGTACAAATTCAAGTCGAGTTAAGAACTCTTATTAAATAACTAGCTGCGCCGCGTGGTGTTACCCGCTCATCCCACGGGAACACTAAATTTTTCGGGATAAAAAGTAGCCTATGTGTTAATCTAGGGTATCAGCTACCTTCATACCAAAATTTATCAAAGTTAATTCAGCCGTTTGAGCGTGAAGGAGTAACAAACATACATATAAACACACTTACAAACTTTCGCCTTTATAATATTAGTGTGATAGTATGATAATACGAAAAAAATGCATAAATCGGTCTATGACTTACGAGGCTAGGGCAACAGTATGGTAGGGGTTTGAAACAAAGCAAACCGGTAATGCTCAAGTTCTATGGACGTCTCGACACTTAGTTTACATCTATATCTTCAGACATACTAACCGTATGAAGTGGACACTCTGCCCGCTCACACTAGTAGAGCTGTGGCGCGCGGAGAAAGCGGTTCTCGAACCATCTCCGGTCAGTCGGCGCAGGCGCATCTCCCCGCTGTACGCAGTGCCCTCCCATATGTGACTTTCATACATTTCAAAAGTCGTTTCCTTGATACTTTAGACCCTTTATGTCACAAATTGAAAAAATAAACCTAATACTATAGTAGTCAAAGGCGGATTAAGTGTCTAGGCAAGCACTCCAACGGAGTCCCTCTAGCGGCCATATATTAGATCTTAAAAAATATGAATTTGCCGTCTACTACGGAAACGGCTTATAACATTAAAATATGAATATAAGGATATACATTATGAGATGAAGGGTGTATGGATAAGGGTTGAGAGCCTAATGGAGATGCCATGACTTTAGGGCTTTAGGGGACCAGCGGCGGCGCGGCGAGCGGTTGAGCGAGAGTTCCGAGCGCGGCGGCCATACGAGTGAGCGAAACACACTGCCGCTGTCGCGCAAAGTCGTTGCATCTCCGAAAGAGAGTCCAAGTGACCCAGTCCCAGGCCCAGACCCAGTGCTGGGCAAAGTTCCTACGGGCGACTGTACAATGGATGTACAGTCGCCCATGGTCCTGTCAGTCGTAGAAATCTACGACAACGTCCAGAGGATTCCTTATTCCTTCATCGTCTTCTCGGCTAGAGGGCAGAGTAGAGGGTCAAGACGTGGGGAGCGGGTAAGTGGTACCTGAGTCTTGAGTGGCCGATCCTAAAGCGCGCGTACTCATAGGGATGGGACGTGTTAGAAGCGTCTAAGCCAGTACAGAATATTATTGCTGGTACGCAGTTGTAATAAATTATGCGAATAAAGAAAATATTGATTATAATTAAAAGCGAAGTAAACAAACAAAGTTATAAGTTAACAGGCTACGTATTATGTACCTGCCCAAGCAGCACACAAGCTGCATTAAACACTTATACATACCTTATACAACTAACGGAACTTATGGAACGTAACTGATTTCTCAATTTTATTATCCTATTTTATAAATTCCTGATTTCTATTTAATTTTATTCTGTTATTTTGTATTGTCTTTATGCGATTTTGTTAATGTTATTATTATGGATTAATGTAATTACTAATTAATATACATATTATAATATATCGCGCTCAAACATTTGCACGCTTGCTTGCAGGCTGAGCACATTGGAAACAAACATTGAATTATAACACCTAAAACACTGTGTTCCAGCAAATAAATGATTTGACTTTGACTTTGACTAATTTTAGCTGAATAAAGGCTGTATAAGCATTTATGCAGCCTCTGTGCTACTTGGGTATTCTGCTGATTTACACTTTTCCGGAAAACAAAACCATTTCCATAGCAAACTCCCGTGGGTCTCAGACATAATGAAACACATGCAACGGGTTGTCGCCACCGCGACTGATCGGCGCTCCTGATGATGAATTCCGAATCGATTCGAAACATGTCGAACGATATTCGACTTGTATAAGTCGATTGGAACCCGTTTCATACGTGTTTCAATAAGCTCACCGGGACCGCCGGCTCAGTAGGCATGTGTCTGCAAAATGCGTCAACCGTGTCGTCAAAATAACTATCTGTCCATGAATTCAGCAGCTCTGTTCTTCCACTGAGCATAATATAAAAAAGGACAGCAAAAAGAGTATCGCTATAAATATATCCAACTTCAAGATTTAATTCCGATAAAGATTACGCAACCCTCAGTTATTACGCAACGTTGGTAGTTCGGCAGGTGCCGCCCCTTCCGCTTCCTGTGCTGCAAAGGAGTACACGTGCTAAACTCATAATGACAATACAAACTGCTTGGTTATAATATAAACAAATAACGAACCGCCCCGGCTTCGCACTGTTGCAATGCTGATACTAAATATACTATGCATGTGTATTTATTATTCCTCTTGAATCACTTTATCTATTAAAAAAACACATCAAAATCCGTTGCGCAGTTTTAAAGATTTAAGCATACATAGAGACATACAGACAGCAGGAAGCGACTTTGTTTTATACTATGAAGTGATGATCGGAATAGTAGTGCTAAGATAACTACAATTTGCGTAAAGACGTAACATAGAGTGATGGAAGCAAATAAGAAGTTAACATTGAAACATATTCTAAGTTGCAGGTTCTCGGTTACCTATCATAAACTCGAAAATTGTAATTCCGAATATTGAAATCCCGAAAACGTTTCGATTTTTTTCATTTGCCCGAAATTTTGTTTGCCCGAAATTTCATTTCCCATATTATTATTTTCCCAATTCTCATTTCGTCGCAATTTTGTTTCGCATATGATTTAAATCGACACTTATTAAAATTCCGAAGTATCATTTGTCAACTACTTTTTATGCCGAAAAGTATTAAGGCCGAAATATTATTATCCCGCTGTATCAAAAAACCGAAATTGTAGGATATTGGAGCAAATCATAAATGCATCGGTTAGCCATTTTAATTGGGTAGGCGTCGATATAAATTGCTTAACCCGTAGTGTGGGTATGTAAATAAATTATATTTTATGAACATATTCATGTCATTTGCTTATGGATTTTAGTGAGAAGTTACTATCTCGGCGTTTGCTTATACAAAATGGCACATAAATACGGAGAGCTATTTAAATCTAATAAGGGAGGATTAAAATCGTGGATATAAATCGAAATTAAATAAATAAATAATAAATACCGTAAGGTCGGGTTATTTTAGCCCTGGGGGGTATCATTACCCACCCATTAAACCCAACTTTATTTAGTAAGTAAATTCTGTTAAACTACGTCTTATGACGAATCCACTCTTGAGTGTTCGCTGGCGCTGTTTTTATAATGGTTTTCTAAATTATTTATTGGATTACAATTGGTGGACAATGTTACCTCCAGAGTTCCAGTTCGGTTCTGTTGTGGTCGCAGTTCTAACCTAACCTAACCCATTAAGTTCGGTTCTATCCTAACCTACTTTACTGGTAGCTGTTCGGTTCTGTTGTGGACGCAGTTCTAACCTAAGGTCGGGTTATTTTAGCCCACTAAGTTCGGTTCTAACCTAACCTAATTTACTGGCAGCAGTTCGGTTCTGTTGTGGTTGCAGTTCTAACCTAACCCAACCCATAAGTTCGGTTCTAACCTAACCTACTTTACTGGCAGCAGTTCGGTTCTGTTGTGGTCGCAGTTCTAACCTAACCTAACCCATTAAGTTCGGTTCTATCCTAACCTACTTTACTGGCAGCAGTTCGGTTCTGTTGTGGTCGCAGTTCTAACCTAACCTAATCCATTAAGTTCGGTTCTAACCTACTTTACTGGCAGAAGTTTGGTTCTGTTGTGGTCGAAGTTCTAACCTAACCTAACCCATTAAGTTCGGTTTTAACCTAACCTACTTTACTGGCAGCAGTTCGGTTCTGTTGTGGTCGCAGTTCTAACCTAACCTAACCCATTAAGTTCGGTTTTAAACTTAACTACTTTCCTGGCAGCAGGTCGGTTCTGTTGTGATTGCAGTTCTAACCTAACCTAACCCATTTTACTGGTATCAGTTCAGTTAATAATCGCTTAATCTAACCTAAACCTCAACTAGTTTCCTAGCACCCGTCTGTTCCGTAAACTATGTCTTTATGCCATAATAAATTGGTCGATATTAATGTTCTGCCATATAAAATTATGTGAAATAAAAGTCGGTGATACTAGTGATCTGCCATTTAAAATTATGCTAAATTAATAGTATGCTAACTGACAATTATGATACATATATGATTATGCTAAAGAATCATTCGGCTAAAAATGTTTCGGTGATAGCTGCTATGCGAAATGTATTTCGGGGAATCGATATTATGCAAGATAAAGGGAACCCTCGATATAGACCTGCGCGGCACGCTCGCTTCACTCGCTCCTTAGGGTTGCAGTTCAACCTAACACTCCTCCTCGCTTCGCTCGTCGTCGTACCTAACCTAAGCCAAGTCCGACCTGCCTTAGAACTAAATTAATGGGTTTTTAATCGTGACGGTAAAATGATATTAGGACAAATGATATTTCGATTTTACGTAGCATCGGAATTATGAAAAGTTGGTTAACAAAGCAGTTGTCAAATAATAAAGTTGGCAATCGTTCTTCTGGTTATCGAGTTTCGGGAAAACGTTAATGTGGGAAAACAAACTGGCGACATTTCAAAAGTATGGTAAACAAAGTATATGGATTATAAGAATTCGATTAACCGTTTTCGGACAAGTCAAAATCGGACAAGTGTGTTTCGGAACATCGATAGGTTACGCAGGTTCTCAATAACCTAGGTAAATTAAGCATTTTAAACACCATCATGAGACCCTCATTTAATGAGTGATATAGAAAATGTTACTAAAACTGATCATAACTACAAAATTTGAATTCTTAGCTGAGCTGACCGAGATCTTGTCACTTGTTACAATTATAGCTGAATATCTTGGAGACTTACTCATCCTATTTCCACCAAACATAGCTAAGAACCATCTGGACGGAGAAGTCTTTCGATAAAAAAAACGCACACAATTTGGTCCATCCGTTTGGGAGCTATGATGCCACAGACAGACACACAGATACACTAATCCACATGTTAAACTCATAACACCCCTCTTTTTCGTCGGGGGTTAAAATTAATGTTTTTTGAGGTTTGAAATACTTCTTTGTACGACCTTACCCAGGGTGTACGTATTTTAATAGAACAACCTAATTCCGATCACTGTCTATAATGTTTCTAGCTCACTCTAGTGCAGTCAAAAGCGAGATACGAGATAGCAATATCGCCATATGGGATGGAAGTGATGGGGTCAGATTACTGGCGCATATGTTTGTTATATCCTATTTCCTACTTATTATTATAAATATTAAATTTATTGAACATATTATTGTTTGTTATTCGATAATGCTTGAACTATATTACTGATTTAGATGAAACTATTGACACCCAGAGCAGCACACTTATGAGGCCTTATTCCTTTTTAAATTTGTTTTTACATATTATGACAAATATATTGATAATTTCAATCAACCTTTTGAAGTGAATAATACTTTTCCCAGAGATCTAGGTAGTAACATAGCTATTTCATGCTTCCATTGCGTAATAATAATACGGCCTCAAATGAACTCATGGTAAGGGTACAGGTCATGTAAATAAATAAATAAATATCGGACAACTCACACAAATCGATCTAGTCCCAAATTAAGCTCAAGAAGGCTTGTGTTATGGGTACTAGACGACGTTATACGTACTTATATAGATAAATATATACTTAAATACATAGAACAACCATGACCCAAGCACAAATATTCGAGTTCATCACACAAATATTTGCCCTGGCCGGGATTCGAACCCGGGACCGCTGGCTCAGTAGGCAGGTGTCTACAAACCGAGCCAAACGCGTCGTCAAGTGCGCAGATGAAGGTAGAGCTGGGCCATTCTCGGGAACGTTCCCCGATTTGTATGCTGTCGATTGAGAACGTCGTCGAGAATTCCCATACGAAAAGTTCTCCGTATCCGAAGATTCTTGGAAACGGCCCATCACTGTTGCAGGTAAATTAGATAGTAATTTCAATAAATAAAAAAATTAGCTAGTGCGAGTCCGACTCGCGTATGAAAGGTTCCGTACCATAATCTATAACAAGTTTGTTGTATGGGAGCCCCCCTTAAATATTTGATTTTATTTTATTTTTAGTATTTATTGTTATAGCGGCAATAGAAATACATCATCATCTGTGAAAATTTCAACTGTCTAGCAATAACCGTCAAAGATTAATATGTCACCGTTCTTGAGATACATCCTGGTCACATACGGACGGACGGACGGACGGACGGACGGACAGCGAAGTCTCAGTAATAGGGTCCCGTTTTTACCCTTTGGGTACGAAACCCTAAAAATGAAACTGCATCTACATTTTACCATGACTTTATAAAATCATCTACGAATTTGAAAATTGATACTAATAAGAATCGGTCTATCTGGCGATTCCTGTCGGTTTGAGAATACTTAAGGAGGCTCAAAAATTACTTAAATTGTCCTTACGTAATTAATGAACGGTCCCTAATGAGGAAATGAGTCAATCAATAGGTAAACAAAGCAATGCAACCGCACGTAACGCGGTCGCTCGCGTTACGTTATCGTTACGTCCGCGGCCCTACTAGGGGTGAAACTAATTGACGTAATAGTACGAGTAACATTAGGTCAACAAGCTTAGGCTTCTGGAATACCAATTGGCTCGTTGACCAATTTTTTAGGGTTCCGTAGTCAACTAGGAACCCTTATAGTTTCGCCATGTCCGTCTGTGCGTCTGTCCGTCCGCGGCTTAGCTCCGTGACCATTAGTACTAGAAAGCTGAAATTTGGTATGAGTATGTGTATGTATCACGACGAAAAAACGGTAAAATAAAAACTATTTTTTTTCGGGTACCTCTCGTACATCTAAGGGCTTGTCCACAAATCACGCGAGGTTTTTTCGGCTACTTTTTGACCGGATTAAAACCGCTGTTTTAACTTTAAGCCCGTCTATTGTGAAGAATGAGCAACTACGGAACCCTGCACTGAGCGTACCCGACATGCTATTGGCCGGTTTTTTTTAAATAGATTTGGAATGGTTAATAATGATGTTACTAGCTATAGCTAGCTACGAAACTAAATCTTATTAAATGAAAATAGAAATTTCATGAACAGACAATACACGCCGACCGCCATTTTTGTCTTTAGCTTATCTGTGGAGTGACGTAGAATACCGAGTAAAGAGTAAATAAACAGAACGGCTACTCCAATGTTCAAAATTCGACCGACCGTAAAGTGGGCATACGTTTAGGGCAAAACGGACAGGGACTGGGGTAAAGCGGTCGCGCACTTAATGTACCATAATAAAATAGCCAAAAGCAAAGGAAACAAAAAAGTTTTGATTTAATTTTGTACTTTAATCTCTTAGAAACTTTCATAAAGAAAAATCACATTTAAAAAACGAAACAATAACAACTTCTTCTAAAAAACTAAAAACGAACTATAGAGATCTGTTTTTCACTAGCATATTATAATTTATAGCTACTAATAATCTTATATAATCAGTCTTAATCAGCCTCTGTCTGTTGCCTGTTGTCTAATAATAAAAGTAAGTTTAAATTTCCTGACACAAGTCACAATAAAATGACCCAATTCCAGAGTACGTATGTAGTGCAGGATTCATGAGCCCACGAGTCGCAATCGTTACATCTTATCCAGTCCTCAGTGGGTGGGTCTTCATAGAGCTCGTGGCATTCGAAACAACGATACTGCTCGACAGGTTTAGTTTTTATATTCGTAGATTTAGTTTTCTTCTTTCTTTAAAATATCTTTGCAGCGTCGTCCTTGGGACCCCAAATTTAGTTGCGACGCTTTTGACAGGTCTTCCTAGCTCTTGCACTTCCCGTATTGCTTGTTGCATAGTTGAGGGAGCCCATGACGCTTGCGAAGTTTTCCGTTTGTAATTATTTACCATCTAAAAAGAACATAAAAATACTATAGCAGTTGGAATCGACTGGGTATATGCATATAAAACATACTGGGCAAAGCGGGCAATGCCCGCTTTGCCCTGCCCGCTTTGCCTTTTTTGACACTTTGAACATGCAAGCAAAATCTAACCTCAAAATATTAAGACACTCGAGTTTAATGCAAGGGTATAGCGGCCAGATAAGTGATTAATAACTAACAACCATTATTAATAGCATTGCATACATCAAAAATAAGAGAACACACTAGACAAACCTTGAAATATTTTTAAAAAAACAGCTAAAAACATTTTTTCGACGGAGCGCGTAACGACGTGTTCGCAGGTTAACCGGACGAATGACGCGAGGTGCGCGGGCGGCGGGGAGTACCTGCCACGTGTAACGACTGCGCTCTTATTTGAAACGGCAATACTAGGCCTGTGCCCGCTTTAGGCACTGTGCCCGGTTTAGGCCACCCTCCCCTACTCCGAAAGTATCAACGTCTTTGATTTCATTCATGGAAGTTGAAATTTGCACACTAGGTTAGGTTGTATATTTATAAAGTGTATACAAGAGATAAAAAGTGATTTAGAAAAATTCAACCCCTAAGGGAGTTAAAAAGGGGTTGAAACTTTTCAACTTGAAAGTTTGAATCCATAACTTTGAATATATATAATATTAAAAAAAAACATTAATTTAACGTTATTAAAAATTCAACCTCTAAGAGGGTTAAAAGGGGGATGAAAGTTTGTCTCGGGGTTCAATTTTAATTTTAAGCTAGGAACTTGAAACTTCGTGTAAAAAGGTATTACCTAAAATAAAATAGAAGAAAATTAATTTCAGCGTTTTTGAAAATTCACCCCTGAAAGTGGTAAAAAAGGGGTTGAAAATTTGTATGAAGATCAAAAATTTTTTTGAGCGCGGGACTTGAAACCAGAGTTGGGCAAAAATTAATTGAATAAGAATAAGAATAAAAACAGAAATTGTATTCTTATTCAAATCGATTTGAATAAGAATAAATTCTTGTACTCGTAATTCAAATAAAATGAATGTGAATAAATCATGTAATTTTTATTTTAAATGAAGAATAAAAAACAAAATAATTATTTTAGAAATGGCATAATTTAAATACCATTTTATTTGATTAAAATGTTAATTGAATAACGTTAATTGAGTTAACGTATGGATGTTATACAATCGGTTTTATTTTGTAAGTTGATCTTTACTAAGTTTTAATGTTTGGATTAATGTGAAATTAAGTAGGTTTTATGACAATAGGTATTTTTTGGTATCTTCGAAATGTTGATGATGATCTGATGATGAAGCTAGAAACTGAACAGCGGAACTCTTCAATAGGTACTAGCCCAATGAGCCCTCGAGTATGGGCTCATTTGGTTTGTTTTTATGAGTCCTATACATTACAATTGGGGAGGTTAGTCTGATGATGGAGTCAGGAGTTGGGTGATGGAACTCTTCAATCAATGACTACTAATATACCCCTCGAGTGTGGGCTTGATAAGACAAAATACTACTATCTCTACCTATACCTAATAAGTCATATTAACAATCCAGGTACCCCAACCCTTACATTCGTATTCGTGGAATATTATTTGAATTAAAAAATCATGATTAAAATTATTTGATTAAGAATAACTTATCTTCATTCAATTTTCTCAGCAACGAATTATTCCCGACGAATTTATTTGAATAATCTTGACGGGATTAAAATCGACATGATTTTATTCTTACGAATTCTTATTCAAATTACGATTTTATTCTTGAATGCCCAACACTGCTTGAAACTGTATAAGGGCATATTATGTGACTGTTTTTTATTTTATTTATTCATTAATTACATGTAAATTTACAGCGAATAATACCAAAACATTTGCATGGCATACAATAGTTACATACGGAAACACAATTAAAAGGAAAATAAACAGAAATAATAATAAAACTAATACAACACAAAACCAGCAAAAATTACAATAAAAATAAACAAGAGTACTGTACACAATAAGGATAAAATTATTTACAACTACTTTGGACAAACAAGGGTAAACGTATATTAATATGTGCAGTGCTTAAATATGCAAGAACTTTCCTACAAAATGCACCAACACTGTCAGCAAATACATCGACGTTTTCAACTTCAAGTGCAACGCGGTTTAAGACTGTGATCGCTCTCGCCGTTGGGGCGTTGGCGCCGCGGTGGGTGCGCGTGGCGGGCGCCGCCAGCAGCCGGCGGGGCCTCCGCGCCGCCACCGCGCCGCCCGCGCCGCACGCTCGCGGTACCAGCAATCCAATGCGTTGTAGGACAAAAAAGTTTTAAGGAAGAAGTTTTAGGGAAAAGGTCCCACATTGTCGATATGGAGTTATGAGTAGTTCCTAATACTACAGAAAATAAGCTATCTTTTGGTGAAACAATTATGTCTCTAGGTGCTATAGTTATTTTTTTTTAATTCTTCAAAGTCGCAAACGTGAAAAAGCGGCAACTGAGAAAACGTTGGTGAAAGTTTGGGTCGGCAAAAAACACACTTGTACTTTGAAGTTATGGAGTGGTTGGTATCAAATTAAAAATTGTCATACTATAAGGATTTCAAATTAGTCAAAATCATATATGTAACCTTAATAGTTTGAATGTTACGGAGGCTTGAACATAAAAATAGAACGAAAATATGATTATTTTTTGGAGTTTATTGGAGTTTACTCCTTAAGAATCGATTTTCATATATAAGCCCGGGGTATGAAAAATATGGGGTATAAAATCGAACGTATCTGCCGTGCTAATTTAAAAAGTCGTATCTCAGTATACGATCGGAGTAAAAATACGACTTCTTAATTTAGCAGGTTATGCGTTACGCGTTATAGGCTAAGATCCCGATATAAAATGACCTTCACCGAGATGTTTATTTTATGAAATGTATTTTATAATCAATTTAATATGTCAATAAATATATTGCATATGGGTTGCCTAACAAATTTTAGTCCAGGGTATGTTTAATTAATAATAAAAAAAAATGTTTTCAACATTTCACTTGTTTGATTAATATTAGATAAATTCTATACCAATCGAAAGTATGAAGCCCATAGAATATGCAAACGTTAGGTTACCTATTCTTTTCCCGTCACAACTATCGGGTAGCCAGGTATAAACAGGTAAATCTATACCTACTAGCATTTTGCAACGGTCTGATTATTGAATTGAAACTGAATAAAATTAAAGATTATTTATAATCAAATCGGTAAAATGTTAAAAAAATATATATTTTTATTTTTTACTAAACATACCCTGGACTAAAAATTGTTAGGCAACCCATGTGCAATATATTTATTGACATATTAAACTAAATATAAAATACATTCATCAAATAAACATCTCGGTGAAGGTCGTTTTATATCGGGATCTTAGTCTATAACGCTTAACGCATAACCTGCTAAATTAAGAAGTCGTATTTTTACCCCGATCGTATACTGAGATACGACTTTTTAAACTACCATTATGTTCACATAAACAAACTATAAAATTGTCAATGTCAACTTCATGTCGAGTGTCAACAAAATTTTATAAATAAAATAAAATTTAATCAAATCTACGCTTAACGGGTAAAATGTGCTGCTTTTGAAACAATAGCGCCCGTCACACAATCGGCTAAAAGATACGTGTTCGTTTCAGCTCCCAAACAAACCTAACGAATTTTTGTGATGTCCAAGATTACAACTTTTATAACGTGCAATGCAAAGACCGTGTTTTCTTGGTGTTTAATAAGCCGTGCTTGTATGGTGCTAAGATTGAAGAAGACGTCTTGCTGTAGAGAGAGAGACCGCTTTAATTGTGACACAGCTTTAAGCTTAGAAATAGAGAAGGCGTGAATACTTTTCCATCACCACTGCTCTCATTTTCCTGCATTCAGCAGCAGAATGGTTTTGATTTCGTGAAACTTTCCAGGATAAATACATACATAAATCAAGGATCCAACACAACCGAGCCATTCATTTTCTAGACGGGAGTCTTGCCGACCGACAAGAAGCTATGAAGTTTAAATCGAAATTGTTATGTTTTTGATGTTGGCTTTTAAATTGTATCTTTTTTTATTATAATTGCTTGTATTTTTACTTTTATTTGTAAGTGTTAGTTATAAATATGAGTGATCCTTCTTCATCCTTGCGCTGTCCCCATTGTCCCAACTCAACTCGAACTTTTACCCCTCATGGACTTAAAGTGCATATAGGGCACATGCATAAACATTTTCCCCAAGTCATCCCCTCCAACCCTAGACTGTCGGTTTCACAGCAAGCTCATGGTAACAACCCCATTCATCTAGATTTTGGTGATCTAGCTACGTTAAAGCAGTCAGTACGTGTGTTACGGCATATCCCCAAAGGGGCGCGAAACTTGGCAGCGGCCAAATTGAGCGACCTCATTGATAAGTGTATCGACTCCAATGGCACTCTCGAATGGTTTAGTTTACTGTCTTTTGCCTATTCCGCACTCAAATCGCCTGAAGCGTCGGCCACGGGCAATTTAACCACGAAAGTTAAGAGAAATATTAACTCTGCTTCTTTTGATATCAGTGGGAACATCGGTGCAGAGACCACGCCTTTGAGATCACACTCCATACTGAAGACAATTGAGCGTAAAGTACATGAAGGGGATCTCAGGTGCAGAGCGAGTGCTTATGTCGGATGAGGGCGTGGCGCCGTCGAGCCCTGAGACTTTAGCTACGCTGCAGTCGAAGCATCCAGCCCCGTCCCGGCCGCTGGTACTTCCACCGGAACCTGACATATCTATTTCTGCCTTAACTGTTAAGCCGGAGGAAGTGGTGCAGGCACTCAGCTCTTTCAACAATAGTTCGGCCGCCGGTTTGGATGGTATCCGCCCTGTTCATCTTAAGGAGCTTACGTCTGCATCTGCGGGAGACGCCGATTTTCGGCTCCTGGAACATCTGGCCAAGCTTTGTAATTTTTTGCTCAGTGGTCAATTAAACCCTGAAGTTTGCTCCTATATTTATGGTGCTTCCTTATATGCGCTGTCAAAAAAAGACGGTGGTATAAGACCCATTGCCATAGGCAGCGCTTTCCGCCGCTTAACGGCAAAGCTAGGATGCCGTGCAGTGAGAGAAGAAATGGCAGCTTATCTGCAACCTTGCCAATTAGGGTTTGGCACAAGATTGGGCTGCGAGGCTGCAATTCACGCTACGCGGGCTTTTTCGGTAGATAGCAAAAACTTAGAATCCGTTTTAATACGTATAGTTAAGTTCATATCATTGTAATAGTTAAGTACTTATGCTTTCTGAAAAAATGACTGACTGTTGAGTTTCTTTCGGCGTTTCTTCTCAACAGTGGTCTCCTCTTGTGAAATTCCGGTAGACTCAGACATGTAAAAGTGCCCTTGTGGCCTACTTGCAGAATAAAGTTAATTATTTCATTATTATTATTATTAATTAAAATTGATTTAAAAAACGCGTTTAACTCAGTGGAGCGTGATGTTTTACTGTCCGAAGTGAAGGATAAAGTGCCATCACTCTACCCCTTCATTTTCCAAGTATATTCTTCCGCTTCTAATCTTTTCTACAATGGTCCTCTTGTTCTTTCCCAAGTTGGTGCACAGCAGGGGGATCCGCTAGGCCCTTTAGTTTTCTGTCTGGCCATACAAAAGGTAATTTCAGAGGTTAAATCCCCATTGAGTATCTGGTACCTAGATGACGGTACCCTAGGTGGTAAACCTGAAGAAGTGGAACAAGACTTGCTCATGCTCCTGCCTCGTTTAAAAGCTCTGGGTTTAGATATTAATTTCAGCAAATGCGAATTTTTCCCCTGCAGTACCAACTCACACGATTCTTTCCCCTTATTCAGTGCTCTGCTCCCCGGACTGAAAGTGTTGTCGGCGAGATCTTTCAACCTCTTGGGGTCCCCAATATTCCCAGAAGCCATTCCTGAAGCCTTCGAGGAGAGAAAGCTGCTTCTGCTGATGGCTGCGCAGAGGTTGAATGAACTTTCGGCTCACGTAGCCCTCGTTATGTTGCGAGTTTGCTTTGCCGTGCCTAAGCTGACATATTTCTTGTGCACCGTGCCAGCCTGGCTGCACCCTGTCCAGACAGACTCCTTTGACTTCGTGTTGAAGGAGAGTTTGGAAAAGGTGCTGAACGTCTCCCTTAACCAAGGTCAATGGGACCAGGTTTCTCTGCCGATTCGAACTGGTGGTTTGGGCGGCCGTCGCGCGCGAAATGTGAGCCTCCCGGCCTTCCTGGCTTCGGCGTGTGGGGTGGTGGACCTTGTCACTCAAATTTTATCTTTTGATGGTGACAGGCTATCATTTCTTACGCCTCCGATGCTTTGACGGCCTGGACGGCTCTTAATCCCGGCGTAGCCATACCCGTAGAATTGTTCCGTCAGCGTCTATGGGTTTATTTATATAAGAGTGCGCGCACCACGATTTTCATAAACCCATAAGTAAGCTTATTTCTGCGACAAAATTATCGCGCGACTAAAAAAAATCGTGGTGCGCGCCTGGCCTGAAGAGTAAACTCCAGTCGTGCGTCGGAGCTGACACACACACTTTTTTTCTATATTGATAACTTTGAGGCCCTAAAAAAGTACTTAAATTGGACATTTATGCGTCGACATCAAAATCATAGCTTCATTACAGTATGTTCCATCAGTTTTTATTGAAAGCCGATTTTCGGTAGGTTTTGCCATATTTCACTAAACCGCCCGTAACTCCGTAACTAGAATCGACAAAGTGGGACGTTTTATTAAATACAGTCACATATTATTAAAATCACGTTTGTTGTATGGGAGCAGCACTTCAATATTGAATTCTGTAATTCAATATTGAAGTGCTGCTCCAAGGCTGCTCCCAACCACCACCAACATCAAAATCCACTTGACTTAAATCTCATACATCTTGCAAAAAAAGAAAAGTAATTTCAACATTGCTTAGATCTGAAAACAATAAAGATGTAAAATGTTCAAGATAAGATTCCACGCGGACGAAGTCGCGGGCAACACAGCTAGTCGCTTATATAACGGGGAGTGCCCCGAGGAATTGTTGATTCCTGCCGCATCTTTCCGACATGACAGTCCACAACTGTGGGTTTTTCTAGAAATTTCCTGACCGATAGTATCCAGTATTTTCGTGACCGATACGACCTTCAAACTTTCAAGATAAGAGCGTACTCCTTCCTGAAAGGCCGGCAAGTCCAGCAACGCACCTGTGACTCCTGTTGTTGGAGGTCAGGTGTCTATGGGCGACGGTAATTGCTTTCCATTACATCAGGCGATCCGTTTGCTCGTGTGCGGCCTATGACGTAAAAAAAATACACAGCCGCCATACAGTCGCGATGCACACATAATTGAGTCGCGAATTTCCCTTCTCTCTTCCTGTACCCGATGCCGCGTGTTTGTATCGCAGTAGCATCGCAGTGCTGCTGTCCCGCGTCGTAAATGCGACAAAGGGCCAAAAGTCGCGAATGTCGCGATGCATCGCGCGACTGTATCACTACAAAAAAGTCACCGTATGCAATCTCCTTTAGAGTAGGTAGCTCAACTATACCCGGCCCGGGTTGATCCCTATGACAGTTCACGTGATTTTATATAAAAAAAAAAATGTTTTCTATTTTTAGCTTTTTATGCTTTTTTATCGAAAATTTTAATAACCTTTCAAGAAGTATAAATTAAATTAAAGTGCAGTCAAATAGAACCTCTATAATGAGTTTTGTAATATTCAAAAACTTCTTTCTCCTTCCAAAAAACACATGTGACATCAATGTGACTTACACTCGCCTGCGAATTATTAACATTTATATGTAAAGTGCTCGAAAAGTTTTTGTCTTGAGATTAATAGAGGAGTTTAATAAAAATACTGTAAGTACACACGTAAGAGCCTGTACACACCGGCAATTGGTGGGCGAGCGGCAAATGATATGGCGTGGCGTACTCGCTACGTGCTCGCCTCGCTTTCTACTTGCCCCCAAATCACCAAGGCTAAATATTATACTTAATCTGCACGGTATCATCATTATCATATTAGCTGATAGACGTTCACTGCTGTACAAAGGCCCTCCCAAAGTTCTTCACAACGATCGGTCTTGCGCCGCCCGATCCAATTTCTGATGCACGGTATACTTACCTATAACTGGCAGAAAAAAATCGAAAGTTGCTTGGGCGTTAGGGTGGCGGAACGGTTATCGCGCTGGACCGGCAATCCAGAGGTACCGGGTTCGATTCCCGGTCTCTTCCACCAGGTTACTCATTTATTTTTTTCTTGATCTTTGTATCACTGGTTTAAATTTTTATTTTTTTATTTTTTCAATATGAACAATTAGTTTAAGATGTATGATTGTAATTAGATGGTTCATCATCTGACGCCGCTGGCCATCGGGACCCTCTTCTTCGGCGCTGTGTTCGTGTTTGCGCCGTGTTTTATAAAGAGAGGACCTAACCGAGGGTAACATTTCTCTCAATAACCTTCATGATATACCCAAATGTATTAATTTTCAGAGAAAAAATATTTGTCGCTCTGATCGGTATTAAGTGAGAAATGAGGATTTGTTTTAGGCTGCAATACGACCGTGCAGTCGGTGTGCGGTTGACAGGGCTGCACGGCAACTGTAAGCGGACTGTACAGTCGGTTTGCAGTTTTGATGCAGTTACACCAACTGCAGCAAAACTGTACTCGAACTGCCATTTTGCGCTAGGTTGCAGTTCAAATGCTGTCCGTCTGTACCTACCGGCCCACCGAGTATAAGCACAATATTTACATTACATTTAGAGACTAGACATACTCGTATAAAATATCCCATTTGGTCAATATACCGGATGAACTTTTGATTTGCATTTTAAGCTATTTTTCCAGGATTATACAATGCTGTATCTATCTGGCTTCATTTAGCGCGTGGATATTGTAAGTACCTAAATGTTTTTTTCTAATTTCTAACTACCTAGGAATAGATTTCTAATAGCACGGTAGAACGTTAGAGTAAACAAAGTCGCTTTCTGCTGTCTGTCTGTCAGTCTGTCGCTATGTATGCTTAGATCTTTAAAACTACGCAACGGATTTTGATGCGGTTTTTTTAAATAGATAGTGATTCAAGAGGAAGGTTTATATGTATAATACATGCATAATTTATATCAGCATTACGGGGGCGGGTCGCTAGTTAACATAATATGTAATTCATGCTCATACTCAGATTTGTTCAGTGCAACTCAACTTGTTTAGTTGATCTCTGAAATATAAATGCTTCTCGTTGAAAGTGGCAATTTTCTGTTAAAATATGATTATCCAATATATTCCTTAGTCAGTGCCTACTACTATATTTCTTCGGACTGATTCAAAAAACTCGTTTTTAATTTGAAAGAATACTCCTGCGGTGGACCATTGTTTCTCTGGCTTCTAATAATGATGGGATCCCAGGGTAATCGAGGGCAACCCTCAAATGTTATAAGCACTAGCAATGTTTTGCAAGTACTTATTTTATAAAGTTATTCAGATATTTGCATCTGGTAGTCAGACCTGATGATGGAAGGTACAACTCCTTAATGGTTAGAAGTTAGGGGGTTATTATTTAAAGGTTATAGGTAGGCTAAGACCATCAGTCGTATTATTTTTAGTATGCTCCTGATCCTGACTCCTGAGATGGTCCCATCGTCGCCAAGCCAGTATCTGGTGATCAGGTCTCAGGAAAACTGATGACAACCTTCAAATGTTGCAGGCACTAATAATGATTTTCATATATTTTCTAAAGTTCAATCATCGTCTCATGATGCTGAGCTGATGGTGGAAGGTATAACTTCTTAACGGTTAGGAGTTAGGAGATAATTCAAACGAGATGCATGCAAATAAGACCTTCCCTCCCCAAGTGGTTCATAGATTACATTTGAATCACCGTCTGAAGTCGGTGATAGTTTAATATTGAATTATTTTATTTTTTAGTTTAATTTATTTTACGTTGTGCAGTTGGGCGACGGTGTACATCTCGCAAATGCATCCTCTGGTCGGGCCGCGCCACAGGAATACCACGCTCATTTGGGTGAATCGAAACGTAAATTAATTTCAATTTTTGAATTCAATATTTTTTATTTACCTAAATAAACGTTTCTACATTAATTAACACAATTTAACAATGACTTCCACACTAGGCATAGCATGTATCGTGGAAGTCGGATCATACACGTGAGCTTTGATAACAATTAATGCGGCTATTGAAATGCCTTAGAGAAGAAATTAAAACTAACAGATGAAATATAATATAGTAATAGTACATTACGGCAGAGACCAGTAAGTAAGCCATACTGGCCGAGTAGGAATTAGACGGACCGAGCCGTAGGCGAGGTCCGGATATAATACGAGGCCAGGATCTCGGGGCACGGCAGTGCCCCCGCCAAGACGAGCAAAAAACAAGCGGGGCACTACCACTACCTACCTTTTCTCGAACCGTTTCGTCTAATTTTCAAACCCTCATAGCTTCGTCCCAGTTAACACCAGAGCGCCCAAATTCACAGGTTAAGATGCAGTTAAGGAACATATAAAATGTACTTAATTTAATTGATCTAGCTTATATACTGTAGGTTTTATTGGCACCTAAAATACGCCGATGTTGCCACTCACTTATACACTGACGTATCAAAACCTCTGGGTTACTTCCCGATGACCTAGAAAGCTGAAATTTGGTATGTAAGCTAGGTTTAGTACACAAACAATAGAATAATTCTGAAACATGGAACTTTTAACCCCCATCCCCTTAAACTAGGGGATGGAAGTTTGTATGAGACTTCTGCAAATTTTGATACCAGAGGTCTGAAAATTGATATAGGGACTCCTTGTTATAAATAATAAAATACATATTCTAGGATTTTTAGAAAATCACCCCCCACCCTTTAAATAAGGGGATGAAAGTTTGTATGGGTTTTCCATAATGGGGGATAAAAGTGTATATATATGGGGCTAAACGTAAGTATTTCTTAAATACACAATTATTACTACTTACTTAGAAACGCTACAGCACAAAAAAAAAACCTAAAAATTAAAAACTACTTTACAAAATTACAAAATAATAACCACTTAACTAAACATAATATACACAAATACAACACTGTTTAGTCAAATAACCCGCCCCGAGTCATTCCGGGTGCAAAGGTGCCCATCACGCTCGCTGCATTACCGCGTTGAATCGCGATCGACAACCTTTGCAGCAGGAACGACCCGGCACGGGGGTCATGACACACATGATAAATAAGTCTAATGGACTGTCCGGCCTATATCGTAAGGAATTAAGTTTATATATATTATCATGAAGACATAAACTTAACTTCTTGATATCGAATGGGCCAGACGGTCCGTTGGACTTATTTACGTTACTTTATGAAACGGCCAAGCCATACCTTTGAAGCCAAGGTGTAGGATTAGTAAACTCAGGGCTTAGGGGCTTGGCTTTTCGAGGGATCTGATAACTTTTTTACAGCGAAAGCGTTATGAGCATGTGAGTCTTGGCCGCCAATTTTACATGAAATGTTTTTTGTGGGATCTTATTTATTTTTGTAAGGTGCCCTAGTTTTTTTCATTTATTTGGGCCATAGCTTCTGTAAGTAAGTAGTAATAATAGCAAAAGCGTTATGAGCATGTGAGTCTTGGCCGCTAATTTTACATGAAATGTTTTTGGTGGGATGGCTCTTACGGTCGAAGCAAGTATAGTGCTTTTCTCAAAAATTAAACAAGAAAATTAGATTAAAATTATATTTTGTAGGTGACATTCATATTCGGCCATTTTCCAATGAATATTTTTGTTATATCCCATTTTTATTATTACACATTGTGATATTCGTCGCCGCAGGCACCATTAACTCCCATGATAACAAGCTATAACAAAAATAATTATGACTTGGATAAAAGATATAGTTATATCGTTATCAAATAGTGGAAGCATTTATTTACCTTCATCGCCAAAATGGTTATCATCTAGAGCTTGATTTAAGAACTTTTCTATATATTGCTGCTGAATATTTGTGATTTCTTTCCTTTGTAGCCATCCGATTGTCTCAGAAAGATTGTTGAAATTTGAAATATTCTGACCTTATCACACATTATCTGACCAATTATTAACTTGATTTTCTTCCTTCCATTTAATGAATCTCTTGTATTGTTTTATATCTCCTTGGATTTAGTCGGAAGTAAATTATTTTAGCTAACTCTGCGTCCGCTTTTAGTATGGAGGAGTGCCGTCTATTCGGAATCAGACTCGTCTGAACTCATTTTTGCTGAATTATTGTAATAGATCACACAATCAAATTTGAAATTTTTGTCTTTTAATTTAAATCCCGCCTTAATTTCTTTTTTTATAAATACTGCGTTTAATTATTTGCACTGTCTTACAAATGTAAGTCTTAAAGATAAAATTTAATTATTGTTATACATTGTTGTATTTTCTAACTAATTTTCATATCATAAAGCTTACCTTCAATTTTAACTCCGAGGTTTTTTCTAAACGACACAAAAAAGGAAGGAATTCCGAAATATCATTGTCATTTTACACAGCACAATTATGAACTAAACGCTGCATACAAACTTCCGCACTAAACCTTGTCGCTACTTTTTTTTTAATATGTTTCTTGAATTACGTTTATACTGCCAATAGTGCTAACCTCTTTTTATTTTACATTTACTCTTAGTGTAAATTGCAAGTGCATACTGCAATGTCGTCTCTTTCTATTTAATCTATAAAAAAGGGACGCCACTTTTTAATTTCTACAATTTGCTGTCGCACTGTACTTATAATTAAAACAATTTGTGGAATCATTGACGTATTAATTACATGGACACACAATCCGACGGAAAAAATGGCACCCTCCCAACTAATGCAAAATCACAAATCGCATTAGTTGGGCGATCAGTCTCGTTCAGACCATGACACGTGACGGGTCTCAAAAATGACTTAATTTTCAGTGAAAAATTGCAGAAATAACAGCTATAAAATAAAGAAAAACGTCGGAATATTATTTTTTACGCAGATTCTATTGATTAATTAACGAATCCTATGTAAAATCATAGCATATTTTAGATTAGAATTATTAACTTTGTGCCTACAAAATGCACCTCATCACAGAACAAAAATCTAAGGAGTCGCTATAGTTATATATTTGATTAATTAATAAAGGAGTGCAATAAATAATTATCCTATTTTTTTTACTAAAATTCCCACGCGATCTTAAACAACGTGAAAAATTGAGGTCACGTTTAGTAAGAGACAGACGTCAAGAATAATTTCAGCCAAATAATTCGTCTCTCGTGTGTTCGTTCGGCATAATCATATATATATATATATTTATGTTTAATCAAAAGAAGCGTAAAAGTCTTTCACTCAACACAGCTTTAATATCTCAATAAAAACGTAAAAAAATGACAATGTATACAAAAGAAGCGTAAAATGGTTATGTAGTGTTTGTGGTAGTAGGTATCTTTAGATAAATAGATATACACTGTCTCAGGCGCACGTCACATAGGATGCTGCGTTTAGTTACACGCGAGTTTAGGGCGAGAGTGGACGCATGACATTGCTATGTGTGCGGCGGCGAGTGAGCCAGTGTTATGAACATATGCCTTTTACAGGCAGATCCTACAGGTTACATTAATAAATTAATAAAAAAATTGCTCTGTTGTCATTGTTTTATTTTGTCTCAGAGTCTAGACACTGTCAGTTTAAACCTTTGAACGCCAAGAACACCTAAAGACAATGTGTGCTGCCGTGCATACTACGCCACCGACTTTCACGCCACGCCATCAAACTTTAAAGGGTTAAAAATTTTAATATTGTGTACTTCCCTTACTCTCATTTCACATACTAGAACAAGATGAGTTGAGAAATCATAATGTCATTATTACCTACTGATCCCTTCTATGCAGTGTCGGGACCCTTTTATGCAGCTGTTAAATAAAAACGTAACTTAATTTGCTATTAACAATTTACGAGATTATTTAGTTCAAACAACAAATATATTTTAAAACCTAAATAAAATAATAATGAAAATATTTTTAGTATGTAAAACTATTAAAATCTGCTCCATTCGTGCCATGTTCCAAGTTTGACAAGAGACATGAGTCAGAATACGCTAAAAAAGTTAATTTACACGAAAAATATTTGTGGTAATAAGTACGTAAGCCAATTTGACACTTTAACGTTTGAGTAAAGAGTTATTTTGTACGAAGTAATTATGTTGTTGTAAATTATAAATAAGCGTTATTGGCATCTACTTGAACATGACAGCAGTGCCACTTTTTTCGACAATTTTGTTCGGGTCTGTGGCTCTATTATAAATAATAATACCTCAATGTGTGGAATGCATCCTTTTTACATTTATATACGACTTCATCGCCTTCACATCCTTAATTTTTTTATAGGTCGGTGACGATGTAAATCGTGTTTCGATATTCAAATATCTTGATACGTAATAGGAATTACATACTTACTTACTGGACAAATATTGATTCCAAATTTAAAATCTCGCTGTTTACTGGACACTTCTAAAAAGTCTTCGGTATGTTCCACTTACTGTAGTCTATCTAGCGATGGTAAGGCAACATTACATGCAATTTTTGAGAAAATACATTTAGGGCGTGATATTATAAGTAATGTTCATGTTCATTAAAATGTGTTTGATTGTGTTTGTGTGTGAGTGGAAATGTCAGTGAGTGCAGTGTAATGTGAGCAAGGAGCGAGGAGGACGTGAATAGCGCTTTAACTCAAAGTTTCTTCAGCTTGATCATAATTATGACCATGATAGTAAGAGCTCCCGTATTTGCGTTTTAGCCACAAAAATATTGCCTATCTGTTTATGTTCTATCTTCCCCATTCATACTCTTAGGACATTGGTTCAAACCCGTGGTCCGTGTCAAAATATGGTCCACGACCCATTTCAGAAGCGCAGGGCGATACATTTACCGAGTCTGTCGGAGGAGAAGAATTTGTTTACTTTTCGGTCCCCCCAACACAACAAAGAAATAAAAGTGGTCACCTGTCAATAAATAGTTATTTGTGCAACAAGAGAGCAAAGTTGTTTTTTGTTACGAGTGCTGATTTTGAGTCCCGAGCAAGCGAAGGATTCTACGTTTGAATCACGAGCGTAGCGAGTGATTCTATGTTAGAATCCTGAGTGTAGCGAGAGACTCAACAGCACGAGATGCAAAAAACTTTGCTCTCGTGTAGCACACACAACTTTTCACCTCATCAGCGAGAACATCGACATTTTGTGCTTTTTCTTCCAACGTATGTTTATAGTATTTGTCTTTGTTTCTGATTTCAATAATATTATTAATCAGAAAATAGATAAGTGCTGCTTAAATAGGAATAACAATATAATTTAATTGAAATTATAATCAACCAACCAACACGGTTATTGTCATTATTTGATCAAATTGGAAGATTTAGCAGATACATGATGTGTTTATTTATAAATACATATTATATTACGAGATTTTGTTTATAAATTGATTAATATTTTTACTCGTAAAACACCAAACAAAATAAATGCAAAAGAAAATAACAAATTACAATATGTTTCGAATATGCATCTATGATAAATGATGAAATTATAAATTATTATTATATTTACTATAAGTAATAAGTTAAAAATCTTATTTTTTGTTAGCAATGATCTATTGTTTTATATAAAAGGCACAATAATTTTAATATTCGGTCGTTAAATAAAATCATAATAAAGAAAAACAAAAATAGGTTGCAATTAAGACGTTTTCGGGTGTTTTTAATGAAATTTTTGGTATAACACGTATCCGAACTGTTCTCAATCGAGGTCGGATTCGAAAATCGAATTTCAAATTGATAAGTTTCTGTCCCTCTCTTACATATATACATATGAAAAAAACAGAGTACATCGAGATTCAAATGATTAGAGTTTTATAATTAACCTTTGGCTGAAGAATGACATTTCGTGGTCAGATATTGAAAAAATTAAAAAGCTACTTTCTACTCACGCTCGAAACAAAATCGCATTTTGTTCACTGTTATCTGACAGCAAAATCGCCATGTTTGAGCTGGTGAGGTGAAAAGGTTTAAAACCACCATCTTAGGTGGTCCCCTATATCAGTTTGGCAACTGGATCTAAGTTATACACAAACAAGGTTCTTACATACCCACTAGATTGCTTTTGGTAACTACGGCTACCTGTCACCGCTCTAATTTTATTATACAAATAGAGTCCAACTCAAAATTCGAAGCAATTGAGTGAATACATTTCCCCCTCTCCTATCAACCATATAACCAAATTGAATATGTGACCAGGATGTGCAACCAAAATCACTTGAGAGTCTTGATTCGGCCGAAGAAAGGGCGTTGAGGGTGAGACCTCCCTACTGCATCAACGAACCGGATAATGTAAGTACTCCCATCTAATCAGAGAAATAAAAAACTTTAATCCTGAAATATTTCAGGTTAATATTTCAGGTCATGAGTTCCGCATTTTAAAAGCGTGTGAGTGTCAACAGGCCACAGCGGTGTTCAGTTCATTTCTGCTGTGCTAAGCTAAAAAACCTTCATTTCGCCTTTTAGAATTATAAGTAGGTACGGCCGAATTATGGCCACTACACGAGTCCATCAGATCAGCTAAAAGATACCAAATTATTGTATTGTCATCTGAACCTCATTTTGATATGTTTCTCAACATTTTCAGTTATTCGAATGCTGCAACAGTCCTTGGCTTCCAAAAGATGCACTTGCCAAATGCATGCCAGAGTCAGTTAATATCCTTCAATTGACAGTAAGTATCACCCATCTAGCCTTCTAAGTCACGGGTACTAGTTTCAGTATCCAAGAGACAGGTAATTGACCTCCCAAAATGTTGTGGGAAAACCGCCCTGTGCAACCCGAACTGAGCCGGGCGGAAATGGGGGGTGTTTTTTTTTTATCGCGTTGCAGCCAATTGTAACAGCGGATACCTGAAAGTGTGCGCTATTTATATGTAATGAAAATATAATGCCATCCTTCCTGGTGCTACCGGCACCTTGTACGCGAGAGAAAAAAATTCAAGCAGCCGCTTCAAATAGCATGCTCGTTCTTCGTATCACACTGGAAACAAATTGCCATCCACCTGTTGAAAATGTCATGTACCACTGTCAAAGGTTGACTGAATTGTTTTAATTTAAATGTGTGTTATGTGTGACAGTCGTGGAAACCGAAGAAAATATTTTGTTGAAAACTTACAAAAATATTCATGTGCCAACTACGCCATTACAAAGCATAATAAATATCATCTGTCGTCTTAAAACAAAGCTCGTATAACAGTGTCAATCTATTTACTAGATACGAGGTTTTGAAAAGCAGTGACAGACATTTTAGTGCGTTTTGGTTGTCACCAGGCGATATCAGACTTATAATATTTATTGTTTTGCAGTGCGAGCAAGCGAGGTGCGCGTTTGAGCAGGCAGGGTGGCTCGTGATGGCTGGGATCGTGAGGACCGCGGCAGTGTCCGCTTACTACGAGGGCCTGGTGAGGACCAACCAGGAGTGGGACCTGGCGGTAGATCGCATCAAGGTATGAGGAGCGTTTCAGAATGCGAAGAGTGCGGCTCGGGGATACTAAAAAAGCCTGGCTTCATGCCACAATAAGCTACGCCAAATCATGAATTTTACACAAACGCCCAATTTAATGAATTGCTGTTCTAATACTAATAAGAGAAAATTTTCCGTTATCTATTATTTTTCACTGCGGAAAACCTCTGGGGAAGTTCAATCCAGAACTTAAATTCGCCACAAATACACCCGACTATACTACATCCTGCTTATTCATAGTTGTTAATGGTGTTGTGTTACAGATGGACTGTTTGGAGACCAGAGCGAAGTATCAAGGCACGTATATGAGCTGCCCTGAGTACGATATCATGTATTGCGCCATGATAAGAATGATGAAGGTAAGAATAATTCAGATATGATTCTTATTCTAATCAGAATATTATGCCCTGGCATTATCTGCTCATGTCCATAGGAAATTCGAGCTTAGGCTATGTATGACCTTGTTGAAACTTTCGTAAGGCATTTCTTAGCAATTTGAAAAAACAGGTTGTAATCATTTATGGTTGTCAGCTTAATAGCCAGGCTATGGATCTCATCCTTAGGGAGTAGTTATCCTTACAGCTCCTCAGTGGCGGACATTCAATAGAGCGTCCCTGAAGATGAACTTCATACGAGTTCGAAATACGTCGGGCCATTCTTGACACCGACGTAAACCTCCCCCCTCTAGCTCACCACGGATCATGCGCATACCTCACCCACTGACTCTTCGCAAATCTATCATGAGTTCATGAATCTAATCACCTAATCGGTGCTCTTCCGTGGCGGTTTCCAATGCGTGGTGACAGTTAAAATACCCTTAAATATACGTAGTATTTGTTTTACACGTCATATTGCCCACAGAACGGTCCACTGTCGACCTGGTCGACGGCCGCCGCCTGTCTCCCGGCGAAGCAGTTCTCCGCGAACTGCCCCATCTGCCCGGAAAACTGCAACATGCGCAACTTCAAGGACCCCTCGTTGATAATATGTCAAGCCTGCTTGACGTTTTAACTGGTTCAAAAAGTATCCCCGAAAACTCAAAGATTGAGTCTCGAACTTGAAGATCGAAGCTGGGCAGAGCGGATCATTTTTGATCAATCATATCTCCACACACACACTGCGTATAAATGTGCCGTTTTCGAAACAATGCCCGAAACATTCCTCATACAAAATGTGGAAAGTTTCCGGAAATTTTCGGAAAAGGCACATCGCTAACCCTGCATCAATGGAAACATGTGATTTGTCAAATTAGCTACCTGTTCACTGAAGCGGAGCAGCTGCACCCATGAGTCCAAAATAAGAGCATTTTAAATCTGGGGAATATGGTTGGTTCATTTTGCACTTCTCCGCTCTGCTCCAGTGGACAGGCAGCCTAACGGTCTACTTCCCTCTAGTCACCCAGCTCCGTCAGTGGAACCGCACTCTATATGTAGGGTCGAGTTGGCGGTGGAGGTATTCCTTCACTATGTAGGGTACATGCCTCTTCTGTAAAATACATTGCGCCATGGAACTCGGCATTTTATTTTTACCCGACTACGGCAAAGGAAGGGTTACAAGTTTTTTCAAAGAAGCTTATCGAAATATTACGCGCCTAGTGAGGCACCGTACCAGTAAACGTCAATGCTGCTCTGCTAAGCCGAAAAGCGCTATCCCAATCTGAGTAAGTTTTGAGAAAATCGACTTTTCGTAACCAGCTCGAAAAACGGAATTACCGCTATTGCCTTAGAAATTGAATAAACTAGTTTTCAATTATTTTTAAGCGATTCTACCCTATGTCAATATAATATAAGGCTTTTTGGTTTCGAAGTAACGATATCACTCCGGGCAGGCACGGCGGGTTAACCCCGCCCTCTGCTATATATAGACAAACGGATGCAGCCATATTAGGCTTCCGGCTTCTCGTTATGAAAAAAAAAAAAGAAGTAACGATATGCCGCGAAATCTCATAATAATTTAATAATCTTTTTTTGGTTTATTTAATAGTTTTAAGTCAGATAGCACTATTTGGCTTATATTATATCATTAGATGCGAAAATGTCATAGGTATCGAATGGTATAAAACCAAACCAAAAAGGCGTATCTCAGACATAGCTGATAGCGCCTTTGTTATTTCCATGGTAGTGTTTTCAAGTCTGTTATTACCAGCTCTTAAGTTAGGGTACGATTTCAGATAAGCGCTCAACGTGCGTTTTGCTACTAGTCATAAACGTAAATAAACATCTCGGTGAAGGTCGTTTTATATCGGGATCCATACTATATATCGGGATCTATACTATACCGCGCGTTTAGAATCTCAAACCTTGAATACAATATAATATATACCTATTATTTAAAGGTGTTGATCATACATGCACAACTTGGTAGGGCCAAAATTTTATTAAGACACGCCATCGCATCGTGGTAAGATGAGCTACTCCACTGTGTTGATATGGATGGATGTAATATTTATATTCCTGTAATATATTGTGATTAATCCTTTTTTTCACAATGAAATAGTATAAATTGTAATGTTGTGTTTATAATAAATAAAATAAATAATAAAATATCGCTACGTACTACGTTACGATGCGGTGTCGTATCTTGTAATAGTGTTTTGACCATTGTTATTATATTATACCTTGGCTTGGTTTCCAATTATGTACTATGAGTATAAATTAAAAAAAAAGAGTTATAAAAATATTGATTTTATTTCATTCTTTTTTACAAAGACAAATCAATAAATCTTAATGCAATATTAATAATATTATATTATTCAAAAATAAAGTTACTTTGAAAAAACTGCTCACGGGTTTCGGTAACTGAGTGTAAGAGGGTGGACAGTTATTTGCAGTTAGTGAACCAAATTTGCCGGGGCCGGCAGTGCTTTCTTTTTCGTAGTTCTGCCTTTCTCGGCTCAGTTTTTTTCAGTAATTGAAGTCTTTTGCAATCATCTCGGCCCGTACTTTAGCGTTTTCCGGCCATTGGTACATCACAATCCCGGCCACTGCAAACATATACATTATCAGCTTGAAATCCGGACGTACCACACACTATAAGACTACTTCCTATTACGTATCTTCACTATTTACCTATTTAAAATCTATCATCATCATCATAAAATCTATAAGGCTTAATAAAAACAAAATTACGATCGCGTCTTTTGTGTAACGAAAGTTGGTCATACAAAAGATGTGGGTAAACTGTCGTTACAAAAACAGGAATCAATTAAGTTTTGTTTTCATTATAGCCCTTAACAAAGCACAAATGTTTTTTGAAAACGACTCTTATAATATTTATTATAGATGTCTCACAAAAGTTTTGATAAGGTAATGATTTATAATAAATCAAAGATAAATCAAAGATAAATCAAAGATAATGACATGTGTTCGTGAGTGTAGTAGTCAGAAAAATCAGGGCTACACTACTGGATAGACTACAAAAAGCAAGAGGTTCAATACAATACAATACTGCTGTCTTCACTGTCGACCGCTCAGCTATTGGTAATACATTAGAAAGCGATATTCAATAAACTGTTGCCATCGTGCATCGGCAGCGGAAGAACGCCTACACTATAGTTCAGAAGTACCAACCCGCAGTGATAACTGTGATGACGATCACGACGGGGATGCAGGAGTTTTTGATTCCGAACGCGAACAGCTGGGATCCCACGGCCGCGCCCAGCCGCCCGATCATGAACAGAGTAGACATCGCTAGCGCTCTGTGAACAGTATAGCAGTTACAGTCCGGTGCATGTAGGTAAAATGAGTTTACAGTGACCGTTTTTACTAGCAACAGCGTAAACTATTTGTATGGAGAATTGTAGTTCTTTACTTGACTAAATATAGGGTTAGACAGTAACCATCAGTTAATACAAGATTATTAAAGCCGTTTTAATTGGAAACGTGCAGTAGGACCTGGCAGCACCTTTGTTGTGCCTAGGGCTGCCATCTCTAAATTCGCCGAACCCGGACAAAGACTTAAAAAACCCGGACGTTTGGCGTAAATCGCATTTTTTCCCCGGACATGTTCGAAAATAATGTAATTAATAAAACAATCGCTTTGCTTTTCATTCACATAGTGTCCGGGTTCAAGGGCGTCGTCAGCCGAAAGTCCAGGGGGGGCAAGTTGATATTATATGCAGGATGAGGAAAAGGAAGGAACAGCTTTTCAAGAGGATAGGAAGTACATAAAGAAGAAGTGGATTTCGGTTTATAGTCAAAATCAGAAATGTCATAATATTCAGAGATGGAAACGCGAGCGTAGCGAGCGCGACATTCTTTGGAAGGGGACGGTAAATAATACTTACGAGGGTTGTTTGATAAATACCCGTGTTTAGAAAAAACAACAAAGGTTTGTATACGTGTATATTTATTTTTCTACATAGTCACCTTCCAACTCTATACACTTGTTCCAACGGTGTTCTAGCTTTAATAAGCCGTCTAAACAATAAGATTTCGGAAAGTCGTGAAAATAGGCCTCCGTGGCGGCAATGACCTCTTCATTGGACGAAAATTTCTTTCCACCGAGCCATTTTTTTAAATTTGGGAATAGGAAGAAGTCACAGGGAGCCAGGTCTGGGGAATAGGGCGGATGAGGCAGCAATTCATAATGTAATTACTTTAATTTGGAGTCTGCGATTCTTGAGTGAGCTGGTGCATTATCATGATGAAAGAGAACTTTTTTCTTATTTAGATGTGGTCTCTTTTTTTTCAAAATGGTATCAAATTCTTGCAATAAATTAGCGTAATATGGCCCGGTTATCGTTCTTCCTTTTTGTAAATAATCAGTATGGATGATTCCCTGCGAGTCCCAAAAAACAGTCGCCATGACCTTTCCGGCCGATGGAACGGTCTTCGCCTTCTTTGGAGCTGATTCCCCCGGCAAAATCCACTGTTTAGACTGTTCTTTACTTTCTGGGGTATAGTGGTGTATCCACGTTTCATCAACAGTCACAAAACGCCGAAGGAACTCACCCGGACTACTTTCGTACTTATCTAAACAGTGCCTTGAAATTTGCTTCCGGGTGAGCTTTTGTTCCTCGGTGAGCGAACGCGGCACCCACCTCGCCGAAACCTTCTTCATGCTTAATTTGTGTTCTAAAATGTGCTGCACGCGTTCAATCGAAACATTTACAATGTCGACAATTTCTCTAAGTTTTATTCGGCGATCGCTTAATACAATATTTTAATTTTTTTTTACCATATCACCTGTGGTCACCTCAACAGGACGTCCTGGGCGATCTTCATCAAAGATGGACGTTCTGCCTCGTTTAAATTCATTGTACCAATATCTAATAGTTGTCATAGAAGGAGTATGATCATTGTAAACAGCTTGCATGCGTACTTTTATTTCATCACAAGAATTTCCTTCCAAAAACAGAAAACGAATTACAGAACGATACTGCTCTTTCTCCATTATTGCAAAAAACAAAAGAACGCTGTATTTTTTTTTTTTTTTTCTAGTCCATAAAGGATGCCTAAAAAGTTCGTATAGGTACATAATTTCAGCCAGTAACAAGAATAACTTTTTAAAACGTGTATTTATCAAACAACCCTCGTATAGCCAGATCAAACGCGAGCGTAACGCGACATTTTTCCAGAGGAAGAGTCAAAATAAATCCAGATGAAAATTTATTGTAAGCAATAACGTAAATTGAAAGACAATCATTCAATGAGTACATTTTGATGCAAGTGCGGAAAATCACGACTCGGGACCGAGAGATCTTGCCACGAGGCGAAGTTCCACTGGATGAGACTCGAGGTTGCCCAATAGACCGACGTTAAAATCACAAAGCTTCATCAACCGAGCGAGTGAAGCATCTCCGTTAGAACTTGGCCAAACATTCTTTCGTATTTTCGTATGTTCTCGCCTACCGGTCGCATTTCTTGTCAAAATGACGGATAGTAATGGGACTGGAAACGTAAAAAAAGACAATAATTATTTCAGTAATTTAGAAACAAACTCACGAGGTCATCAGGTCACAGAGCCTCTAGAGTAGTTCTATTATTTTTTATTTTAGTACGTTATGTTTTATAGACCAGTTCTTCTTCGATACTCTCTACAAAGTGTAACCTGCCAGTGTGAGACGCGTCGGCACTCGTTTGGTAGAGTCACTTTCCGTGAGCTTTACTGACGGTAGCCCAACGATTTTCCTTTGGCCCCGACATGGTACTGATTTCATTTGAGTTTCGATGTGCAAGAATGATCGATCAGACAAGTCAAGTGACTGGACATATTTTTGGAGCTCTGCCCCCTGCCCCCTCCCCCCCCGCCCCCCCCCTTGTCCGGGTTTTGCCCTTATGAAAACCCCCCCGGACGGCTAGGACAAATCCAGGGAAACCCGGACGGATGGCAGCCCTAACTTGTGCCTTACCTCAAGTAGCCATCCAGCGTACAAGGAGTTGACCAAAACAGTTGAAGCGGTTATGCTGGACAGCCCGATGATGCACAACACGATGTCCACCACGCCATGGCACTACCGCCGCTGCCGTTGATAGTCTGGCTAGAACTACAGCTACCTCAAGCGGATGGGGAACACGTCGAGCACCGAGTTGACCATCACGGTGGAAGCCGTGATGCTGGACAGTCCAATGCCGTACAAGACAATGTCCACCGTGACGTGCGGCACTATCGCCGCTAACAGCAAGATTACACCACATACTGCCATCACGATAGCTGTAACAAATCTGGGGCTAAATTCAACTTTTCTACTGTTATGTGCAAAGATTAATTTGCCTATCGATTCCGCTTCTCCTCGCACTTTTCCAGTAATCCCACTTGAAAGTCTGTCTTTATATAAATTTGAGATATTACGAGTTTCAAGTTGGCTCTTTAACGAATAATGGTATTACCATTCGATGAGTTAAAACTTGTTGAAATAGTCTTCATACAAAATATGAGTTACGTCTATAGCTACACTGGATCGCTCACACGTCTATTGTTATCTCACTCATTTTTGTACTACCAAAGCGAGATACCCTTACAGGAAAGCGTAAAACATACGTAAGACGAACGTCAAAATGCTCCAGTGGGGAGGTCCATGGATAAGGTGAAAATCTTAGTCTATTTTTATGACATCTTTAGGTATCGGTAGCGCTAAATTGTTATAAATAACAGAAACTCACTAAATATTTTCTTATTCCCGTATCTCCTCCTCGAGATGACTATGGCGCGGTAGCAGAGGAACGTGTATATCCCCACCACGATCGCGATCGGGTACACCCGCGGGTCCAGGTTGCTCGGGACACACTCGTTTAGCACTTCCTGTTAAACAGTGACAACATAACTAATCTTATTAAAACTTTCATGGGACATAATGCAAGCACGCCGCGTCGATATAAAAAGAACACTGGCAAAGTTACCGCACCGCTGTCTGTACGGACAGCAGTCCCTGATGAAGAGCTCTATACGAGTTCGAAACATGGGCCGTTCCTGACAGGCAGGCTGTCTGTCTAAGACAGTGGAGTATTAGTAACAAGATCTCGTTAGTCCCTTTGTGTACGGAACCCTAAAAACAGGCTCTAACGATTTTTTTCTTCCACGGGGATGAAGCGGGCACCCCTAGTACAAATCTTAATTATTGAAATTAATGAAGTAAGTCACCGTTTTGGAAGCTAAGAGGCCCCTGAGGTTTGCTTATAGCAATATGTAGCAACATAGTTTTTAATATTTTATTTCAACAGACACTTTTCGTGTCTTAATGAAGGAGTGAGACGAGATATAATATTATATATGTACTAGAAGGTGCCCGTGAACTTCGGGCACGCAGATAAAAGTGGGTTGTTATTTTTGCTTCTCCGTAGTCGGTAAAAATATCCTATTCGTGTACCAAAAATTGTCGAAATCCAGCCGTTTAGGCGTGATGAGAGGACACATATTTAAATTTTTAAATTTTATAAAAGTATAGAAGAATATTATATAAAAAACCCGCTCAGTGGCGCCATTAACCTACATTGACACGTCCGTTATGTATACGGTTCAGTATCGTACACATTCCCATTCCCTTGTACTGTGGCCCTTGTTCCAACATCTCGTGCATAATGTGTGGCATCCAAGCGTAGAAGGTATTGCTTCTGAAAAACAAAAAATATTGCAAAATAATAGTAGATTGTACGACAAGTGCATAAAACGCATCATTTTACTCGAGACGTTTATCCATCCGAGCGAGCTTGCGAGCGAGGATGAATATAAAGTCGAGTGTAAAATGCGTTTTATGGACGAGTTGCACACTCTACTTTTCACTTCGATTGCGAGAAAATGAAACTGTATCATGTAAATAACATATATACACATATCATGTATACCTACTTAAAAACAAATTTAATTAACATTTAAAGTAATAGTTTAAAAAGTAATAAATGATAGTACATAAAAGTTACAAGTTTATTTCAAGAAGTTTTATTGTGTACTTTGGCTGTTGGTATATTTGCCTTGGTCTTAGAATACTAACAAAACGAAATAAAATAAAGAGTTAAAACCCGTTCCAGACCTTCCGATCCGATCTTTTTCTATTCTCCCGATAAATCGGATCGGATCGGAAGGTCTGGAACGGGTTTTATTGTATGAAGTTTTATGTTTTTTTTTTTTAACTGTTTATTAAGAACCTTTTTCGTGTGGCTGTTGGACCGATCGCCTTGGTCTTCGACGACGATTTTACTTTATGCTCTAGAGCATAAAAAGCGACTTTATGTCGCCTACGCACAGCCCAAAGTCGAACTTTAGAGCGAGAGAAGTGAAAAATAAATAATAACGATGTACATACATAACGCACGTGGCGATGGCAAGAGACCCGACGTAATGACCCTCATTCCATGGACAGCCTCTCTTCTGGGACATTACCTGCGTGGACACCCTGGCTCCATCCCATTTGACCGGTACGTCACTGAGGCCTGAGGCGGCAAAGCGAGACCGCAAATATGTAGGTCTCACTAATAACTACATATTTGCGGCGTTTATGAAGGTAGCTGACACCCTGGATTAACACGTAGGCTAGGTACTCTTTATCCCGAATAATGTTAGTATTCCTGTGGGATGAGAGGGTTACACCGCGTGGTGCAGCTAGTAATTTATATATCAACTAGTTAAGAAGATTTTGGCAAAATGTGATGAAAGCTCAAAGTTTTACTTACAACGAAATTGTGATAAGTTACCGCAATGATGGTGCTTATGTATGTATGATTTTCTACGTTATGAACTGATGTTAAGCAGTTAAGTGCTTATCAATATCAACTACTTTGAGGATTTTCCACGGATATAAATGTTATCTAGGTATATATTTTATTTTTAACGTCATTATATTTGAATTTTGTCTATTGTTATAAGTAATGTATAAAAGAACGTTACTAATACTTACTGCATAAACACCAAGAAGTTGCAGATATGAGTAACTACGAAACATCGCAGCAGAGGCGGCTGAAGCATGGGTTTCAAGTGACATAAGGCAAATGTGAAGCTTGGTGTAAAGCGATGATTGACATGTATCTCTTCTACCTAAAAAAAAAAGAACAAACCATTCTTTACAATATTTTTTCTCACGCAAACGTTAACCTATTTTAAGACCTATAAAATGATCCCAAGCACGATGGGTATATCTTGTGCAGTTTAGGAGTTCCTACGGCCACCTTCCGTTTCCATCATGAACACCAAGATACCAAATTATTGTTTTATCGTTTATGTATTTATGTATAACTTCCACGATAATCAAACTACAACTAATTACAAACTAAGTAACTAACAAAGTTATTTTTTTTTATACAAGTGAAACTTATAAGCGTGTTAATAAGGCCCCGACTGCGTCAGAAAGAGGGTTTAACCCTCATCTCGTACAAGTCGGGTAAACATATGAGTAATGAGCTATAATGACTTGCAACCATATATGTTTGATGGATATCGATCGAGAAACAGATCGATTGATCCTTACCGGGTATTCGTCAGCCGTCTTATTCTGGTTACACGAATATATCTTTGCCAGTATAGCCCTGCATTCCGGAGAACCTCGCGTGGCCAGCGTGTACGCCGGGCTTTCCGGCAGGATAGCCATACCGACGCAGGCTGCACTACCCCAGAGGGTGTACACCCACATTAGCACCCTCCACGGGACGATGTGGAGATTATCGGTTATGGGGAAACAGAATTTTCGGGGTAGCAAGATCCAAGCGCAGACTGAAAATTATATATTACTTCTTATATTAACCCCCGGCAAAAACAAAGCACACAAGATGAATTTAACTAATCAAATGAACATGGCGGTTGCGTTTTTATGGAAATCGTTAAAAAACCGGCCTAGTGCGAGTCGGACGCGCTCACCGAGGGTTCCGTACAATTTTCTCTCCTTCTCATCTTAACTGGCCGGGTTAAGTTAAGTTTGCGACTGGTATGTATGGCGCCGCATATTACAAATGGTGCTAAATTAACGCAACTAATCAAGTTTGTTGTATGGGAGCCCCACTTGTATATTTATTTTGGTAACCTATCTCAAACACTAAAAACCATTGACCGAATTTCATTTGCCCGAAAACTATTCGAATTATTGTCGTTTGTCCGATGACAGGATTCGTACATTTTTCTTTTCAACATTTTACATTTAGTAGAAGTATCGTTTGTCCGAAAAACTTTTCCCGTCATATTCACTTGCCCTATGAGTTGTTACGTATTTTTTTTCGTAGCCCATTTTTCATTTACCCTATGATACTTTTGGCACTGCATACATTTGAACAAATTTTCAGTTCACCTTTTAACTTTTCCCGCCCCATTCACTTGCCATCTGAATTGAGACGTTTTTTGTTTAATACCCATTTTTTCATTTAGCCGAATTTTCAGTTCACCTTTTAACTTTTCCCGCCCCATTCACTTGCCATCTGAATTGAGACGTCTTTTGTTTAATACCCAATTTTTCATTTACCCAATTATATTTTCGGCATTACATAAGAACTGCGACCACAACAACAGCCCGCGAGCCGAACGAGCGAAGCTACCGTGCTGCGGCAGTAGCCGATAAACCGCCAAAACCGACCTGGTTGGGTTAGGTTAGGTTAGAACTGTGACCACAACAGCGCGTGAGCCGAGCGAGCGAAGCTACCGTGCTGCGGCAGCAGCCGACGAACCGAACCGCCAAAACCGACCTGGTTGGGTTAGGTTAGGTTAGAACTGTGACCACAACAGCGCACGAGCCGAGCGAGCGAAGCTACCGTGCTGCGGCAGCAGCCGAAAAACCGCCAAAACCGACCTGGTTGGGTTAGGTTAGGTTAGAACTGTGACTACAACAGCCCGCGAGCTGAGCGAGCGAAGCTACCGTGCTGCGGCAGCAGCCGACAAACCGCCAAAACCGACCTGGTTGGGTTAGGTTAGGTTAGAACTGTGACCACAACAGCGCGCGAGCCGAGCGAGCGAAGCTACCGTGCTGCGGCAGCAGCCGACAAACCGCCAAAACTGACCTGGTTGGGTTAGGTTAGGTTAGAACTGTGACCACAACAGCGCACGAGCCGAGCGACCGAAGCTACCGTGCTGCGGCAGCAGCCGACAAACCGCCAAAACCGACCTGGTTGGGTTAGGTTAGGTTAGAACTGTGACCACAACAGCGCACGAGCCGAGCGACCGAAGCTACCGTGCTGCGGCAGCAGCCGACAAACCGCCAAAACCGACCTGGTTGGGTTAGGTTAGGTTAGAACTGTGACCACTATGCCACGAGTGCGGCGCCGCTGAAGACACGGCGCAGCATACGCTGGAGGTGTGCCCAAGTTGGGCGGAGCAGCGGGCCGCACTTGTGGCCGTGGTGGGGAATGACCTCTCCCTGCCTGCCGTGGTAGAGGCCATGGTAGGCAGCGACAGGTCATGGGAGGCGATGTCCTCCTTCTGCGAGGACGTGATGGCGCAGAAGGAGGCAGCGGAGCGTGGCAGGGAGGACGATCCGGCCTCTCAGCCGATGCGCCGCAAACGCGTGGGGCGACGGCGGCTGGCCTACGACCGCCGACTACCCCCATAAGGGTGCCTGTGGGCGGCAGACATGGGGACGTCTGTCGCCTACATGAAGGTCCCCGAGCGGTAGGCGGCCGTATATCGGCACGCCTTGAACGAGGGCAGGGTTGAGCAGTGCTCCCCGAAGACGGGTCCGATGCTCGGACGGCCGCTAGCAAGGTCGCGGTAGTATGCGAAGAGCGTTTCCCGCGACCTTGCCTATAGCACAGAGGCGGCAAATGGAGGGGGGGGTTTTTAGTGGGTACACCATAGGCCTCATTAGCCGACATGGGAGTCCCACATAACCACCGAGGTCCGTCCCCGCACCCTGGTGGTATGCGTAATGCATTTTCCCCTCCGGAAAAAAAAAAAAAAAAAAAAAAAGAACTGTGACCACAACAGCGCGCGAGCAGAGCGAGCGAAGCTACCGTGCTGCGGCAGCAGCCGACAAACCACCAAAACCGACCTGGTTGGGTTAGGTTAGGTTAGAACAGTGACCACAACAGCGCACGAGCCGAGCGAATGCTACTCGCTGTTAGATTATTAATACGCCATAACAAGTTTTATGTGGCGGGCAGGGTTATCTTTATTAAAGTACTAAAGCGGGTAAATTGTTGCAGACTAGTTTGCCAGGTATAAATATGCATCATTGTCAATTATAATGCCGACTATACACATACATTATGTTAATTTGACAAATTGTTGAAAAAGGATACAATAATATGACTAAAATTAAAAAGTCCACTTGAGAACAGTCGAGTAGTTAATAAACCGAGTCGTTACATCGGACAAATGAAATCAAAGTCATACAAAAAAAGTCGAGTAGTTAATAAACCGAAACGTTACATCGGAAAACTGATATTACGGACAAATGAGATTAAGGGAAACATGTCATTAGTCGAGTGAATAAAAATCCTAAACAATTAATGTCCAATCGTAAATTATCGAATTGAATTTTCGGACAAATGAAAAAAAGTTAAAATGATATTTGTCGAATAGTTTTTGTCGAAATGAAATTCGGACTAACGTTTTTAGTGTTTCAGATAGGTAACCATTTATTTTATTCTATTTATAGTATTTGTTGTTATAGCGGCAACAGAAGTACATCATCTGTGAAAATTTCAACTGTCTAGCTATCACGGTTCATGAGATACAATGTAGTGACAGACGGACAGACAGACAGACAGACAGACAAACAAACAAACAAACAAACAGACAGATAGACAGACAGATGGACGGACAGGGGAGTCATAGTGATAGGGTTCCGTTTTTTACCCTATGGGTACGGAACGGAACCCTAAAAGTGTGTAGACAAGTAACAGATGGATAGAATTTGCTTTTGCTTTAAAAATGGATTAGAAGATGAATGTGCTTGAATACTAGGCATCGTGATGTACGCCTGCGCGGTGAACGTGGCAACATAGGCGATGGCAGCGACCCGGTGCGAGGGGGAGGTCAGCTCGCCGAGGTACACGTATGCCGTAGCACATGACGCTGACACCCTGCGATGAATATTCCTCTTTGGGTTTAGCCAGATGAGCGTAATATTGAGTCTCGTAATTTCGGTCGCACCATACATCACATCACGTGATCAGTGATCACGTCAGGCTAAGTATGACGCGACCGAAATTACGCGACTCAAATCAAATTGCACTCGTCCGGCTTCACCCTTAAGTTAATAGCTGTGGTTCAATATCGGTCTCCAAAAATAATCACATGATAAATGACAACCTTAGGAAAGCCTCTGAGTCGTGTCCAACGAAATCTGTATGATCTTGTGAACTCGTTATCGGCTTTACCATAAGTCAATCACGTTGTCAAAACAACGGAGTCAAGATCAAAATGTCTGTTTCCTATCCCTTCCTCAAAATGTGTACTTTCCCATTGTAGTGATTACATACTCTTTGGTGTTAGTGCTCAATGTGTTGTATAATGACAAATGTTCGCCTCTCGTGTTATTTGATTTATTACGTCCGCTCCTTATAATTTTCACTAATTACTTAGACATTGAGATTTGACAACCTATCATGCAGAGTTGGGCAAAGTTCATTTTGAATGAGAATAAGAATGAACGGCCAGACGTCATTCACATTCAAAAAAATTTTAATATGATTTATTCAAGAGCGCGTCATTATGAATGGCGTCAAATACAATAAATCAAGAATCTGTCATTCTGATTACCGCTAACGCGTTGATTGAATTAGTTTGTTACAGGTTCATTTAAAATGACGTTTTATTTGAATGGCGGTTATGTTGATTAAGAGTGATTGTTTGGTATAAGTATTTTATGCATGGTACTTTAGTAATTGAAAAGTCGAAATTAAACCATCGCAAGGTTGGCAGTGGAGTGGTTTGGAAAGATGAATACCTTATAAAAAAGAGCTCCATCTTAGGCCTTATTGTCACTTAACATCAGGTGCAATCAAGGTTAAATGCATGGCTATTTAGAATTAAAAAAAAAAGTTTCCGTATCGGTTTATAAAAGACAAAGATGTAAAAATCGTACAGTTCAATTGAGAACTTCCTCTTTTTGCAGAAGGTTAAAAACATATTATAATCAAACAATTTTAATTCCAATAATCCAATCACAGATTGATTTTATTGAATGACGATTAAATTAGTTTCACTCAATTTCTTCTGCTTTGATTTATTGTAAAACTCGCCATTCAAATAACCTATTCTTGAATGACGGTCAGTTGATTTATTCTTGCGGCACGTCATTTAAAATGACGATTCGTTATTGAATGCCCAACTCTGCTATCATGCAGTAATGGCAAAACTGATCATGAAATCAATTTACCTTCGCTGGAATCAAATCTGTTAACTGGAATTCTAATAGTTAACAGATAGGACACAGGCGTCATAGCAGTAATGGCAAACAATCAAATAAAGATCCAAATTAGCTTTACTGTTGTGTGGATTATGTGTATATGGTGCTTACATAATTCCAGTGAGTAAGCGAAACAGAAATATGGTCACAAAGTCATGTGACAAAGAAGATATGAAGGAGCACAGAACAGCCAGCACGGTCGGCGGCAGCATCGCGGCGCGACGTCCGTATGCATCACCTATGCTGCCCCATAATATCGCTGGGACCACCACTCCTGCCAAATGAGAAATGAGATTGAGAAGCCTGGCGCCCAGTTCATACACGATCACGATCACAGAATATATTAGTATTTACCTACTCCGCACCATATTGAATCACCTCATATCATCTTATAAATCCGCTACTACAATTCAATACAGTAAGTGGCATTCAAGCAAAGAACCAGGCTGAAAATTGGACAGATATATACCTTTAACACGGTTCTATGGGCATCTAACGGAACGAACATTGAAATGCGTAACAGGCTACAGATTGTCTTGTTTATATTGTCTTAACATATATGTGAAATCCGCCATTTGCACTTGTACGTGCAATAAAGTTAATTAGTGGGTATTCTATGGGTCTAAAATTCTGGTCGCTGAAAGAAATTCTAAAAGGGAACTACGGCTTGCACATGAAAAAGACGGTATTCGATACATGTCTTCTACCCTGCTTATTGTATGGCTGCCAAACTTGGGTATTTACAAACAGAATAAAACAAAAGATCAAATGCAGCCAAACAGCAATGGAAAGGAGCATTTTGAAAATTAGAAAAATTCACAAAGTAAGGAGCGAACACATTAGACAAAAAACCAAAGTTACCGATGCTCTCAGGCATGCACTCTTACTAAAGTGGAGATGGGCCGGACATATTTCACGATACACAGATAGAAGATGGACCATAGAAGCCACTCAATGGAAAGGACCAAAGGGGAAAAGGAATGTCGGTCGACCAATAAGACGGTGGGCTGATGATATCGTACAGGTGACAGGAAACGATTGGATAAAGTCAGGCAAGGACAGAGAGTTATGGAAAAGGTTGGAGGAGGCCTTTACCCAAACAGGGGTCCATATTTCAATAGAATAAGACTAACTTATAGTTAAGGTAGTTTTTAGCAGGTAACTTCTGAGTTACAACTTTACTAACAACAACTAAAATGTGTATTTTATATGTAAACTCGAAATATGGAATAAATGGCTGACAAAAGTGACAAATCTGGAATCTGAATTATTATTATTATTCTATGGATACCGCGCGCATTTCGGTCAGTGGCTATTAGTTGTCCACCATGAGTAATCCCAGACTATTTTAAATGGAAAAACTATAATCCCACATTATTTGACATCAGCGTTCGATTGGCCGCCGCCGGCGCGACTGATCGGTTCTCCTGATGAATCGCGAACCGATTCAAAACATGTCGAGCGATATTCGACTTCTACGGCAGAAACCAAATGAGATTTTCATATATTTTTTGTAACATTACAGGCTCATGCTAGCGGTGAGAGAGCATCCTTAGTCTCACCAATTAGCGTGGCCACAGAGACAATTCCGCGCTGCCTCTCATTGATGTCCAAGTCGCAGTCTGCCGAGCTGAGGAGGTAACTCAAGCCTAGGGCTTCTGTGGTTGCGTACTGCAGAAGAAATCCATTGGTGACCAAGGCCAGGTGGTTGAATTTGCCATGCCCTGAAAAACAGTTGTATTTAGTTTCATTATCATCATCATTTCAACATGGAGATGTCTAATGTTTTCTTTTTTTTTTAGTTTTAGGAAATTGTGCATAACTCTCCAGCAAACAACCCGGGCGGCCATCCAGGGCGCCAGCCATTAAAGGGCGTATCTTTAGCCAGGTCTAGGGCGCCTGAGACCTGTATGGCTAACGCCAGTCCTGTTTACAACTCGTGTAGTGAGATTTTTACGATATATAATTTCTTAAGGACTGGTGATCATGTCGCCGTTCCATATGGATTAATATGATGATATACAATGATGCTTTCGATATTCAAAATAGCAATTTGAGAACGTTTCATTAAATATAAGGTATACCAGTAATTTCTAAAGCTTCGTCGAGTGTTGACATTTAAGTTTTGACAGAGTTTACCTAAATGACGGGATAGAAATAGAATAGAACTACTGTAAAAAGGTTTATGATGCATTTGCACAAAGGTCAAAATTACTTAAGGAGGAAATTTTAAGCAGACACTATAGTCTGAAACTCTTCCTTACCAGCTCTTCTCCAAAGAGGTATCAGTACTGGTAAACTGACTGGTAAGTATTCTGTGCTAGGTATACAAAGAAGGTGCCTCTGAGTGTTTATCAGACAATCCTTAAAAATATTAAATTTCATCCCGTCTAGGCGGTCGGAGAACACATACAATTGGAAGGTAAAGTCCAGGTACGATGTATACCTATCCTTTACGCTGTATAAGTTTAGAATAGTGACAGAGTTCTGAGGAAAAATCACATAAAAAAAATATATATCTACATAAACGAAACAACCTAACCACGACCATGAGGACTCTGTCAAGAGTAGACGACTACGAAGAAGTCGACATGAAAATCACCTCTTTTTTTATATCGGTTGAAAATAAAATAATCATTATTTTATGTATCATCATTCAACATCACATGATCATGATCACACTCATTTAGGCAACAGATAAAAATAGATAAAACTACGGTGCCGTGCTATTCACCGACAGGTGGGGCTCTGTCATACATACGCTATAGAACCTTCTAGTTTCAACGGCGTCCGCTAGATGGTGGTGCTTACGAAAGGGTCATTGAATCGTGGCTCGCTTAGTTTTTTTTTCTTGTTAGTTAGTTCACTCACCAAATGACAGCGCGTAGCGGTCGGCTGCGACCAACGAGTGATAATCTATAGAAAACAATAGTATAACTTCTCACAGGTGAATGAAACAGGTGTGCAATGCTGCACGTCTCGTATTTAGAGGTGTCAATAAATCAGCTCCTAACTTTGTGCTAAACTAAAGTGATTCGACAGTTAGTTAAACTAAGTTTTCCGTCAAATTAGTTCGGAAGTGTGACAACATAGAAACTTTCTCGTGTTTATCAAATTAAGCGGTGGTTTATGTGGACTATGCTAAAATGAGCTGAATATTGTTTCCGTTAGTGTTAAGTGTAAAATACAAGATGACTACAGACAGGTTTCATAAGTAAGTATCCACTACTTTTTGATAAGATTTATAATGATATATCTGATATAATAATAGTAGATAACGATGTCCTTATACGTATTGACCGGTTTTTAAAACATGTAAAAGTACTCCTGCTTGCTCGTTTTAATCTGATAATAGGTTAATAATATTAAGCGTGAAGATAATTAGTTACCTGTTTATAATATCAAACACAAATATATCCATTCCATGTAATTATGTACCTATCTAATCTCCTTAAATCACTATGTCACTTTCACCAAGTTATGCTAAAATAATGAATAAGTACTAGTATTTTTTACACACGGCTTCACTTCGATCCTATTCCCGGGAAATAAGAACAGTCAGAAGAAGAGAATAAATAATAATAATTAACTCCGTAATTTTTATCAGCAGCAAAACCTAACATATTTATGTTGCCGAGGAAATGGTTCTTCCCTTCCCTTCAGGCAGCTTTACCTACATAGGTACTTATTCAAAATTACATCTAAATCATGTTAATCATATATTAAATAGGTACTAGAAAGTGCCCATATCGTAGTCGGGTAAAATATCCTATAACCATCTTTGGGTGTCCAGGGGCCCTATGATGGTTGCGTTTATCACGCGATAAATAAGTGATAAAGCATCCGTCACGCTTTGACATAATGCGAGTGTCAGTGACGATGCTTTGTCACTTATTTATCACGTGATAAACGCAACCATCATAGGGCCCCAGCTATCCCTGTACCGAAATTGGATAAAATTACAATTCGTCAGCCGTTTCGAGAGGACAAAGGAAATTATGAAAACAGATGGCGCCAGGCTGTCGTGGCTCCGCGCGCCCATACAAAACAAATGACGATCCTACATCACGCTATTAAGATATTTCCTGAAATCATGACCCTTCTCCATAGAAAACAGATGAAAATATATTACCAAGTAGGCATAGAAGTGGAAGCAGTTATATTTTTTTGGCTGAATTAGGTCCTATTATAGGTACGCATAGGACTTCATTCGGGTTTCTCTCATCTGACACTAACACACACTATACAGGGTGCTATTACCATATTTAGATAGCCGTAATTACCTACATTTGAACTTTAACATAATAGCTACCTTTACTACGGAACCGGAAGCCATAGTACGGAGACACGCTTCGTGCTCAGGGCGATACCGAAAACCCTGTCAAGTTCAATGTCCCTTCCAAAACGGCACTATAAACCGATTTTTAAGCTATGTTTGCACCTCATCTGATGAGTTTCTGTGTACCTATACCACACCAGCAGGACTAGCACATCTTGTCGTGACTTCGCTTGTCGCGCGACTCTACCCTCCTTGCTCTCACGCTATTGTAAAGAAAGAGATGGCAATGTTTGTCACGCAACAAAAAGTCGCGTGACAAACATCTAGAGGTGCCACTGCAACTTAATTCAACCAAAGCAAACACACTAATACCACTGCATATACACCTCATCTGTAGGCTTTATAATAGAAGTAGGTAAGATCAGCTGTCCGCTACAAACGGAGATGCCACGACTTTGCGCGACCAGCGGCGCGGCGAGCGGTTGAGCGAGAGATCCGAGCGTGGCGGCCTTATGAGTAAGCGAGACTCACGCGCCGCTGCCGCTGTCGCGCAAAGTCGTCGCATCTCCGTAAGGCCTGCCCTAAAAGGAGGCATTGTACTCTTTACCACTGATGTAAATGAAAACTACTCTAAATCATACACCGTCTTTAGAAGCTCGTCTAAACTCTTGAGACAAAATGAAATGATAGAGGATGAATGAATTACAACGCGTTGGACGTTGGTGCTAAATCAAGCCCTTGAATTCCGGAAAGTTTCGATAATGGGCACACCTTCAAGCCAAGTGCAGAAGAGACATCGAAATGACAATGAGAAACGCAGTCTACTCTCTGTAACAGTAAGAGCAAGTGTTCCATGCCGTGCCCATAATATAGGTAATGAAACGCTAAAAAAATACTACTTGTACTTATGCAATTGATCAAATTGAATCCGTAGACCTACTAAAATTCAGAATCGAAATTACACGATGGACAGAAATATTCCGAAAAATTACGAAGAAAACCGACTTTTATTTATTTATTTTTAAGTGATTTATGAAAGTATTTAAACTCGACCTGATGTAATGTGTCGATCAAGCTTTTTGCTTGTTTAGAACACTTCTATTGCTCTTTTTCTACCTCAGGAGGTCCAGCTTATATTCTGCGAAAAGGTGCGCCGAATGGACCCCATTTTAGAAAGGTACGCGCAAATAGAATAGAATAACACTAGGCAAAGAGACAAGCGCAAAAGCTAATTCCAATTCATAATGTGCCTTATGTATATGCAACTCTTTAATTTGCTAGCAACGCAACGTTACGGACACTGCACACACACCTGCCGAGGGGGCATATCAGATAACCATCCGAATGTAAGCGTTTACTTTTGACTGGTAAAGTCCATATTAGTGTAAGGGGAGTTTTATCAGCTTATCGATTGTTGTTATGGCTCAGGGCTGTGCTGAGGTGGTGATCGATGAATGTTTCCAGGTTGCCACGCTACTTAAAAATAACTAATGAACCACATTGCTTAGGTATGTCAGGTTACCTAGATCTAATGCAGCGCCGAGGAAGAAATGAATGAGGCTGTGATGGAAATTGGTTAATTAATCTGGAGTCGATCGACATTACCTCATTACTCCGCTTCTGTACACCTACGCGCCATGCGTGTTCACGCCAGAGCTGGATCCAGAAGGCAAGGCAATTTTATGGGGTGCCAGTTAATTTTGTAGACAAAAAAATGAAAGAATGCCTAGCATTAGAAATTAGAACAGGAAAAGTCGTATCCGGAGCTCATTTACTCGCCGCCATTGGTTAAAATAAATTAAACTGGTTGTGACTGTCAATGCTTACGCGTGCAAGGAAACTAGAGCTTCTCACCACCAATATACAATTCCCAGTTTGACTTGAAGATGATCGAGATCTTTGGCATATTGGCAATGCTAAACATCAATGTTACCATTATCTTTTCTTTAACACGAAAAAAAGAAATGCCTAAATGAAAGACTAGACGTTTGACAAATATCAGCGAAGTGGATTTCCAACCTTGAATTTCAAACCGCATTTCCAACCGACTTCACTGAAAAGACTCCAAGTGTAGGTGGCAATTGCGACAAAATGCCTTGGTTAATTAATTGCATAACCAACAGCGTAACAGCGCGGTCATGAAAAGTGAACCATGTCTCATTGTTGTGACTTTCCCTCGGATGAGCGGGTTTAGCGATTGTTCAGATCGTTGCTACAAGCACATTGCTTTGACGAGATAGAAACTTATCTGAAGGAGCCTTGTGTTTGGGACGAAAAGCCTGAATTGGAACTCTAAGAATCTTTATGTACCAATATGTTATCAAGTGGCTAACGTTTCCGAGAAACAGATTACAGGTTACAAGCAATGTATCTATTGCTAATTAAGTAATGTGATTGATATTTAATCAGTAAATGACGTCAACTTCCACTTTAGACAAATAAATAAATAAATAAATATTCAGGGACAATCATACACAAATCGACCTAGTCCCAAACTAAGCAAAGCTTGTACTATGGGTACTAGACGACGATATACATAATATATAAATACATATATAGATAACATCCATGACCCAAAAACAAATATTTTGCACAAATATTTGCCCCGGCCGGGATTCGAACCCGGGACCGCCGACTCAGTAGGCAGGTGTCTACCAACCGAGCCAAACGCGTCGTCAAATCCGCCGTCTCTCTAGATTATCCAGTGTTCGTGCTACGTGGACGAAGTACTGATAGCACTACATGTTATAAATGAGCAGTCTGACAACAAAAGCTGTGCCTTCTCGATTAAGCTCTTTCCATACAGAGAGACATGTTTTTACGATGGGCTGTTGAACGAGAGTTACTGCAGTGCACAAGTTGCAGAACCTAAAGTAGAGTATGTGAAATACGTTTATCATTTAACTTACTGTACAAAAGTTTTTTTCTACATTAATTCACGAGGAAGGCGGCTATCAGGGAAGAATGGCGGCGCGTTGTGAAGCTTGCCACCAACATTTGAAATGCTGACCACGACCACACTGCAGGGATCGTTACCAGGGAACTATCTAATTTCGCGCGGTATACCTACTGATGTAGAACTTTGATTCAGCCCATTATAATAGAAAAACATGTAATAATAAACTAATAAATATCGTAAAACCAAAATTTAAGACCGGTATTATTTGTATGGAGCTGAATACCGGACGATCCGATGCCTGGAGAAGAGTAAAACCGAGGAAGAAGAAGACTAGATTGTGCACGGTAGAGTACATTCAAAAGCATTAACTCTTTGTCATTGTACTGACTCTTGTTTTGTGCAATAAAGTTTAATAAATAAATAGTCTATCAGCGATTTTTAGGACCGTTAATTATGTAGAATGATGTAAAATACGAACATGTCAATTGTCCGAGCATATCTTTTATTTATAACATCAGTGATAATAACGAAGTGTGCAGTTATCTGAATGATAGCCAAGACCGCGACCAATTAATGTGTTTTCGATAAAGATTTATTAGACTATTGCGCCGTAAACACACTAAATTCCACCAATATTTTACGTAGGTGCAAAATCATCCTGAGTATACATATCTACACTAGTTATAAGATTTGAACTATTTAATTGAATTGTATCGATTGTGGATAGATCCAAGTCAGCTATGACAGATATCCCCGTGTAATGTTATGGCAAGAATTTGGCCAGAATATATAATTTTTTGCAATTCGAGCTGTATTAAGTGACACTGACAAGTTGTCATTTAAACCTAATATGGACAAGGACATAACAGTGACCATATTTGAGACAGAAGTCATTACAAAAGTTGAATTTTGCCGCAAGTGCACGCACATCCTGTTGTTTACCTCTATTGAATGTTACCTACGTGTAATCTGAATTTGTTTGTTTTTGTTTCCTGTTGAGGTGTGCAATAAAGAATATTCTATTCTATTCGATTCTATTCTATCCCATCCCATGGGCAGTGGCCACGGGCGATATATTACTTAGGCTGCATTCGGCCAAGTTTGGTGTAATGCAGTCTTAGTTACCTAAGTAAGATCGATGTATAGTAATAAATAATTTCAAACCCCGTATTATCCTAGGTTAGAGCAATATTCTCACGGAACAACCGAACAATATGTCCCACGATAATGAATTGTCAATTTATTTCGCCTGTCTTATCTATAGAGCCGTAAATTAATAACCTAAGATAAGTTACTTGAAAGGAAGCCGCAGCTTCTTCGAGTAATCTTACAACTTCTATTATTGCCTCCTCCAGTAACTTCTTTGTGTAGACACGCGAAAAAAATCTAACAAATATAATTAAAGATCTTCTCAAACCCAAACTTCGCGTCTTTCTAGGTAGAAAAGAACGTTAAGGGACGCCCATTGTGACAACTACCTGTGTATGAAATGTAATCAAAACACAAAACTGGCTCGCCTGTTGTCTACCGTTATTAAAATGATTGTATATGTATTCAATTTGTGAACTTTTTTGGTGTGCAATAAAGCATTTTTATATTTTTTGTATTGTATTGTAAAACTGATATTTATTATTTCAGGGCCGCCAAGGATGGCTTGCTGGAAGTTCTGCGAGAGGCGACGAGGAAGGAGTGCAACAACAAAGATGAGTCGGGCATGACGCCGACACTATGGGCGGCGTTTGAGGGCCATGTTGAAGCCCTGAGACTGCTGTGTGGACGGGGGTTAGTATTGGCTACCTACTTCTCAGAGAGACGAGGTAGGAGTGCAACAACAAAGATGAGTCGGGCATGACGCCGACACTATGGGCGGCGTTTGAGGGCCATGTTGAAGCCCTGAGACTGCTGTGTGGACGGGGGTTAGTATTGGCTACCTACTTCTCAGAGACACGAGGAAGGAGTGCAATGACAAGGATGAGTCGGGCATGACGCCGACACTATGGACGGCGTTTGAGGGCCATGTTGAAGCCCTGAGACTGCTGTGTGGACGGGGGTTAGTATTGGCTTCCTTCTCTGAGAGACGAGGAAGGAGTGCAACGACAAGGATGAGTCGGGCATGACGCCGACACTATGGGCGGCGTTTGAGGGCCATGTTGAAGCCCTGAGACTGCTGTGTGGACGGGGGTTAGTATTGGCTACCTACTTCTCAGAGATACGAGGAAGGAGTGCAACGACAAGGATGAGTCGGGCATGACGCCGACACTATGGGCGGCGTTTGAGGGCCATGTTGAAGCCCTGAGGCTGCTGTGTGGACGGGGGTTAGTATTGGCTACATACTTCTCAGAGAGACGAGGAAGGAGTGCAACGACAAGGATGAGTCGGGCATGACGCCGACACTATGGGCGGCGTTTGAGGGCCATGTTGAAGCCCTGAGGCTGCTGTGTGGACGGGGGTTAGTATTGGCTACCTACTTCTCAGAGAGACGAGGAAGGAGTGCAACGACAAGGATGAGTTGACATGACTCCAACGCTGTAGGCGATGTTTCAGGGTCATGTGTCATGTCAAGCCCTGACTGCTGTGCGGACGAGGGTTAGTAATTAGAAAGAGAGAAAGAAAGAAATTTATTCATGAATAAATAATTTGTGCCATGAATAGCACAATTAAATCGACAAAAACAGTAATAGAGTGTATCGATTGGTTAACTCATATATCCATACCTGGGATAACTCGGGGGCCTCGGGGCACCTAAACGAAAGTGACGTAGCAAAATATTATATCGACAAAAAAAATATATCGATGTTACTGTCAACATCTAAATGTCATCGACATAATAAATATTACTTATTTCTCCATTTTCAAATGAAAAAAATAAACATATTAAAACGTGTATTTACATGTTTATTTTAAAATAATTTTTATAATATACGTAAATTGTAATTTTGATTGAAATGATATCCTCATAAATACTTTTATTATCTTAATTTAAGAGGCTCGATATCAGATCAGATATGACATCGAACCTCTTTATAGTAATCGAGAATGTTCAATGAGCACATATATTCATTTAATTATATCGACATCTTTTTTATCGATATCCTATCCCTAGAACGTGTCCCGAGTTAGCACAGGTATGTATATAACTAATACTAAAGACTCGCCTAACTTCGCATTCTAACGCCTTCTTTCTAGTCTAGTTAAGTCGTTTCCGACTGTTATACTACTGAAATAATTATCACTCGCGAATCACAAATGAAACGTATGACTATGTCACACAAAAACTTCACGGAAGTCATTCCATACGTATTGTGATTGCATCAAGTAGGTACCTAGGTGCGATAATCATGCTATAGTAGCACAAGATCGCTTGTTCGCGCCGCTGTCTCATGTAATTTTATAGTTGAGTTTAATAGAGGGAACATGCTTGAAGTTGGAATTTATGATTATTTTATACAAGTTCGCTAAATTATCTCGACAAATATATTATCCTCGCAATAAATGCTTAAGAAAAACACTTTATAAAACAAAATTTCTAAAATATGTAATTTTTTTTGATGGTCAAACTAATGATACCTACTATCAAATTCTTCATACAAAACCGTAAACAAAAATGTAGCATTGATACTATTGACAGCTATATACATATATAAACGCAGTATGTTAACAACTACAGAGTAAAATGCATGTTTTTCCATACATTTATGTAGTAGTTCATGTGGGTAATTGTGACATCGGTTGTGTTCCATATTGGGTTGCATAAAATTTATAGTGATAATTACTTTTTGTCATTTGGCATAATTTTCGTAGCCATAATTATTACATTTCTCTGAAACAGATAACTTTCCAGGATTGTTATAAAACAAAAGTGACTTAAACTAACCTCAACTAATGGGTTCTTCTTCCAAAACTTGTAAAGTTGATAACTTCAGAACGTTTTTATGCCTAACAATACGTTATGCCAATCAATTTTATGCCAGCCGATAGGATCCCTGTGACCTGTGACGTCACAACTCCACGACTTTTTTAAGAAGCGTTTTTAACCTTCAGCAGACTCGCCACACTTTGACTCCCATTTCTGGAGTTCTTAGTGTCTTAATTAGTAATCACATTGTCAGTATGGGAAATATGATTCAAATGTAAATCTTATTTAATAAATGTTTTCTTTGTTGCAAATTCCCAATTGAAATTTCTGCCAAGTACCGTGGCTAAGGCGGTGCCCCTCACGTCACTTAGTATAAGTACTGCAATAAACACGTCACAAATAATCTAGAAATTTATACGCTTTGATAAGGATTACGACCGGGCTTTACTGGTGTTAGTGAATTTGAAATAAAATCGCGACAAACTATTGGATATTAATCAAATGTAATCCTGTAAGCCTTAATTAATGAGGGATAGGGGATTTACTCCAAGCATCGATCATGACGTCCGAGACGATATCTTAGACAAGAAGGAAACGGTGAACGTATGAAAGGAATTATTTATCGAACCCAGCACTAAGAATTATGGCAACTAGTTTGCTTATAAATTAGGTAGGTACTACTAACATACAGCATTGGCTCGCCAAAAGTTATTCAGGGCTGAACTACTCTTGCAAAAGTAACGTGATCTTCTATGTTTTAAGAAGCTATCTTAAAAAGAATAATATGAACATGACCTACGAGTCGAGCATCTGTATAAGCGACGGCGACATAAAAATATGTCTATACTTAGATAGAATGTTTTATTTAGCCGCGCATTCTCCGTTTTGTATGTGAATTATTTTCTTTTCATCCGTTTACGGTCCATAACAATCAGAGCACATTCTTAAAACCAACCTAATAAGCACAATCTCTCTCGTCGATAGGTTTGTTAAATGGCTATTATTATATACTCCAGGGGTGAACCGGACAAAGCTGACTACTTCGGGAACACAGCACTGCACCTCGCGTCGGCGCGGGGGCACAAGGAGTGCGTCACGTTCCTCGTCAACTTCGGTGCCAATGTGTATACCATGGACGTCGACGGGCACACGGCACAGGAACTGGCGGCAATTAACGGGAGAGACGATATACTGAGGTTCCTGGACCAGGCAACAGCTAAGCTGGAGAATAATGATAAGTGAGTGTTAAGCGTCTAGATCCTTCTATAGCGTCTTGTATAACTTCGAGGTTAATGTGTACACCATGGACGTCGACGGGCACACGGCACAGGAACTGGCAGCCATTGACGGGAGAGACGATATACTGAGGTTCCTGGACCAGGCAGCGGCTAAGCTGGAGAATAATGATTAGTGAGTGTTAAGCGTCTAGATCCTTCTATAGCGTCTTGTATAACTTCGAGGTTAATGTGTACACCATGGACGTCGACGGGCACACGGCACAGGAACTGGCGGCCATTAACGGGAGAGACGATATACTGAGGTTCCTGGACCAGGCAACAGCTAAGCTAGAGAATAATGATAAGTGAGTGTTAGGCGTCTAGTCTAGATCCTTCTATAGCGTCCTGTATAACTCCGAGGTCAATGTGTACTCTATGGAAGTCGACGGGCACATGGCACAGGAACTGGCGGCCATTAACGGGAGAGACGATATACTGAGGTTCCTGGACCAGGCAACAGCTAAGCTAGAGAATAATGATAAGTGAGTGTTAGGCGTCTAGTCTAGATCCTTCTATAGCGTCCTGTATAAGTCCGAGGTCAATGTGTACTCTATGGAAGTCGACGGGCACACGGCACAGGAACTGGCGGCCATTAACGGGAGAGACGATATACTGAGGTTCCTGGACCAGGCAACAGCTAAGCTGGAGAATAATGATAAGTGAGTGTTAGGCGTCTAGTCTAGATCCTTCTATAGCGTCCTGTATAACTCCGAGGTCAATGTGTACTCTATGGAAGTCGACGGGCACACGGCACAGGAACTGGCGGCCATTAACGGGAGAGACGATATACTGAGGTTCCTGGACCAGGCAACAGCTAAGCTAGAGAATAATGATAAGTGAGTGTTAGGCGTCTAGTTTAGATCCTTCTATAGCGTCCTGTATAACTCCGAGGTCAATGTGTACTCTATGAAAGTCGACGGGCACACGGCACAGGAACTGGCGGCCATTAACGGGAGAGACGATATACTGAGGTTCCTGGACCAGGCAACGGCTAAGCTGGAGAATAATGATAAGTGAGTGTCGGGCGTCTAGGTCCTTCTATAGTCATTGTCTTTTAGTGTTGAAATTTATCATTATCATAGTTAATGTATCTATACTAGGCTTATCTACATTATATATTTATTTATCATAACATAATGATAAGTTTCCATAGTCTGTCAATCTGCATCCTTCCATGCTGCCGACTGGCTCCATTGCCGTCACATTCTTCGTCAGTTTCAAGGCCAATGTGTACACCATGAACGTCAACGGACACACTGACACAACACAGTACAAGAACTGGCAGCATTAACGTGAGGGATGATGTATGTACTGAGTTGCGTTTATCACTTGATAAATGATACAGCATTTGTCACTCACGCTCACTCACTGTCAAAACGTGACGGATGCTTTGTCACTTTATTTATCGCGTGTAGAAAGTAACCATCTTAAGCCCACAGGATGTTTATTTGATTACTTTTCCTCTATTTTATCGGTAATTAAAATGTTGGTAGATACTTATGTCTTTTAAATATAGACTAATCGGAATACCCTGATGACGCATTCTATCAAAACATTCCCAGTAATTATATATTCAATCTATTCAGTAAGAATCATATTTCAATATGTATTATCTTTACAGAAAAAAAGCTAAATCTATGAAAGAGAAAGCAAAGAAAGACCACGAAAAATCCCACAAACAGTATCAGAAGCGGCAGAGCAAGGCGGAGATCCTGGCTGAGAAGGAACTGAAGAAGCTTGCGAAAGAGTGGGACCAGGGATACAATGAGGACGTGTCCACGATGCCACATAGGCCCAGCACTGTGCTCATGGCGCTCAAGCAGAAGATGACCAGGTCCACCAGCCAGGGTAAGCAGTAAAACAATTTTTCTCAAACATGCAATGAAATATTGTCTTTACGTTCCTTATAATAGGCTCGGAAGTATCGCTTTTTGGGCGCAACAACTCGAGAGGACTGTAAAGGGATTTCATACTGCTTTTCAGGCCTAGGCCTGCAAACTAACTTTTTTTGGTTTCAACAACAAGTTCATTCACACAGCTGGCTGGTTTGACAAAAAGCAGGTTTTGTTTTTAAAGGTTGGTTGTTAGACTAAAATGTCCTATTTGTCAATTAATAAAATGTTGTTCTTTGAAGTATATTTTTTTATTTCATTGTATGTTTGAGAAAAGCACTATACATGCCTCGTCGTGAAAACGGATTCCCGGCCTCGTATCACTATCCGTATATCGTATATACCTACTTGGCCGGAAATCCTCATTTTCCCGGCCTCTGATGTAATGTACTATTGTTACACTTTCAATTTGCTGTATCTTGTTACTGCAACGAACAACTTATTAACATGAGAAGTAGACTTCCGATATAAAATATTTGAGTTTAATTTGAGTTCTAGCTTCTCAGGTTATGCCCTTCTTATTCCCCAATCCTGCTAGTGATAGAATGAAGATTGGAATGACACGATTTTGATATACACTAAAATTAGGATTCTTATTTAGAACGAAATAATGTGGTACCAGGATCAATTTTCTTGAACAAAACGGAGATTAAATACCTATAACAATTTTGACCCATTTGCCTTTATCTGATCAGGTAACCTACTAGCCGATGAGCAGCCGCGACCGACGTACAGCGCACTAGTCGGAACTGTGAACTCCGGAGCCCGGGGGCGCGGCGCGGTATACAAGAAGGCGCTCGCCAGCAAGATGAAGAACGGCACTGTGGGCCGCACGGGACCTACGGACGATTTCAAGGTATTGCTATTTTGTCACCTCAAGTAATCTACTGGCCGATCGGCAGTAGCGACCTACGTACAGCGCACTGGTTGAATCTTGGAACTCAGGGGCTCGGTGGCGCGGCGCGGTGTAGAATGCAATTTACAAATCTAAATCGAAGAATATAATGATGTCACTCGTTTCTGTCGTGGGTCAGTAATATGAAAATGTACTGCTTAGGTACTTATCGAAATAAAATTTTAAGTTCTACTAATATTACTTGCTGCTCGATTGGGACAAGGTACAAGTGTGTTACATATTGGTGCCGTAACCAGGATTACCTTTTATAGCGGTAATTATTTTAAACAAAACCTGTGTTACCACTGCTGTCTGTTTCAAATAAAAGCCCAGACTTATAATTTGTTAATATTTTCGCAGACATTGTCGTGTCATACGAGTAGATGTAAGCGATTTCACAATTACTTAGTGTCAATATTATTGATCATAATTTAAATTAAAACAATAAAAAATGTATCACCCCCTTATGGTCAATTTGGCCAACAGGTTGGTGAAGTGGAGCGGACGGGTCGGCGCTCGGTGACGTCGCTGAGCGGTGTCCGGCGCGACTCTGAAGTTATGTATGTGGGCACGTTCGGCGCCGGTCCGCAGGCGCGCGGCGAGCTGACTAATGTCTTTCAGCAGGCACCTGAAGAGCGGGAGCGGGTCACACTTACTAGGTTAGTATTAATAAGTAAGTCAAGCGCGAAACAGGCATTTTTGTGTATCTCAACCTTTGGGTTATCCGTCTGCGGATGTAGGCCTCTTGCCAAATTTTCCATGTCTTTTTTCTGTCTCCAAACATTAACAAGTACAGCCAAATCATCAAATCGTCCCTCAGTTACTATCATATTTAACATATTATACTTAATTTGAGACACTTCTCGCCTAGAAAGTTTATATGCCTCGTATTAAGTATACTAATAATTGTACAGATCAGCAAGCCAGCCCGACTTTACGGCGGCGCAAGGCGAGGACAGTGGCATCGGGCAGGAAGTCCTGTTACAGGAGCCTGCCAGTATATTCGACAGGCCGGGCTTTGGCAGTGTCGCTTTCCGGTGAGTTTCGTAAACATTTTCATATTTGTATAGTTCGAATTTTTCATAATCGATCAAATGGGGAGATTGAACAAGAAGAAATTGAATATCATAATTCTGTTATATTATAATACATAGCCTGACCTACGTGCCAAACTTAATCAAAATCAAAGGTACTAGACCTTATTGAATTGACAAACATTGTTGCAAGATCTTCACAAACTTTCACATTTATATCATTGTAATGTTTTCTATTTAAGAAGAAGTATGATTGGACCAAATATAGATAGATAACGAAACATTGTGTTGTGATAAATTGATCTATGATTTGGTTACCAAAATTACTATCCTGGTCTCGGCACCTTTTTGTAACTCTTTGAATCAGTATTTTACTTTGATTGAAAGCTTCATTCTTGACAGTTAAAGATTTGAGAAGTAGATTTAAGCATGAATGGTGCCCCAGTAGGTATTTGGGTGTTTTAAATGACGTTGACCATAAGTAAGTAAAAACTTGATGTATTTCGCAGGCGGTCGATAACGGCGACACTGGGTGCGCTGCCGCCGGGCGGGGCGCCGGGCGAGGACATGTCCATCGGCTCCGCCGGCTCGCTGGCCGCGCGCCACGCCTACCAGCCCGCAGAATGGAACTCCGCACACTCGGGTAACTTTACCCATAACATAACCCAATCAGATTCAGATCGCTAGATAATAAAGTGGGTCGAGCAACGGAAGTTTTGAGAAATCTAGTTAATATAATAACGCATCAATTTATTCTCACTTAAATTTACGATACCTTAGACCACAATCGTACTAACTTTTCAGAAAAAGTAGTTGCAATTAGGACGTTAGTGCACAACTCTATGTGGTTTAGATTAAAAAAAAAAATGTAATTAGTACGAGTGTGAACTAAGGTATCAATTTAATATTTATATGAATAACTAGGAGGTGCATGCAACTTCGTCCGCATATTTTTTCCTTTACCATAGACGGATAAAAAGTATCCTATAACTATCTTTGAATGTCCAGCTATCCTTGTACCAAAATTAGTTAAAATTATTCCAGCCGTTTCGCCGTGATGCGAGGACAGAGGAAATTATGAAAATAGATGACACAAGCGCCAGGTTGGCACGTGGCACGCGCCCATATAAAACAAATGACGATCCTGCATCACGTTATTAAGGGTTTTCCTGGAATGATAACCCTATGAAGAGCCAAAGAATAATAATTTTCAATACGAATATAGAATTTTATAAGTCTAAATATTAGGTACCTAGCGCTTCCCTTGAAAAGGAGGCTGAAACCCTCCGCGGCCTAACTCATATCAATGTCATATCACATATCACTGTCAATTTGCAAATGTAATCAACCGAGCACTTTAATCCTCCCATTTTCACCTACCAGCTAATTCTACCTTACTTATTAATACCGTATTAATTTCAGAGAGCTCAACAATAACATCGGACGAGGAAGGCGAGGCCGACGAGTCCGGGTACGCGTCCCTCGAGCGTTTCCTCACCGCCTGGGGTTTAGGTCAGTACATCCAGAAGTTCAAGGACGAGCAGATAGACCTGGACGCGCTGATGCTGCTCACTGAGAGCGATTTGAAGACCCTCGGGCTGCCGCTCGGGCCTTACAGGAAGCTGGTGACTGCGGTTCAGGAGAGGAAGCAAGCGCTGACTAATCCAGGGGCTATCATTGATTCGGCTATATAAATAGTACAAAGAGAATTGAAGGGCGTCATATATATTATGATGATATTTTCTGACCCTATACTATAGAACTGTGTCGATGCCTCTTTCTATCTTCGTGCTTCAAGATTCGACACAAGTCTTGGGTCACTAAGCTACGCCATTTTGTATTAGTAGATCAGCGTTAACATTGATGATGTCCTACTACGAATACTGCCAACTGTCTGTTCGACTTCTACTACTTAGAGCGTGTCATCAAGACACGTTTGCATGCACAGTCATTTCATACGCAGTACAGATTCTGAAAATCGTGAGTACGAGGCTCGAGTTATAAGTAGGTATGCAAACTATTGTTTTTTTTATAGACATGAGAAGTGCCTCTTAGGTAGTATTCTGTTTTTAGCGACCGCGGCATACAACCATGACCTACGGTTTTTTATGGATTATATCGCGCCACGCGGTCGCTTGCATCTGTCAGTGTTCCATAGTAATCCATACAAAGTAGTGGGTCGCGGTCACTAAGAACCGAATGCTACCTTTACATTATCTCTTTCTCTCGCTCTTTTTTTTCTCGTGACAAAGTATCATGATCACTACATTAATCATAAGGACTGTGTGTTAACGCTTTGATGGTATTATATCGTTGTTTTTTATTGATTTATTGCACTTTTTGTGTGTTTCGTGCAGACGCCCATGCGTCAGTTTTGGATACATTCCATATGTTAATATTATATGAAGTATATAAATTGAAAGAGTATGACATAGATAAGAGTGACTGTCTAAGAAAAATACGTGCCTAAGTGCCTACATAGAAAGAGCGTATCCAGTATAGTAATGAGAATGACTTCCTGGTACCCATAGGTACTCTCTGGTAATACTATCTACTATTAATCTATCGAATACCAGGCGGCAGAGCAATTCACTGTATCCCCAACGCCACAGCAAAAAAATAAAAAAGTTCTTCAAAATCAACAGGGATTGAAAAATACGTGTAGCGGTTTTCATTACGAAGTTTTTCAGCATTGAAATTTGGACGTCATTTGACGTTGGCGTTGGGGATCTTTTCCGTCGACGCGATTCGCCGTCTTTGGCGCTCAAAAGGTTAAGAGATTGCAGGGCATGAAATGACGATGCTATATACCTTTTTCAGTGCCCAAAACCTATTAACCTCCCCGAAATATCCATGATAGAATAATCTTCACGCATAACAAGTGTTCCTATGCCTGCTCAATCATGCGTGCGTGGTTTTCAATGTATTTTGACGTTATTCATTAACACTTTCGCAACCAGATATAAAATTTAACCCTACCCCAGAAACCGAGAGCCCGCTAGGTGGGTAGCTTTTTAAGCAAAAATACGTGACCGGCATCTGAGCAAAGATTACGAGTGCCTACCAGGCGGGTTCCTGGTAGCGAAAGTGTTAAGAGGCCTTATTCCTTGTGAGAGTCAGAATGGCGGGTGTACCATCACGGATTCGCAAAACAATTATACCAAAAAAATGTACTCAAAATGTACTATTTTGTACCTACTTTAAAAAAAATTGTACCTCTCCGTACAAAAAGTTATTACAATATTTAGGTACACCCGCCATTCTGACTGTCAGGATGGCGGGTGTATCGAATGCTGATTGTTTAGACATTTTTCTCTATGATCAAACATGTTTCTTAACATATTATTAATGTTACTACCTAGAACAGGGCTATTGGGATTTATTGGTATATATTTGAAACCTACAGTTTGAATTTATCATTGATAATTTTTGTTCGAAAAACTACGCGAAATTCACAAAATTCACGTGGATAATTCGTTTGTTTTTTCAACTTATTTTCGACTGCACGCAATGAAAGCATGAAATAGCTACGTTACTACCTAGAACTCGGGAAAAAGTATTATTCACTTCAAAAAGTTGGTTGAAATTATCAATATATTCGTCATAATACAAAAAAAATAAATTTTAAAAGGAATAAGGCCTCTTAAGTCAGTATGCTGTTTGAAATACTTATATTGTGACATGACTCATATATTTATCTTGATTTATTTGTAAAATGTGATAATATTCAGCAACAATCATGTCCAGTGACAATTACCGTATCGCCATATAATATTTTTGTACATTTTTAAATATATTTTTTATATGATCAACCTGTACTTTTCTTTGCAATGCCTCGTTTATTGTTCTTGATTCTTTTTTTTTGGGTGACCATGGCCTTAAGATTCTTTCAGACACATTGTTAAGTCTTCAATTAAACAAAAAAATACATTAGAATACAAGTACCTACTCTTTAATGCACACCTCATAAAATATACAGGAGAAAATAGATAAGTATCAGCAAAAATATACTAATTATTTTTTTGTTTTTAGTCGCGTATACTACTTAGTTACGATTGTCATGCTTTTGTTAAATTGTAGTTGTCTTAAATGTCATGAAGCCAAGTGTAAGAAAAATGTGAAAAAAAAACAACTTAAATTTCATTAAAAATTTAATTTGGAAATTTTAAATACAATATCATAATTCTAGAAATCTCTACTCTCGTAAACTGTTTATCCTAAATTAATTTTATTTAATTTATACAATTTGCGACTTAACTAGTTGGTCCAGTATTCGCTATTTCCACTAACGTTATTAAATACAATAAAATTATCAGAAATGTTGAGAAAATTCACATTAATCTCGTACAGTCACCGTCAATAATATGTAAGCTAAGAATGTGTACAAAAATTGGGTTCTAACTGACAATTTTTGAGCACAATTTATGCTTAGGTATTATTCATATTGACTGTACAAAGGACGGACCTCTTTCCGGTCACGTTTCACTCATACCGAATGGTACACAATCATTCAAATACCTACACATAATATATGAAAGAATTACATAATTTGATTAAAAATCCAGAATTACCTTGTGTTGCCTTTTTATAAAGTACCTACTCGTACAATACATTGAACTACATAATTATTTAACTATTACCAGTTATAAGATATGTTTATTCTAATTTTCAATATATAATGAGCATTGACGTCATAAGGCACACTATTCCAATATATAGAATTTGTTCTTTGTATTATCCTTTACAAAACAAATTCTGACGCTTACGACTGATCCTACCTACATTTGTTTGCATCGCGACACACTTATGGCGGAGTGGTGGACACTTCTTACTCCTAACCTACCTTCTCATAAGTACACCTTGTAAAAATATCGTTATTTTATTACTAAATTCGTAACAGAGACGTTTGTTCGAAGTAACATCACATCGCATTTCGAAGAGACCAGCTGTGTCGGAGTTTCGAAGCCGTGCTCAGAGGCCAAGCATGAGTTTTTTTTACTGAATTGAACTTAGGGAATGAACTACGTCGGGCACCTCCGCACGGGAGCGCGTCTCGACGTCCATAGACGAAAACGTCAGTCAATTAAAATAGATCTTAATTAATAAAAATCTATCGACGTCGAAACGGTCCCGGGAAGAGGCTAAGCCCGACCAAACTCCTGCGTCGGCCAAAATAAACTGTGCCAATAGTAACAGATTTATCACTTGTCAACCAGATTCGGGCCACCCATCGGAAGACCACGATTGCTTCGAGAGAGAGACTTCATATCGAAAAACCATGGGTGGTTTCGTATCGTGACGGCATTCGTCGAAACTCGTAACGTCGGTTTCCGGAACCCGCGCGTCAATACATGAACGCTAAATACAAATTGCTGTGTTTCGCAGACGCTCTTCTCATCCTCTTGTTGTACTTCCACCAGCATCTGCCGGCGCGGCCGTCCTCGTTGTAGTACGAGTACTCGGGGTACGGGACGTACGCGCCCGTGGCCGGGTCCACCGGGACCACGATCGGCAAGTCGCTCATCGACATCGGCCGGTCGTACGACGACGCGGAATCGTAACCCTTCGGCTCCGCGTACTGCGGACTGTGGCACTCGTTCTGATTCTCGATCTCGTGACTCTCGTTGCAGACCGGCACGCTTCTGCTGGTGTCCGCGGATATGTTCGACCGGGACCGTAGGATCGGGCGCGTCGACGAGAAATCAGTGGAATGCTGGAGGCTCTTCGACCGGGGGCGCAGGGTCCGGGGGGGAGTCTCGTCGATCCGCGACAGCGTGTGCCTGCGGACGGGCCGGTAGACCCTCCGGTCGCCGAGCCTGGGCCGCCGGGTCCTGCGGTGGGAGTTGAACGTGAGGAGAGAGTCGCCGCGCTGGAGGTTGCGCGCGGGCGCCTGCGGGGCGGCGTTGCTGAAGTGCGCCGCCCCTAGTTCCCTCATCTGGTCGCGAGCTCAGTAGTTGTAGGGCCCGTACTGCGAGCCGTGGTAGTAGGGCCCGGGGTACGCCTGCGGCGGCGGGTACCCTGCGTACGCGTACTGCTGCTTTTGTGGGTACACTGAAATGAGATAAGTTTCTTTCTTAGTGTATAGATAACTATGTAGCGAATATGGATATACTCAGAAAACTGTAATCGCAACTTTACATGGAATTATTTAATCGATCAAATGATTGGAATATATTTGATAATTGCAATAAAAGGATTATTGTGTACAAAATAGGTACCAATTTCCACCATGCAAACCCGAAGCAAACTGGCAATTGCATATCGTTGAAACTTGAAATGAATATTTACAAAAGAGTTTCTGTGTTTGTGTTTGTATGAGTCCTTAGCTTAATGGATGACACAGCTTAATGTTATATTTAGCTTTTTCATGAAACTTGCACTGTCCTTAAAACTGCAACAACCATAACGTAATTACATTACATAGCTTGTATTCTGTAAACTTGTATAAAACTAAGACGGATTATTTTAGCGTCACAGACCATCAAAATAATCGTCGTTGACAGTAAAAATATAGGACGAGGAAGGCTCAGAAGTTCTCATGACAGTGCAATATCCATGGGCATTGGGCATGACTTAAACTAAATGACGCGCGTTACCGGGCATGAGATACTGCATGTTAAGCGCCTCCTCCCGCTCGCGCTCGCCGCGCAAGCAAATGGCGGCCGAAGAGAACAAGATGGCGGACAGCAGCGACAGCCCCACGCCGCACCACGCCACCATGTACGACCAGTCGTACCACACGCGCGCGTTATCTCGCAATATCTGGTTTAGCGTCGAGGAGTGTGTCGTGGTGTGAGCACAAAATGTGTTTGTTTGGCGTAGTGGGATTTTCATTTGTTTTGTATGAGAATGTCATCGAGTTTTTTATAGGGATTCGTTGTTGAATGTTGTGTATCATAGCAGCGACAAGTTCGAATAGATTTTCATTTGTTTTTTTTTTATAATTGTGAGTTATGAGTAGGAAGTTGAATTATTGTCAATATGTTTGTATTTAGTGAGTGAGATAGTTTTATGTCCGATTGTTTAGCAAGTATTTAGAGTTGGTAGATTGAGTTTATGTACATCAGTTGGAAGGATTTTAGTCAATGTTATGTCGAATATATACAACACCGTATGTTAACCCCGGTCGTTTCGTAAGCGTGTTAGTATTGCATTTGGCGTAAACCAGATATTAAGAAATAGCGCAATTATTTATAATGCATTAATGGTCGTTTCCGTCCGTTATGCGCAGTAGCCAAGTTTCATAGATACATGAAAAGAAAGAAAAAGCATTTTGTTAGTTTCACATACTCACGTAATTCATCTAAATGGGGCTAAATACGATTTTAATCGTATTTTATATATAACGTATAGATGTTTAAACAAATACATATAATAAATATCTGTGTATAAACCTTCATAATATTACTGACCTAACTATAAAACATATAAATAAACATATCATAAAATCTCCTACATCCGTAAAATCCTATAAATTCCGTAACCGCCAAGCGTTAGTAACCAAGATGGCCGACTCAAGATGGCGGACCTGGCATGATGTACTGCACGTTATTCTGCTGCTCACGCCGCTTCTCCTTGCTCAGGCAAATGGCGGCCGAGAAGAACAATATAGACGCGCCGAAGGACACGCCGACCGCCAGCCACGCGAGGATGTACGACCAGTCGTACCAGATTGAAGAGTTGTCTTTTAGCACCTGTTCGGGTCGGTAGTGTTAAAACGTGGACAATGTTTATTAACTAAGTATTATACATTTTTACTCCTGCGCCAATTTTGCCAGCAACATATGTAGCGGCGTAGCTAGATGATCAAGGGTCCGGAAGCAAAACAGAAGATATGGGCACATGTCAGATCAAAGCTTGTCCAAAGGCTGGATTGTGGGCTCTAGGAACGTGGGGCCCCAGAACATTGCTTCAGCCCACCCTTGGGAAGCAATGCCACTAACCATATACTGATCAGTCCTCATAGAAGGCCTCGCAGTGGTGAAGGTAACCTTACCACCGTTCACACCAGTAAAAAATAATTGGATGTAGCCCGTCGCCCATTGTACACTCAACATATGTGCCTTTTTCAGCATTAACTCTATGCAAAGTCATGTTGTTGGTTGATGAAGTCACTGTTGCCTTGATCGTGTCAAATTGTATTACTCTTATGCAAAGTTCGTATCTCATTGACACATATTACAGTACACTAAGAAGTATCGATCGTTATCCTCTTAACAAGTATCTTTAAAGTAAGGATAAAAGGCGTGTTTTTGTATGTAAACGTACGTCGTGCAAGCGATGTGACATCTCTTAGGAGAATCCATACTTTACAACGCACGTGTCACGCACACGCATTTGATTTCCTTGAGCCTTAATTCAGCAGATACCTACTACAATATACAATGCGTGAGCTGATAGAATGCGACTCGCGTCCTATACCTGTCTCGCTCGCTCTACTCAATCCAGATAAGAACCTCTCCGTTTTCACCGAAACACGAATCGCAATCTGAGAACTCACGACCTAATGCTACGTCATCAGAGTAAAAACAAGGCTTACATTGGGCCACTGCTGGTAGTACTCCTCTCCGACGACCTTCTCCTTTTCGTAGAACTCGACCCCGTGCCACAGCGCCATCGCCCCGGCTGCTAGCAAGCCTGGAATATGATAACACAGACTTTGTATATTTCGGGAACACCCAAAAACGGCTTTATTTGTCCATTCTAAATTTTCATAAAACCCAAAGCCATTTTTTTTGCTAAACAAACGTTTTATTTTTATAAAGCAGTATCGTCTGCTAAGCGTAAATGAAAATGGTTGTTACATTGAAGGAAAACTTTGAAGCATTTGGAAACGCGGGTTCGAACCCCGTCTGAACCATATTTTTTTTAATTTGTTTCATTACCAATATTTTTGCAGTATTTTTATCTGACAGCAAGTTTAGTAATTAAAGATTTCCTAAACTTAATAATTATATGGATTGGTATAGAACAAAAACTCCAAAAAGAAAATGCTTTTCATCATCGTCTATGCTGATTCTGATGACATACCATGTACTTACACATTTTAATTTATGGTGAATAAAATGAAAACTGAAATCCGTTGGCGCAGTGGTATGCCAGCTGCAACAATGCCAGGCCTGGCTGACACTTAAACTTAAACCCCACCATAATGTCCCACAGACATTAATCAATATTTTACTGGAAACATTCAGATAAAATCAGATTGTACCTCGTTAATCGCTAAGGACTCTATAAAGGCAGTTTTCCATTTAACACTTAATTACAAGAAAGTTTATAAATACACAGGAAACACAAGTCTCCTTTACCTACTATTAATTGCTATTAATTACATGTCAGTTTCGAAAAATCGTTAACTTAATAATTAAGTAGTGGCAAGTTTCTAAGCTGTGCATATTTATTACTCTCTGTAAATTTCCCTAGATGTATTTTACAGAAAGTGGAGCTTGCAAGATAGGTAGAAAGTTTATGAAATCAAATACACATTTTCTTACTATTAAGTAATATTATCTGTGTATCAATATCGCGACATGTAAAACTCAATTCAGTTTCTCAAGCGGCTTGCTATATTACGAGGGCTATGAACTCATTAGTATTTTGCGTCATGTGCAATCGGGGTTGAATACGTTTCTTACAAAACAAATGGCAAGGATTACGTTATCAATCGTGGGTTTGCGCCAGTCCAAAATATGTACTCCAATATCGCACTGTGTGTGAGTGATGTGCCATAAAGACTAATATGACGTCACTTTTGTTAGACAACCAAACATGCCTCTCAATCTTTTCTCTTTGGGTAAGCGCGTCGTTCAATACGCCAAGCTTAGGACCCTTACCATGAGTTTACAGTGACGGTTATCGATAGCGACTGCCTAGAAACGATTTCTATGCAAAATTGTAGTTCTACAAAGTCACCGCTATTGGCGCTGTAGTATTTTCCATACAAATCCTTTACGCTGTCGCTACCGAGTACGGTCACGTTATCTCATGGTAAGGGTAGGTACTGGCCACACCAGCATGGCGCGACATCATCGTGAAATGGCATGGCGCCTGGAAAATTATTTATTTATTTAAACTTTATTGCACAAAACAAGTCAGTACAAATGGCGGACTTAATGCCAAATGGCATTCTCTACCAGTCAACCATAGGGCCAAACAGAGATACGCGAAGTGGGTGCAAATTAGAAATCTGATGGTACAGAGAGGATCTAGAGTACAAGTAAATACAAAATATTATATTGCTGTTAAATTATGATACGCATAACGAGCTCTCTATTAAGGAACCGAGCCGTTTCAAGTTAACAATATCGCGCCATGAGGCCCTTCCACGTAGCAAACGGACTGCATAAAAGCATATAGCCCTTATACGACTTATTTCACGACGCGGTTGGCTCAGTTTGTAAGCACTTGCCTACTGAGCCGGCGGTCCTGGGTTCGAATCCCGGCCAGGGCAGATATTTGTGTGATGAAGTCGAATATTTGTGCTTGGGTCATGTTATCTATATATGTATGTTTTTATATATTATGTATATCGTCGTCTAGTATCCATAATACAAGCTTTGCTTAGTTTGGGACTAGGTCGAGTTGTGTAAGATTTTCCACTAATATTTATTTATTTCAGCTGTGTAAGGCACAGTATAAGCTCTTAAACAGTATGTGCGCTTCTTGGGTTATGAATGTAATGAATGGTATGCTGGATGGTATTAAACTTACAAGTGACGAGCATCAGTATGGCGGTGGCGGTGATGTTGCCCGGGCTTCGCTTCCAGCAGCCGACCACGCCGGTCCAGAACGCCACGAAGAGTGAGAAGAATGCCACGATGAACAGAGCTACCGTGGACCGCGCCATGTGCAATCTAAAACGACGAGGGAATGAGTTTTAGTTTAACGGATTTCACGAATATAACAAGGTTTTTATTACATCTTTACGTTTACTAGTATAAAACAAAGTCACTTCCAGCTGTCTGTCTGTCCCTATGTATGCTTAGATCTTTAAGGACTTCGATGCGGTTTATTTTAATAGATAGAGAGATTCAAGAGAAAGGTTTATATGTATAATACATTCATAATTTATCAGCATTTCACCCGTGCGAAACCGGGGAGGGTCGCTAGTAACGTTTAAACCACTGAACCAGTTTAAATGAAATATGGTATGAAGATAGTTATAGTCCAGGGGAAAGACATAGGAATTTTTATCCTGGAAAAGAATTTGTGGAAAATAGTATAGGGGAGAGCTAATTCTACGCCGTTAAAAGCTAATTGAAGTCACATCTGTATAGTGCACTCGTCAAAAGTATCATCAAGTTCCTGAATTGGGATGGTGCTGTTGAGGCAACTTTACATAATAATGTTGGTTGTTTAGGACTTTTTCTTAAGCACCGAGATATTTGTGGATTCATAATAGAACTACTTAAATTTTCGCACTATCTATGTTGCTATTTCTATATGCTAACAGAGGAATTTCTCGACATCCTCCTAGCTAGGCTCGGAAACCACGGGCTGATTAAGTCGATGCTGTGCCGTTAGAGCCCTGGGCGGCAATTACAACAGACACGGCCGTGGAATGCATTCTATTCCATGCATAGCTTATGTTTTTACTCCACTCTGTGTTAACAGTACAAATCAATTACTAGTATATATGTATAGAAGAACGGTATAGAAACAAACAAATCAAATCAAAGACTCCTTAGTTAAAGTAAAACAGGACACTTCTTTCAAACTTTTAGGGGTGTCCCACTGCTGATGGGCTAAGGACATTGGAACAGTTTATCTGACTTTTGGTTACTTTTTAGGGTTCCGTACCCAAAGGGTAAAAACGGGACCCTATTACTGAGACTTCGCTGTCCGTCCGTCCGTCCGTCCGTCCATCCGTCCGTCCGTCCGTCCGTCCGTCCGTCCGTCTGTCACCAGGCTGTATCTCAAGAACGGTGATAGCTAGACACTTGAAATTTTCACAGATGATGTATTTCTATTGCCGCTATAACAACAAATACTAAAAATTAAATAAAATAAATATTTAAGGGGGGCTCCCATACAACAAACTTGTTATACCTATATATACATATATACGAGGGGCACACCGAAATGATCGGGAATAGAGTACTTTAAACTGAGTTACATTAAATCCTTTTTTGTCACATGCATACTGGCGACTTACAATCACGATGCCGTTTTTACAATTTAAAAAAAGAACGATATATTTTTTTAATTCCATTTTTAAATTGACAACTCGATGAACAAAATGGAGCTGACGCGTGAAAATTTTCGTGCAATTATTTACCATAACTTTCGTCGTGGCTTATCTCCAGATGAATGTCGCAATGAGCTTGTTACTATATACGACATTGAAGCACCTAGTCAGACGACAATATATCGGTGGTATGCTGAGTTTCGACGGGGTCGTGCCTCTCTTGGCACCGTACCTTCATCAGGTCGGCCGAAAACGGCGGTTTCGCCTGAAAACATCGCGGCTGTGGAAAAACTACTAAAAGAAGATAGACATGTGACATACGAGCAGATTCGGGCAACCATAGGCATTGGAATGACTGCAATTCACACTATTTTGCATGGTGAATTGGGTGTCAGAAAATTGATTTCCCGATGGGTACCCCATAATTTGTCTGAAGAGCAAAAGGCGGCTCGTGTTGATTGGTGCCGATCTATTCTGAAATGCTACAATGGAGGAAAGTCAAAAGCCGTTTATAATATGGTCTCGGGTGACGAATCCTGGATTTATTCTTATGAGCCTGAAAGAAAGCACCAGTCGGCAGTATGGGTCTTCGATGACGAGGTCAAACCAACGAAAGTTGTGCGTTCTCGAAGCGTGTCGAAGAAGATGGTGGCTTCGTTCGTCTCAAAAAAGGGGCATGTTGCCACAATTCCTCTAGAAGAACAAAGAACCGTTACCGCTGATTGGTATATCACAGTTTGTTTGCCGGAGGTGCTGGCCGAACTTCGCCAAGGGAACCCGAGACGCCGCGTCATCTTACACCACGACAATGCGAGCTCCCACACCGCCCACAAAACAACTAAATTTTTGAACGACGAAAACGTTGAGTTGATGTCCCATCCTCCATACAGCCCTGACCTGAGTCCAAATGATTTTTTTACGTTCCCTAGAATTAAAGATTTATTGCGTGGTCAGCGGTTTGAGAACCCAGAAGCCGCTGTGGAAGCCTATAAATCGGCCATTTTGGCAATGCCTACTTCAAACTGGAATTATTGTTTTAATGACTGGTTTAAAAGAATGCAAAAGTGCATTGAATGTAACGGAGAATACTTCGAAAAACAATAAAATATAATTTATGTATATAGTGCACATAGTTTTTTAAATTCCCGATCATTTCGGTTTGCCCCTCGTATATATAGGTACGGAACCCTTCATGCGCGAGTCGGACTCGCACTTGCCCAATTTTTTTTTTTTTAAGTTTTAAACATACGTATTTTGAGGCCTATGATGGTTACGTTTATCACGTGATAAATAAGTGACAAAGCATCTGTCACTCACACTCGCATTTTGTCAAAACGTGACGGATGCTTTGTCACTTATTTATCGCACGATAAAAGCAACCATCTTAGACCCCCTGAGAGCTCTTACAGCTCAAGACGTCTTACAATTTAGCGGTGACCAGACATCGTGACACATTAGTTTCCTCGAAACGTTGCTTGTGTTATAAATAAGGAATAAAAATATTAAAAGATAGAGACGAATTATAATGATACAGAAATGCCCGGTCTGCGCTAAACCGTGTCGACGGCTTCCAGGGAATTAAAAACCAAGCTTCAAACGAAACCGCTGTTTTTTTTTTTTATTAAAAACCATTCCCTACTACGAGCATAGAACTACGGTATCTTTACTGTGTATCAAGATTATGACACTGACCTGTTCATCGCGTCGTCAGAAAGCCCCTTGGTCTCGTTGTTCTCGTCGGGGATGAAGTAGTCCACATTGCTGCAGTGAGTTTCCACGGGTGATAGGTAGATTTCAACTGGAAAAGAAGAAATATACAACGTTATGACAGTTAGCTAACAAGAGCGAACATGAATAGCGCAGGTCAGTAAGCTACCAAGTTACCAGAACTGTATTCAGGGCATAAATTTATGTTTATAAAAAATTATGCAGTTTTCATTATTGCATTATTGCAATATGAATCCATGTGGGCAGAGCAGGAAAATTCAAATGCAGGTTTGAGATCATCGCAAAGTTATCATGGTTAAAACGTAGCAAAAAGTTGCCCATGATTCAGTCATCGATCGTGTTATCCGTAACTGACGTCATTAATATGTTATTTATTAGCCTATAAATACATAGATATTGATTATACTCATAAGTCAGAAAAAAGTACAATAAAATATACATACGTTAAAAAGAGAAATTTGTTTCACGTTTTCTTATCATTATACAAGTTATGTTTAGTATGTCCCTAACTCACTCATGATCATGATGAATGATCGAATTTAACTTGGTACCCGGTGATCTAGGCTCCGCCACAGATGTTTTTAAGGTTTCATTACGTATAAATTACGTTCTGGAAAACATGGTTCCTCACAGCAGCTGGCGTGAGTAAGATCATATTCAAATATGAATCAATTAGTCATCCGTTGCGAAACCAGATCGCAGAATGAACACAGACCCCGTTACCAGCTGTCACTAGAGAATTCGGTCGAGACATAGGGTTACCAAACATTCGGCAGACTTGAACAATTACAATTTCACTGGTTGACCCAGGCATGTAAGCGTTCGCGCGCTTGTTGCGCATTTTATTCCCTTCCCTTACACAACTTATTCCCAACCAAAGAAATGTTATATATTTATAACTTTCTCCTTAAATCAAATAAATAAGAAATATCCTTGACTTGTTTTACAAGAAAGTGGAGTGTAGATGAGTCTGCTCATCACAATCACAATCTTTTGCAGATGATTAATGAAATAAACACCGTTCTCAGATGAAGCATTTATAGACTTAAAAGTAGCAAAGAACTCTTAGCTTTATTTTTAGATGGTAAGGTAAATTCATAACATCCATACTAATATTATAAATGCGAAAGTGTGTCTGTCTGTCCGTCTGTCTGTTACCTCTTCACGCTTAAACCGCTGAATCGATTTTGATGAAATTTGGCATGGAGATAGTTTACGATCCGAGGAAGGACATAGGATAGTTTTCATCCTGGAAATTATCCCTAAAAAGATTGAAAAGTAAGTAAGTAATTCATGATGACATTGATGACCCTGTCGGAAATGTAATGGTTAGACCAAAAGCACAATTGCTCTTATATTTGCTTAGGCGCTTTAAATAATCCCTTTTATTAATTAAGGTGATTAGGTGGATATCTATCGTGTTGTACGAGGTTGCTTCCATACTTCCAAGTTCCACGCGGACGTAGTCGCGGGCAAAAGCTAGTTCTTTATATGTACACAATTGTAAAATTCTATTACTTTAATAAGCTATGTAAAAGAAACATTATGCTAATGATCCTGAAACGAAACTTCACCAACCATAATGCTTTCTTCACAAGCAATGACGCTGTTTCAGGGTGAAGTGACAACCCTACTAACAAAAACCTTAATATAGCAGTCGTAACGTGTGGTAACCCTATAGGAAGCGCTGTTGTGCAAACACGCGTGCGCTAGACAATGGTGACCAAACGTGATTCAAATACAGAAACTAACCAATTTTACCCAATTGGAACGATGCGCTGAAGTAGATACTTCTCTATACTTAGCTGTCCGAATATGAGCGGTTACGAAAAAGACGAAAAAGGAAAATGACGATGAAAGGTGGTGTAAATTTGCTTGTTAGGAATGTTAGGACGTCCGTATTCCGTATTGGAAGAGAAACATAAAATTAAGACTGTTTTCGGTTATTACTTTTGTCATGCAAGTACCGCTTTGATTTCAATGTTAATCAGAATCAGTAGGCATGCCATGGTGGCACTTCTCACGCGATAAATAAATAAATCGGTCATTCTTGCACTCACATACCTCTCAAAAAGTCAGATGCATTGGCACGACATTCCTAACCATAACCTTTAACATACTACATAACCTACACATGGAATCCTACACTCGATTGATTCATGGCAACCTTGATCTGCGGAAGAGGGCCCACGCGCATACTCGGATGCGCAATGAACCAGGAAAACAATGCGCACAATAGTCCGGAGATAACTTCGCCGCTATTGTTCTGGTGGATCATAGATAAGTGCTATAATTTCAATTTCGCCTTTACTAGGGTTTATTCTGCCATTTTCCTTTGCGGAGGCAAAACAAAGGGTGTTACGTGGCATACCTACGTAGAACAGTTCTATAAATGCATATGGGTGTATATGCATACCCACAATAGGAAAGCCATAAGCTTATAATCTTCGAAGATCAACACATCCATATTTTAAATCGAAATTGCTGCATACATTTTCTGTATAACTAACTGAAAATTGGTTTCAACAAACGGAGTGAATTCCAACTGCAAATCCCAGTCAGGTTGCAGTTCAGTACAATAAGTACATATACCTACTGAGTATAGCGGTAGATATGTTGAGCTGGAGTAAATTAATTATCTCTAATTAAAATATTTGGAGAAGTTGGTATAATATTTAACTGCGGTACTAACATTTCGCTCCAATTTGAGCGAAAAGTTATTCCAAAAACCCACATTTCCTTCTAATAATTAACAGCTTCTCCGAAAAAATTACGCCAGCAATTATGACGTGAGATTATGTTGAAACCGCTAGTTCCCACAAATGTTCAGTTCAAGACAGATCAATTGATTCGCTTTCTGGCATTACACTATATGTTGGTTATAGAGAGTGACGGAATGTGTACCTCCCTATGCTGCGAAAGTATGATCGTGTTTCGATAAAAAAAAAACACGTAAAGTGACACCGGGTCTCAACTTCGCAAGCGATGCAATGCACACGCTTTGAGAAATAAATTGTACTGTTCGATGATGTAAGCAAGCAGTGATGTCATTTTTGTAGGATAATTTGATTCATCAATAGGTACTCGTCTTCAAGGAGACGTCAAAGCGAGTAATCCTAGGTCAAACAATAAAATTTACGATAGTGACGACCTGTATTGGATGAGTTACTTAGCTTGCAAGGATTATTTATCCCAGAATGATGTCGAAAATGCGAAGTGTAGAAGACTTTGAAGGACATCTAATCCCACCATCGTATATGCGATATATAGCCAGGAAGAGAGAGTGTGTGACTGCTAGATAGATTGAGTATGAAGTCGGTCGTGCGTTGAGTACTGCTCGCATCTTTGGGATGGCTCCGCCCAATATCTACTCGATGCGCTTGACAGATTGCAGCGTCGGGCGGTCCGCATCATAGGTGACGAGAAAAGTACCAGATTCCTCGAACCCCTTCAATTACGTAGGGACATTGGGTCGCTGAGCGTTTTCTATCGCCTATACCATGGCGAGTGTTCTGAAGAGTTATTTTCTCTTATCCCACCCTCCCCTTTCCGTCATAGAACCACACGTGCCAGCTTGCGATGTCATCGCCTCACCGTGGAGAATATTCCCACACGTACCAAGAAGTTTGGCAATTCCTTCATCTGCCGAACTATTAAAGTATGGAACTCCTTGCCGGCTCATGTGTTTCCTCCCTCTTATAACTTGGGACCCTTCAAACGAAGCGTGAAGAAGCATCTCTCGGGCCAGCATGGCAGTATCAACTGACTTGGCACCGTTGGTTTCTCGTCAGTTGCCATTGCGACTTGGGCTCCCCTTTTTGCTTACCATCAGGCGAAGTGGGGCCACTATGTCGTGCCGTTATAAAAAAAAAAAACCTAAAAGAGAAGACTGTTTAGTGCGGCAGTCTATAAGAAATCGTATTTCTCAAACTTAAAGTAACATTATATTTGGGTAATAGGTACCATAACGATTATTTCTGTATTATGCAATTTTAAAATATACGTCTACGGTATTATAGTGATATTACCTATACCATGAAGTGGTGATCAAAAACAAAAGCTACAGACAAGTACTCCAATAAACTATTACGAGGTGCAATCGGCAAGGTACCAAACGATATTTAGTGCGAATGAATATTCAATGAGCATCAACAATATACACCACAGCACAGCTCAGAGGCTTTGTGCTGCCCACACGGATATTGTAAATGTGATAATAAAATATCTAAGCGACAATGTGGTCGAAGGTAGAACCATTAGCTTTTTTACACTGGTATTATACGATTTCACAATATCTATTTAGATACATCAATGAACAAATGATATCGGTACACAATGAAGAGAAAAATGTTTATGTAGGTACATAATTTGAAGTATTTAAGTACTTTTTGATTAAAAAAAAATTAAAAACATTTATGAAAGAAGCACCAGTAAAGTGAAGCTAGAAACAAGCGGTCCGGAAATTAAAATTAAAAGAGGCGTAAAACAAGGCGACCCGCTATCACCAAAGCTCTTCATAGCCGTACTAGAGATGATATTCAGCAAGCTCGATTGGAAAAAACTGGGAATTACAATAAATAATCAATACCTCAGCCATCTACGCTTTGCTGATGACATAATTCTATTCTCCGAATCAAGTTCCCAGCTCGAACAAATGATACAAAATTTACACGCAGAAAGTGCACAGGTAGGACTTGAAATGAACTTGCAAAAAACCAAACTTATGACGAACTCTTTAAAAACTTCAATCAAAATAGGAAACAAAAATCTCGATTACGTAGACAAATATATATACCTTGGAAAACAAGTATCATTTCACCGGAATAACAACTTCGAAGAAATAAAAAGAAGAATAGACATATCTTGGCAAAAATACTGGGCACACAAAGAAATAATGAAAGGTGATATGCCACTTTATGTGAAAAAGAAAGTTATGGACAGTGGTATCCTTCCGTGTCTAACATACGGCTCACAAACCTGGACATATACCAAACAAGTCAAAGAAAAAATAAGAATATGTCAAGCAGCCATGGAAAGATCTATCTTAGGAATCAGAAAAAGAGATAAAATACGCCACACTAGTATCAGGGCGAAAACGAAACAAATAGATTTCCTACAGCACGCTATGAAACTGAAATGGAAATGGGCTGGACACCTGGCTAGAATGGAAGACGCTCGATGGACTAGTCGCGCTGCAGTATGGAAGGGACCTAAAGGGAAAAGAAAAAGAGGAAGACCATCTAAAAAATGGATCGATGACATCATCGATATAGCAGGAAGCAACTAGCTAACGAAGGCAAAAGATAGAGAGAAATGGAAGAAAATGGAGGAGGCCTTTACCCTACAGAGGGGTTCTCATTAAAAAGATAATTCTTTATTAAGTTCATTTAATTAAGCAAATAGATTGATTAATCGATATAATTGAATGTTTACTAATATTATGTATAAATTTAATTGTATTTTAATGAATAATTAATCAACGTAAATTACTATGAAGATAAATTATTATTAATTAAATTAATTTTCTTAGCATGTTAAATATACATTATAATATTGCATGAAAATGAGAAATAATAAAAGGTTTATTTATTTATTTATTTATTTAAGTACTTTTTGGCTTTATAATACTGAAACAACTTAAAATATTTATGTATAGTTGACTTTGGCACCTATTCGGTGTGTAGTCACGGGACACATTTTTTTATTGACAATACATTACAACAATTGTTTAACAAAGCTAGAATTCCTTTAAGGTATTTATCATAAAAATACAAAATAAATATTTGAAGAACGGTGTTATTAATTTACTTTTAAACAACCACTACCCAAAGGTTGTCTGGAAGAGATCGCTCTTTAGCGATAAGACCGCCTGTTGTCTACCGTTTTTAATTTGTTTATTTGTGATTTCTTGTGTAAATGGTTTTGGTGTGCAATAAAGCGTACTTGAATTGTATTGTATTAAGCGGATTATATCGCGTAAAATCATTATCTACGTATGATTTATCAACGAAATATAACAGGCCGTTTTTGAGTTACCGACAGAAAAATCGGATTGTTTTTGCTTTTCTACCTACATTGTTATAAAGGAAGTCGCAAAAAGACGTAAAAACTGCACTCCATAAGATTTACTTAAGGCAAAGGCATGATTAAAAACCGCTGCACGAACATTTTTGGACCATCGCCAAATATGACGAGTGTGCAGCTAAATGGGTGACCCGGTCCGCACGACATTTCAGTCCGTAGGCGCTTAGAGAAAGTTGGTTCGTTGTCCTTGCAAATCACCTGCTGGGTTGCTTAAGCCGGTCGATTAGATGAGGATCGCCAAGCTGCAAGCATCGAAGCGCTAAGTCAAGGAAATACTTAGAATGATATGATTACCAAAGTTTCGTGCAAAGGATTTCCATCATCAGCCTTCAACCCTCTGATGCACCGTTATATGTCGCTTACATATATTTCAACTTTATAATCATCATCTAGTCTAGGCTTATCAGCGGGCCTATGATGGTTGCTTTTATCACGCGATAAATAAGTTACAAAGCATCCGTCACGTTTAGACAAATGCGTGTGTGAGTGACAGATACTTTATCATTCAAGTATTTATCACATGATAAACGCAACATAATAGGCCCGCAGTAGTAGGTAGGTTGTGATTTTTCTTTCCTTTTCTGGCAGACCCTAAAATTCGCGTCGAAACTCAAATCATAGCAGAAATCTCTTTTGTTTCCCGTCTACGATTGTTTTTTTTTTAATGGTAGTAGTAAACGTGGCAACAATCGATTTATTTTTGTCATAAAATCCAATATATTTGGAAATAAGTTGTTTTTTTTTACATTATATCATAATTACAAACCGTAGTCGTGAAGTTGAAATGAGGCATTTGTATTAGGCGCCTTTCTTACAAGAGGTGATTCTCTGATACCCTTTAGGGCTAGAATCTAGGGTCAACATTAGCGACACTAGAAAGCAGACGCCATTCCAAAATCCTACTTTCTTGCAATCGGGCTTACATCAGGAGAAATTATTACAGCATTAATTTATGGCGAGGTGAAAGCCGTCCTGCTATCGGTCAAACGAAGAAACAAAATGCAGCCGTGGCTTGCATACGCAAGTCATTTTACATTTAGATACTTCCTCGTTTTAAGTTATGTAAGAGTTACATAAAGTTTATAATAACACCTCTAAAACAATAGAATGGGCATTAAGATGAAGCTGTGAATGCGGTAATGCAGCGGGCGTGCCATGGACGTTCACTTGTTTATGGTCTTTCATTAGCAGATATAATATCATTATCATTATTCTACCTTAGGTAGGGATGTAAATTGTAAATCTAATTCCATTGACCATAAACCATCAGGTATAGTAAGGTAAAATTCACAGCTAATGATAGAATGAATTAAAATATTTATTTCAGGCAACTGTGGCCCATAGATGTTTTTTTTTATTTTTAAGTGATGTATCAGTATAACATAGGTCAATGCATTTAGAAATGTTTTATGATAAGTTTAGTCAAAGACACGATAACACATGGTACATGATAAGCATTCATTGATAAATCATAATATTTCTCGAAAAATAATCGATTTCTTGTTGAACAAAGCTATTTACAACATAATTCATTATTGTAGTTATACCAACTATTATCTATTCTGTGGTTATACCTAACAACCCTCTAACAAACTCCACATATGATCCTGCCTGATGGCTTGCTGATGGCTACCTCGGCAAGTCGCCACTAATATGAAATTATAATAAATATTGATATCTGTTTCCGTTGTCGTTGGACGTATCCGCCGTAACCATAGACAACCCTAACAGCTCATTTCCAACGAAACACGAGTAATTATCCCGTCGAAGCACTGTGACAGGAAAGAAAATCAAAAATGGCGATCGTCGTCTCACTTTTCCAATTACTAGTTTCACTTTCACCAGCATTTTCCAATATACTCAGAAGGCCAGCGGGTGCTAATTTAGTGCCTACGGTATGCCGCTTGGAATGTAGGCGTGGTTTTGGTATTTGCGTACCTATACTTAGAATATTTTGTAGGTTTATTGCGCAGGCACGTGCAGCAGGTAGCCCAGCCTAATTATCTTACCGCGACTTTGCTTGTCGCGCGACTCAGTGTCACAATATGTCATGCTCGCATGGTAGGTATTGGAAGAAAAGCGACAGATAGGCAGGATATTATTTTCAAATGAACTTCTCACCGAATTGATTCGAGTGAGTGTATATAATAACAATAACGACAGTGTACAGAAAAAAATTGGGCAAGTGCGAGTCCGACTCGCGCATGAAGGGTTCCGTACCTATATATAATCTATAACAAGTTTGTTGTATGGGAGCCCCCCTTAAATATTTATTTTATTTTATTTTTAGTATTTGTTGTTATAGCGGCAATAGAAATACATCATCTGTGAAAATTTCAACTGTCTAGCTATCACCGTTCTTGAGATACAGCCTGGTGACAGACGGACGGACGGACGGACGGACGGACGGACAGCGAAGTCTCAGTAATAGGGTCCCGTTTGTACCCTTTGGGTACGGAACCCTAAAAAATTAATGACATAAAAATCATAATAGCAATTTAAAAATGTTGAGTCCCGATCCCAATCCCAACAGTTCCAACAACGATTATATAAAACGCTAATTTAGCAAGGTTGTTAAAATCGAAATAAGAAATGAAAAATTACATTCACTTTAAATTTAATAAAATAATATTCAAGTTACCGAATATAAATCTTTCTAGACCAGATGTTACCGCAAAATTACGTAGCAAATATTTTGCAGCCGTAATAATGGATAAACGTAGACATAAGAACATTAATCAGAACAAAAAAAATTAAAGGTACATGCGTATCAGGAAAGGTAAATAAGAAGTTCAGACAGCACTGCAGATCGAAAAGTCGATCTCTGGATTTACCAAATAAAACGCAAACGCAGTTATTAGAATCATTCAATGTGCGAGTGACCAAAGCCCATGCCAATAGTATCCGAAAAATATGACAGAAAATGTATGCTCTCCATGGCTTGACACATTTACAGCGCTGCAGAACTTACTCATACATATTCTGGTTGGGTATAGCCTCAACTCGATTAAAATTCGTACGCTGTATCATGATCATGAGCATAGCCAATACTTAAGCGATGTGTTAGATGTGTTCAATTATGTCTGGCATTTGTTCTTTTATTGCCACATCGGTTGCAACACCCCGGACGGGCTCAAGAGCGAGGATCGTATCTCTGGTGGCCGGCTGCCTTGTAATTTACTGTTTTTATCGCTGAAACAATTTACGGTTTAAGTGTGAACTTATTGTTTATTTCCATAGACTGTTATTTTGTATCATCGTTCACAATAAGAAGCAGCCAGCACCTTATCAGTTTATGGGATCAACTTAGATTGGTATCCGACAATTGAATAGACCCCAAAATGCAGCTTAGCTGTGTATGGTCGATGTAATCTTGATGGTTCATAACACCTTTGATACAAATTCGAAATTTTATTGAACGAGATTATCACCATAATATTACAAAGGCGAAAGTTTGTGTGTTTATGTATGTTTGTTACTTTTTCACACTGAAACGTCTAGACCAATTTTGATCAATTTTGGCATGAAGGTAGTTGTCACCCTGGACTAACACAGGCTACATACTTAAAAGAAAGTAAGCTAATTAATCATGTGCCTACAGACAGGTAGCAAATAACGTGCCAATCCATAAAATATGAGCCACGACCACGATATTGTCTCTATGTATATCCATTGTCGAAAAACAAGTGAATCGTGATACTGTAATCGTCCCAAATGGAAATGGTGAGCAAAAACGCGTCACGCGTTCGTTGCTTCATAATTGGGTTAACGTGGGTACTGCCTGCTATAATTAGCAGTATTATTTATCAAGAAACACACTAATTAGCTATACAGCTCTCATTTATATGGAAAATACGAGTTTAATTTTAAATCAAGTTTTAAATGTGAACCAATCCTAAATCGCATACCTACACATATTACGTTTTTATGCGAAGATTAACACTTCGTGTTTGTTATAAGTGGTCAAAAGTGGAAGAAACCCATACAACCAATGGATAAATTTACCACCGTTACGGAGATGCCACAACTTCCGCGGCAAGCGACAGCAGCGATCGGCGGCCACAGTTGGAGCGGAAGGTCCGAGCGCAGTGACTCGCTCACTCGTATGGCCACCGAAGTCGTGGTCGGGGCGCTAGGTAAGTACATTTGTATCAGTATTTAAAAGCGCATAAACATAACCCATATTCGGTAAGACAATATTACAAATATAAAGACCTAAAATCCTAGAGTCCGAACTACGATCTAATGAAATAATAATCTGACATTAAAGCAAAATCGCAACCTAATTATAAAATAACAGTAATAGTAAATGATTAGCATAATAATAGCAAAGAATGTGTATCAATGTAATAAGTGTTCATAACATCCTTGTAATAAAATTTACAGCTAAACGACTTCATGCTCCGATGCATCCCGTAACCGCCGGAGAAATGAAAACGAAGAAACGCGGCAAACACATGTTGTGTTTTTACCGCCCCTTACGGACAAGACAAGAAACGTACTTATAGCTAAACCTTTTCACAAATAAATCATGGGGCCTATGATGGTTGCGTTTATCACGTGATAAATAAGTGATAAAGCATCTGTCACTCATACTCTTATTTTGTCAAAACGTGACGGATGCGCTGTCACTTATTTATCGCGTGCTAAAAATAACCATCATGGGATATCTATCATATTTTATCGTCTGTTGTCAACCAAAACTAACTAAGTAACAAATACCTACTTAAATCAAAGCTCGTATCTCAGTATCAATCTATAAACTAGATACGAGGTTTTGAAGTAGTGACACATATAAGTGAGTTTTGGTTGTCACCAGCATTGCTCCATAAGACGGAAATCATGTATCTCAGAATGATGTCTAGGATAGTACGAAGTGGAAAACAAATGTAAGGCAGCTGGACCCGCCATCATTTGAAAAGATAAAGAGAGCGCGAGTGTGACTGTGCTAAACAAATTGAGTATGAAGACCTAAACAACAGACAAGGTGTTGCCCCTACAACAAGAACATTCTTCTTAAGTAACTCCATATAAGACACCAAAATACTGCATAGCCGTGTACGTGTGTACAGTATGACCGTATATGTAGATTGGTAATGGTGTTATCTAACGATCAAACAGCTATTTCTCTAGCTCTATAGCTCTTCAGACCTTAAAAAGATATTCAAAGACATAAGTAAATGCCTTGAAGAACTTTTTTTTTCTTTCAATAATGTTTAACTTAACCTTATGTTCTACCTAAACCAAAAGGTAAACTGAATGTAGTAAGTACTACATTCCTAATATTACCTACGTCCTACTTTATTAGCATCCCTTGTTAACACACTATTAGAAAGCGTCCAATCGACGTTATGCCAAAGCTACCCAATTGACGCACTTTAAGCACAAAACATTAAATTAAACTGTTATTTAAATATCGTTGTTAATGTAAATTTGCTTGCGCAATAGTAATTAAGTAGCTTGTTGAGACTGTTGAAAATGTTGTATACGGAACAATGAAAGATGTAAAAAAAATACTTATCTAATCTGGTTATGCAGGTACAAATAAATGGTACTTATACAAAAATAAAATAGCCACCAAAACATCAACAACAACAACTCTGGAACTCTGTAGCTGTTACTTTTTGTCTTAAATCAGAGCTCATGTCAAACCTATCGCTACTCTCACCTCACAAATAGATACTTAAAAAACCGGCCAAGTGCGAGTCGGACTCGCGCACAGAGGGTTCCGTACAAACATTTTCCATCCCTAAGTGTTTAAGTTAAGTTTGCACCTGGTATGTATAGCGCCCCATATAAATTAGGTGCAAAGTTAGGTATTTGGTATTAAAAAAAAACTACCTACTAGATCTCGTTCAAAACAATTTTCGTTGGTAGTTTTTATAGTAATGTACATCATATGTTTTTTTTAGATTTTTCATTTTCTTATTTTAGAAGTTAGAGGGGGGGGGACCAACTTTTTTCCACTTTGGAAGCGTCTGTCACGCAAACTATTCGGTTTAGAAAAAAAATGTTTTATAAACCTCGATATCATTTTTGAAGACCTATCCATAGATACCCCACACGTATGTGTTTGATGAAAAAAAAAATTTTGAGTTTCAGTTCTAAGTATGGGGAGCCCCCAATATTTATTATTATTTTTTTATTTTTGAATCAAAATCTTAATGCGGTTTACAGAATACATCTACATACCAAGTTTCAACAGTATAGCTCTTATAGTTTCGGAAAAAAATGGCTGTGACATACGGACGGACAGACGGACAGACGGACAGACAGACAGACAGACAGACAGACAGACATGACGAATCTATAAGGGTTCCGTTTTTTGCCATTTGGCTACGGAACCCTAAAAACCCGAAGCCAGCCCGTCTAGCATAAATGTGACACGCGACTCCTTGTCGCGCGACTATACTACCTGTCACTTTCTTGTTATTACTGTGCGAACAAGACAGGTGACGCTAAGACACGTGCCAAGCGAAGTCGCGTCAAGATATGCCGCATGTCTCTGGAACCAACATCTGCATACCAGATAGTCTAGATACCTTTTACTTCTAGCCTCAAACTCAAGGTAAAAGCGCTCACAACCACATCACAAATCTGAGATTTACTATTTAATTTAAGTACTTGTGAGATTTGAAATCTCACAAGTACTTCGTCGGCAAAAACCCGAAACCAGGTCCCTGGAACCGACATCTGCATACCAGATACCTGTTACTTTTTGTGTCTAATCTGAGCACGAGCTACACACGCTAAGCGTGGCTGCGGTCAAGCAACGGGATTGGACAAACTGCACGCATGCCAAGCTCTATATGAAGTGATAATATCGTCGTGATTGATTGTACCTCTATATATGTGTGTAAACAATTGAATGCACATAAAACAGGCGCAGTACAGATAAAGTACACAATGAATACTGTATATAAAAGATAATAATATAGAATATAATTTATTGCTTGATGTGATTTTTTTAGTTAAAACAGAAGAGTGCCGTTAATAGAAAACGTATGCTGTGCATGTTCAATTGTTCATTAAGAATTTATTGTTATGATAATTGTGATATATAAAATATATATACCGCTAACTATAATGTTGCGGTTTTTCGACTTGAAGAAAACAATGAATTCCACTTGAAAATGTAAACATAGAAATATAAACAACAATGTCTATGTTTAATAATTGACTTCTTGGTGCTAAACATTGATACATTGGTAGGTACTCGTACGTGCCTTCTACGTGTTGTGTATGCCAAGACTTTAATCATTGCATATACAACAGGTACAGATATGACAGCGTTTAGAAACTACATTTAGATCCAAACTAGGTGCATCAATACACAGTATAAAACAAAGTCGCTTCCTGCTGTCTGCATGTCTGCCTGTTAACCAGGTATAATTTATCAGCTCAGCATTGCACCCGTGGGAAGCCGCGACGGGCAACTAGTATAATATAAGTGCCTGGCATATCAACGACAAGACTAATCGTAATTAACCTTAGCTCTGCATTACTCAAATCGAAAGTTGGTGCTACCAAGTACCTACATTAATGGAACCTGGTCTACGCTCTCTAACTAGTTCCAGGCGTAAATACTTAGACAAACTAGGTCCATACTAAGTTTCGAGTAGCAATTATTTCACGGTACACTGGCGACTTGCTACATTTTAAGATCGCTACTGTACATTTCAGCACCTATCAGTTTCCCGGTGAAATGTGGTTTTTAAATAAAAATTTACACGGGGGATAAGACAATGACAGCTTAGGTGCAGAAACGTGTAGTGGGATCTAACCTACAGCACGTCTAGTATAACTGACTCTTTGTTGCGCGACAAATACTACCTATCAGTTTCCTTTCAATGTCGTGCGAGCAAGACGGGTGACGCTGAGTCGCGCGACAACAGATGTCGCGGCTATGGCAAGATATGCTAGGCCTGCTGGTGTCATACTTAGGCAAACTAGGTCCACATTAGGTTTCGGGCTTCACGGCATACAGTTGCAACACTAGATATGGCCGTAGATTGAACGCAGTTTGCGAAACGTTCAATGCCGCGTCTTCACATAATATGCATCATTAACTTGGTTAATAGTCAGACAATACGTTGTTAAATGTGATGACGATGGAATATTGATATTTACTGCTAATGATAGTTTTCTAGAACTACGACTGTCGTATAGATATGGGATTCTTCTCCAATAATTAACATTGAGGTACCTACTTTTTTACTCAAATATTGAAAAAATTAATAGATTGGTTTTCTTTCATCTTCCTTCTATTCAGCTAGATCGAGTCAACCAGGTAGGTTCAGAGATTTTAAAATTTTACTAACTAATATAATATAAAGTTTAATAATAAGTTTATTCATCACACTGCCAATATGAAAAAGATCCTATGAAGTATTGCACTGCATGATATTTTATATATTTTGGCGATCGGTCTAGTGCACGAGTGTAAATGAAAATATTGCAAATAACTTGACCGACTTGATACCTAGGTATGATAAACCTTGAATCTGTAATAATTCTCTATGAATACGTTCTGAAACGTAGGTTACGCGTAATATGCATATGTGCATTATGTCGTCGTTTAGTCAAGATTTTGATCGCCGCCATGCAGCAATTAACAAGCCATAAAACAATTACCATTGTATTGTATGGTTCTTGAAGTTATAGGCATTTTTTCTAGCTTGTCCGAGGTCACTATAAAACACTCAGTTACGCTTATACCTATGGCTCCAGTGTCAGTTTGTTCTTAACCTTTTGAGCACCAAGCAGCGAAGCAATTCACCATGCCGCCACGGCAAAAAAATAAAGAAGTGCTTGAAAATCAACAGGAATTGAAAAATACTTGTAGCGGTTATAATTACAAAGTTTTTGATCATTGAAATTCGGACGTTACTAGAAGGCGCCACTGATGCCAGAGTGGCACAACTTTGCGATGTCGTGATATGGCGACTGAGGCTGTCAAAAGGTTAACCGCAAAAAACGTCTCGATCGAGTTAGTGACAATGTTATTTATACGGGAAACGAGACTTCCTTCGAAATGTTTTTTTTTTTTGCGTTGGACACTTACATGTAGGGTATGTAGATTTACTATGGCAGTCCCAAAACTGCCAAACAAAAATTTCCAGGGATAGCACACCCTTTACATATATTTGAGGCTCTGTACCTAAACTCAACAATTTATTTAGGCTATAAATATAGCGTCCTTATGATCTGATGCAATATTGGTTCATAGTAATAACGCGTTTTCGAGTGATAAGGATTATACCGTAAGAACCAAATTTTCCTACTAATCCAGTAATTACGGACATTAAATCTCTGTTTGCTCAGCACGACTCCGCTGGCATGTCAACATGCTGCCATGCATGACATCACTCTTTGACCACCTAAATATGATAAGACTGGGATTTAAAAAATATGGCTTTTGGTATCCCGGTACGTGAACTTTTATGAATTTTAGTTCAATAATATACTTATTGTATTGTAGTGGTTTATTTGGTCCTCCTCTCCCTTAATGGTTATTTTATTAAATAATCGAGTGAATGCTGCTCAAGTTGCGGAAATCACCTTTTTTTTTGTAAACCATAACTACTTGTACTATATATTTTTAATTCCACGCCCACGCTATTTGACGTATCAATATCTCATTTATAACAACAACAATGATTCCGAATGTAATCATTAACGTTTTTATCAGTCTACAGACATATAACATCAAAGCAAAAAAAAAACATCTAAAAAATAAGTCAGGAAACGGTACTGGATGACCTTCTTAAATTTTCGTGTTAAAACTTATCGTGTCTCTAATTTTAACAATTTTCGTTAAATTGCAGTGGCATGAGTTGTCGTTAACGTTGTATTGTCAATTATTGTCAACCTTGTTTGTTAGGAAGCGTTACTAAATGTGACAACAATTAGGGAGATAACGTCGCTTCCTAGAACACAATTCCTACGTCACTTCCTGTCCTATATACATATAATTCAAAAAATTAAGATCTCTGCCTAGGCACGCCAAGAATGTACATATATACATAACTAGCTTTTGCCCGCGACTACGTCCGCGTGGAACTTGGAAGTATGGAAGCAACCTCGTACAACACGATAGATACCCACCTAATCACCTTAATTAATAAAAGGGACTATTATAAGCGCCTAAGCAAATGTAAGAGCAATTGTGCTTTTGGTCTAATAATGACTTTTCCTACAGGGTCACCGCACCCCAACAGAAATGTTCACTCACTTTTCAATCTTTTTAGGTATAATTTCCAGGATGAAAACTATCCTATGTCCTTCCTCGGATCTTAAACTATCTCTATGCCAAATTTCATCAAAATCGATTCAGCGGTTTAAGCGTGAAGAGGTAACAGACAGACAGACAGACAGACACACTTTCGCATTTATAATATTAGTATGGATTCGTAATTCTGAATAAAATAGAATAACGTGATAGAGATTTATTATGTGCCACAGAAAAACAAACACAATAGCCCAAACTGCCACCCCTGCGTATTCGTGCAATGCACAAATGGATGCATATGGAACCTCTTGACGAGGCCGGACATTCGTCTTCGTTTTGTGTCAATTTCAAAGGACGTCATGATAGTCAGTTAGGCGCAAGTCAAACAGGAGAGACGTAGGATAGGACAACCTATACAAAATGTATAGAAACGCCACGTTGCAAAACAGACAGAAGTGACAGAGACGCGTCCTCGCCCCGTCTCTTGATTGGCTTGCGCCTTAGTCATCTTCTTAGCAGGTTATCTTTCATTTAGATACTTTTAATTTTGTGTCACATTTGAAACTCAACAATACCAATTAAAAAGGTCGTGTTGAATTGGTATAGTACCATTGCCCATTATTACCATTAAGACCAGAAGCGCAGCACAAAAACCTAACTGTGCCTAGCGGAATACGAACACCTATAAAATCAATCGAAGCGAAGAATACTAAAAACACACCAAACAAAGCCCACTAATGAGGATAATTCCTCCTACAGAGGTTTTTCACATTAAGTAGATGGTAGAAAATATTTTTTTAATTAGTCTGTTAACATAGTGAACAATGAATTACTGACACTGAATGTAAAAGAAAAAATACGAAATCCTTTCAATCCTACCACGATTATCATAAATGCGACAGATTGTGAAGATGTTTGATTATTTACTTACTCAATAACGCATTAAGCATTCAACATTTAAATTAGGTCATGGTTAGGAAATATTCCGAGCAACGCGAGAGAACCCGTAAGTACCTAAATATTTACTAATTATAATAAAAAATTGGGCAAGTGCGAGTCGGACTCGCGCACCGAGGGTTCCGTACAAACAATTTTCATCCTTAAGTGGTTAAGTTAAGTTTGCACCTGGTATGTATAGCGCCCCATACAAATGAGGTGCAAAGTTAACGCAACCAACCCGTTTGTTGTATGGGAGCCCCCCTTAAATATTTATTTTATTTTATTTTTAGTATTTGTTGTTATAGCGGCAATAGAAATACATCATCTGTGAAAATGTCAACTGTCTAGCTTACCGTTCTTGAGATACAGCCTGGTGACAGACGGACGGACAGCGAAGTCTCAGTAATAGGGTCCCGTTTTTACCCTTTGGGTACGGAACCCTAAAAACGGTATAAACTCACGTAAAAATTGTCAGGAACGGCCCGACCGTTCCTACCGTTTTTATAGTTAGTAAAGATGTCTCACGATAGTTTTAATAACATTATACCTACCTAAATATTGTTCCATGCATCTAAACTTTAGGCTTTAGATTCTAAAGCCATGAGTCCATGATAAATTATGCAGAAGAAGATAGATTACACCTACCCAATCGTTTCTATTTTGAGATATGAAAAATGTCTCACTGCATCAAACCAGTTTTTAAAAGCAGTAGAAAGCTGGGACATCCTATGTATCACACGAATTCATCAGCAAATATCCAATGAGTAATCAACCATACAATACCGTGTACTTATCTAGATAGGATCTCGTGAAACACTACAATAGCCTTTATATTATCTTTATCCTAAATCTCTGAAATTGATGATTTTCATTGATTATAGCTTTGGCCTGGGGAAAACTCATTTACTTTACAAGAGACAGACTGTAGATATTCTAAAAGACATCATCATCGTATCAGCTGATGATAGACATTGTAAAATACTAAATAGCTTAATTTGATAAACGGAGTATTTTTACTTAAGTTTTTGCTAGTATTAGTAATGTTTATTTTAATAGCACGATTTCAACAATTAAGGGACATTTTGGCATGCAATTCGATGTCACAAGTAACTTACGGATTATCTTGCCAAGGAAATAACGTCGAAATTATGACCAAACTCAATTTGCATAGGACTTATCGAAAGTTACCAATCTACATGTTATGCAGTTATGCATATACTTACACTTGATTAGAAAAGCGTTCTGAAAGGAGTCTTAATAGTTACGAATAAGGTTCATGTCAAATGTCATACAGCTACAGTTTAGCGTGGACGGTATTGAATACAATACTAATGGCTGATAATTACTAGCCGTTGAAAACAAGCGGTAGGTTAACCTTGTGCACTTTTGACAATTGCAATAGAATCTATTTCGTATCGTACGCCTACACTTTGTAGGCCTAGTTTATGATTTCAAGGTCTACATATTATTCATCTCCCAGGTAGTAAACAAGTTGAATAAGAGCTTATAAAGGTTGGCTAAGGCTAATTTAAGCTGTATAAACGTTGTATAAGTGCTGATGCTGCATTTGTGCTACTTGGGTCTGTGGGTCATAGAGAAGGTAGCAGCGTTCAAATTTTACCCATCTTCACGTTGTTCATTAAAGGATAATACATACAGGCATGAAGTAATGGAAATAATTATTTCCAACTAGTTAATTGGAAAGAATTTGCCATGAATAGTTCATTACGGGTGCGTCCCATGAGATATAACTACATAATATATCATTTCATATTAATAACGTTCACAAGATATAAAAAACTTTTGATATAACATCAAAATCAATATTTTTATTAGGAATAACGGTCAATTAGCATAAAACTCATGTTGTAGAATGATTTTTTATATAACACTCAAATACTCTAAATTCAGTTGATATAACATACATAACGTATATCGATCATAGGTTATACTTTCTTTTAGTATAATGATTAGAAAATATAATAGCGTATGATATACTCAATACGTTATAACTGCTACCCCTATGCCCCTAAAATGGAATATGGGTAAAAAACCGAAAACTGTAGGTTAGGTTAGGTTTGTTTTATGACCATGGATAGCGGAGCGAGCAAAGCGAGCGGAGCGTCAAAATGGTTGCTTGCATGGAGGTACCTACATTAAAATTTAACAGCGAACTATTGCATAAGTATGTACACAATTGATAATGGCAGATGAAATTCTGGCAAATACGAGTATACCGTTTGGAAGAACTGCGGCAAAATGGAATATGGGTCAAAAACCGAAAGCTGTAGGTTAGGTTAGGTTTGTTTTATGACCATGGATAGCTGAAATGCTTGCTTGCATGGAGGTACCTACACATATTAAAATTTTACAGCGAACTATTGCATAAGTAAGTATGTACACAATTGATGTGCAGGCGGTTATTCTATACGAGCATTATGCATTTTGGTGTTACATGTATTGAATAATATACATTATAAATCTGAGATATTATGAACGTTATACGTTATGATCGTTATATACAATGATATTATACTTAAATAACGTTATACTTAACAAAAATAGATATTTTGATGTTATATCTAACGTTCGTTATACACCTTGAACGGTATACAAAACAAGCTTATACAATATGAGCGTATATAATATGAATATTATAGTATAAGTTCTTATATCTTATATTACTTACCCGTTCATTACTGCCCGTGATTTGTCTAAAGATTTACGTCAAGACGTAATTCCTTCCTTCTTCCTAGACCAGGAAGTGAGATTTCCTTCAGAAAATTCCACTTACGGCCTAGGGTGACGTAAAAATAGTTACCGATGATTGCCGACGAGGCTCACAGCTCCAGGTTCATCATTTGCTGCAACTACCTTCCAACTACCTGCCAACAAGTTCAGGCCTGTGCTCTGTTCGGCGCAAGCCAAACAGGAGAGACGAAGGGGTGCATTCGCCCCATCTCTTCTATTTGTTTTACATCGCGACGCTTCTATATATTTTTTATGAAAATTCTATAAAGGGGTGCCAAGTCTGCGACTCTTTCTCGTCCTACGACTCTTCTGTTTAGCTTGCGCCTAAGATATGCTCTGTTGAGAAGCGGATTTGCAGTTATAGCCGCCATAAGCCATGTCGTAGGTACCAGCCGACTTTTCTTAGCTCATTGAGACATTGATTAACCGCCCCTACTATTTGGCCACCTTAGGCCTGGATCTAGTAGGCCTTAAGGGAAATCTATCTCTGGCTATGTTAGTGAACAGATTAATCAGAAATAACTGAATACATTAGTTAAATGATTACATAAAGGATTAATCAGCCGCTAATCACTGACAGAGCATGGCGTGGAGACAGGATCTGGTGTGGCGACACTAACTTCGCTATAATAAACGGTGCGCTTCAATTCCAAAAAATCTCACGAGCGGAAATATTCGTGGCAAACTAATTAACGGAAGTCTAGGTACAGTTACAGTGCAAGTAATTTTATGCGGCTTACAGAACCAACTTTTGGAAACTTGAAACCAGTATGTTTTCGAGATTCAATTAATTATGTGCGAAAAAGTTGAGTAAAAGCATCAAATATGTTATTTTTATACCTATCAGTGTACGATACAGAAGGATAATAATTAAGAATCCGGATTGAAATGAGTAAAACGTTATAATTTTATTACCCTATTATTTATGCATCACCGAGTCAGTCAGCAGTCAAATTTCCATACAAAGTGGGACTGCAATAGTAAATGACTCACAGATCTTATCTCTTTTAAGGAATATTAGCCTAGGACAGCATTCCAAATGTAAGAATGTACATTGTACGTTCTAAACAGTTGCTTTGTAATTATCCAGGTCTTTGTAGGTACTATTTCACTGTTTGTGTATAGACATTGTTGTATAAATACACACGGCCCTCAGCCTATTTATTTTTCCTTATAAAGACAGATCTAATGAGTTTATAGTTATTTATAAATAAGGAAAAAGGTGCATATAAGTTCAATGGTTTAGTTGTATGTTTATTCATATATAAAATAAACAAAGAAAATAAATATTTAGGTGTACGGGCAAAGTGACTAAATATCAGGAGATAATATAAGTTGCTATGTATGCAGTATACTTGCATTACACTGAATATAAACTATACTCCGTGATATAAACCAATAAAAGCGAAAGAAGTTCTTAAACTTATTGATCGAGCGAGCGAAGCCGAAAACTCCTTCGTATGTTCCGATGTAATGTTTCGATGCGAGTCTGTGCTTATTTCCAGCTGTTCTCGCCTACAGCCCGCATTTCTAAACCGATTCTCGTGAAATTATGTAACCAAGTTCAATTATTATATGTATTTTTTTATGGAGGTTGAAAATGAATCAGCCATTTCGAAAAAGGAAGGAATATTAGCCTAGGACAATTTGAAGGTTGAATGGGGTCCATCCATCAGTTTAAAAAAACAACAATGTTTGAATGGTTGTTGTTGTTGGAACTCTAAAAGCCTCCACAAGGGCCCTCAAATCCTCATTAGTGTACCGATGTCATTCCGGTTCCACAAATAACTTAAACAATTAACAGCCCAGTGACAATGAAGACAGGAAACGTGACCTTACGCTTACAACGACTGAATAGTTGAGCGCAGAGCGATAAGTAGCTGGCTAACGCGACCTAAATTATCTACATGTTTAGTTGTGCGGTTCTGTCGAAATAATTGTTAAGCGCGCTGAGGTAAGATAAATGATTTAACCCGAGTTTAAAAAGCAAAGCTAACCGCATGTCGCCTCGGGGGTATCGTGACCTTCTGCATCAAACTTATCTTAATCGCCCATAAAAAAAGGTCCGCGCATCTCCCTTCTAGCTACACACGAGCAAGATGAGTGTATCGCCGTCTCAAGACCGGTTGTCTCTCGGTTTGTAGAACGAAGATTTCACCTGTGATACCTTCCACCAACGTTTTTGCTGTAAAATGATACAAAGCGATTATATTCTACGTCTACCGAGAAAGCAATGAGTCGACGATTTGTAACTGAGAGTCTATTGCAATCGCAATCGGTTTTATGATCGATTATTGCAACGCGTCAATCTAAATTATCTTTTAATTAAGTCATAATGGTCTAGTTCAAAGATTAAATGTTGGTCTACAATCTACATGTATGGTGCTGAAGTATTGGACAACAGTTGGAACACAAAAGCTTTTGATTCAACAAGCGTGATTGTACATATGAGTTATTGTATTGCGTGGTACGAGACTATTTGAATATCATCGTTTGCTAATGAATCAAGGCTAGTTCTTGCTTAACTGAATACTTGAGGTTATTGTCTCGGAACTTGACTTATTTAGGACCATTAGGATTTGCCAACATCGTTTGACACAGCCCCAGTAGCAGTAGGTAGTAACTTGTGCAAGTTAATGGTCATATTTCCGTTAATTAAAGTCGTCATTATTTAGTTCTTATTAACGACATAGGTACAAATATTAATTACTCTTGTAATTTGATATATTATTTCCACAATATTTCCTTATATATAAACCTATCATCATACATCGTTAAAATGTGTATTAAATTATAGTTAAGTAAGTAATAGAAATGATTGTTAGCTTAAAAATATGAAAGCAACGTACAAAGTGTTTGTCCTCTTCGATGTCGATGTATATAATATCTTAAACAATTAATACAGAATAGTCGTCATTTACTTTAGATAATTCTTAGTAGTATTTCCATCTTGTCCTTTACAGTATTTAGGCGCTATGACGTGATGATCGATTAACATCTTAAGGATTAAAACAACATAAAAACATGGGGGGCAAGGTTACGACCTCTACCACAGTTCAGCTCCAAGTGGACCGCAGTCTATTGTTTGTCAAAATCGCACAAACGCGCAGTTTCGACATCGCTATTTGATTTGTTGTTTGCAGAACATGAGACGCCAATTCGAGAGACACTGTTGAATGTTGTATTAGGTTAGAAGAACGTGATGTTGCTTCCAACACTTTCAGAATCTTGGAGCAGTTATAAAATGTTTATTTTACGGTATGGAGTAGGCAATCGAGATTCCATCTGATGGTAAGGAACTCTGAGGCTTAGCTCATCAGATCAGAGGTGCATCTGCACCCAAAAAGTCCCTATTTCTTCATGCAAAATGTTATCTTTCACGTCCGTTCTTACCAAAGCTACTTTGAGAACACAAATGACGAAACCTAAAATGAAAGGATTTCGCTCACAGGGGTTTTATAATGACCCACGCAGAGGCGTAACTCTATTAAGTACGGTACCTTTTCACCAAAGAATATAACTTGAATCTCGTATCCGAGTCGAATATGCTCATTAAGGCTTCCACGTAACAACAGGTGAGATCGAAGTCAAATGGTTACCTAATTTAAAAGCATAAACGTATATTTTTATTAAACAGGTTTTTTCTTACAAGTAATCTAGCACCCTTGAATAGCCGACGGCTATTATCGCCGCAGTGACAATTGGAACGTGATTCGCGCGCGCAGCCTTGGTCGAGTCGGTAACGCGCACGTAAGCACGTAACTGCGTGTACGCACCATAGTTTACGACCGGCACTACATACCATCGCTATGTCTGTGGACTAACAATGTTCGATGGGATGAGTGGAATCGCTCTGTCTCTCTGCCACATTCTACATTATTTATGCTTAGTCAAGACTGCCTGCGAGGGTCGTTGCTCGATGCCATTCCGATGTAAGTTAGTATATAGTTATCACTGATACTCTCTAGCATTTTTTTCTGTCCTTCTGCGATTAGGTAGGTACATTACAAGGAAGGGAGTTAGATCAACCATCAACATAATTCATAATTCATAATTCTTTATTGCATTATCATGTTGTACAATAAGATGTTACATTTAATATGATTAAGTCCATAACATGAACCCTGTCAGGGCACAGCAATTTACTTAGTGGTGGGTGTATAATTAGGTACAAATTCGATTTAGATTATTAGAATAAATAAATAAAATTTTGTTACAATAATATCGCATAAATATCATTCCACATTATTACATTATATTATTACATTATTTATTACATAATTGTAGGTTTATCATAGATTATAATTTTACATTATTAATATATTTATTATCTTATCACATTTAACATGAACTGTATAATTTTACTTTGGCAAAGATTCGTCGTTTAGGTATTCATCTACGGAGTAATAACATTTATTAATTAATAGCTTTTTTAATTCCCTTTTAAATACAGTGTCTTTCGGTTCATCTCTGAGTATCGCTGGCAATTTGTTTACAACTAGTATGCATCGGTAATAAGGGCCTTTTTTATACATCTCTAATTTTGTAACTGGTAGTTCTAGTTTAGTTGTTTTGTTTCGTCTTTCAGATTTCACTACTTTTTTGGTAAACAAATTAGAGTGCGTCCTAACAAAAAGTGCCGCTTCCATAATATAAATTGAGGGTAATGTAAGAATTTTTAATTGGACAAAGTGTGGGCGGCAGCTATCAGGTATCTGCGTGTTGGTGAGTATGCGAATACATTTCTTTTGCATGACCAGTAGTTGATGGACATCGGTGCTGGCCCCCCAAAGAATCACACCATATTGGAGACATGGTTGATCTTACTCTTTAATTAGTGAAAATAAACGCTACCGCTACGCTAAAAACAATAATTCTATGTAGTATTCCATTATCATCCTGGGTGTTGAAACACAAATATATCCACGTACGACCTAGACCTTAGGAACTATTTTGCATACAAAACGAATACATGTACAAAATCGACGTCAACCTTGCAAATATGGCCGCCGGCGTTATGGCGCGTCTTGCTTGAGCTGAATATATGAGACGTAATTACTGCCGGCCACTTTCCAACCCGACCCGACAGACCGGCGGAAGTGGCCAAAGGCCCCAAAAATTCATGGGACCAAAAGTTCATGGGGCCAAATACCAGTTCCTCTGGAACTATAGTAATCGATATATGTAGGTATCCTAATAATATTATAAACGTGAAAGTTTGGATGGATGGATGGATGTACGTTCCACTTAATCTCAAAAAGTACTGGACCAATCATGATGAAACTTTCCAGTTATGTACCTTATATATCAGAATAGGACAAAGGCTATCATTTATATCAAGTTTTATCCCTTTTAGGGACGAAAAACGGGATTAAACTTTGTATGGAGAGCAAATCATTGTAGTTGCAACAACTCCCTACATGTCATCGTTTTGACGTAAACTAATCAATATATTTCGTCTGGGCCTACGATAGATCTTCACGAAACGCATACCAAACTATTCTTTGTAAAAAAACAATAAATTCTGATATGGGAACACGTATCCGCAAAATTCGATTAATAGCGTAATTTCAAGAATCAAATACATACAATTTTACAAATTTGAAACAATGACATTTTGATTTGACGAACGTGACACGCCCATCTGGCAAGACATGTCAAACCAATGATGCCGGAAGGGCTACTCCGATGTTCAAAATTCGACTGTCGAATAGTGCCATCCCTCTCGATCTCCTATCAAAGTATATTTGAGTGAATGGAATAGTACTATACGACTGTAAAATTTCCAACATCGGAGTAGCCCTTCAAGTAGGTATCACGTTCCGATACGCACATCATCTGAAAATAGTACGAGCTTTGATTATGTACCCTCACTTGGTAACTGAGTATAAATAAAGTAATAAATAACTGAGTATGCAAATATAGGATAATCAGCATTATATAAATAATCCTAATAATATTATAAACGTGAAAGTATTTACGTTCGTTCTTCCTAATTTTAAACGATGATTGACGGACGGTCGCCAGTGTTCGGAAATCGTCGTAAACAGCCATTGTTAAATTGTCTCTTTCTAAAGACCGATGGGCAATATTTATCGCCGAGTACAGTATTAGTGCATAAATAAAGTTTTTGTATTACTCGGATCTTAGACTCGGATACTCAACAATACCCGACAATAATCGACGTGCATAAGTCAAGGGCCTGACACGCTTTGATAGAGAAGGATAGCCTTATTGCGATACCTACTTTTAAAAGGGAACATAGAAAAGAGTGGCATTTTTTGGCTTTATCACCGACCGAGCATTTTATCTTTGCACACTTATATTCATATATAGCACCAAAACAGATATTGTTTTCAAAATCAACAAAAAGTACCAGTTTTGTTAATGTGCAACTTAGACGCACCCAAATTTTGCAACGGCGCTAGATTGAGAATCACCAAATTAGGGAAGTACATTGTGAAGGGCATGATTTTAACGGGAGAAGCCAAGGGACAAAGTGTATTGTTGATAATGGACCGTCACCGTCTCGAGCCATTTCCGAGCATAGCTTCTTGAATCGAATGGGACTTAGCCTCGGATAACTTATTGAATCGAATGCATTTTGTCCATCACTTTCACCCAATAGCCCAGAAATAAACTACTAACTAGATTCCATTCGAGTATTGAATACCTGAAAGTCTAATTTTATTTTTTTTCATTGTCAATATCATTAACGAGTTCTACGCGTACGAAGTCGCGGGCAAAAGCTAGTATATTTATATAGAAGGAAACGTTCTGAACTTCTGACTGACAAATCAAGTGCTGCCTGCACTTAGACGATGATGAAATTTTATAAAGCGGTGGCCTTTTACATTGTAAAGAAATAATTTTTCGGATTTTTTAATATGGAAATTCTGCCTGGAGCAAAGCTACGAGTTAAATGTTCGTTTCTTTTTCTCCTACAGCTGTGTCTTGATGTCAATTTGTCAAACCGAGAACGTCAATAGAATTTAAGCATGCAGTGATGCAGACACGAAAACGTACGTTTTTAAACACGCTCTCAATCTCTTTAATCAAGGTGGTGATTCCATTGAACAATTGGCACGTTATGCTCTAATCTAAAACATTATTCTTCAGATCTCGTTAAAGCCTACATATGAAGGTTATTAATTGTCGTGACTACATTTTTTCTGGGCGCTTGGGCATCGTAGTCGTTAGATGTCTCACTTTCTATTAAGTAATTATTTCGGTTTTCGGTGTGATGGATGCTGATTGAAAGTGAAATGTAATCGGTACAACGGAATTCAGTGCTCGTTATTTGCAAATACAGAACGTTAATGAAGGTCGAAGACTTTCCGAATAGTGGGACCAACTTTTCTGTGAAACGACGAAATTAGGAACTACGTGTACGACTGTCATGCAATCATGCTTGTCTCTGTGTACGAAGATTGTGGCGACACCCTTCAGTTCACAAATATGTTGATCGGACTATAAGAGCTAACACAACTTGGAGAAAACAGGGTAAACTCTAATAATATGGAATTTCGCAGTGGTTTTCTATAGAGACTAGAGCACAGAAACCATCTTAACCTAAACCTCACTTCGCAAGTAATCCGCATTACGAAATATGCTGTCAAAGTTCTAAACCGAAACCTATTTCGATTACCTTCTAAGTGCAGTTTTAACCGCAAGTTGCAATTCCGATGACATTGGTACCGAAGTAAATGGGACCAGTTATTTAGGACGTTTATGTTTATTGTATTTATTAGCAACAGTTAGCGATTTACCGCACACCTGGACCACTGACCATATCAATGGAAGAAATATCATAGCATTGTAAGTCATATTTCTTCCGCATCTAAGCTTATACTCCCGTGAAATTCAGTTTACGCTCCAATAGGCAGAGATGATTACCATGGGCGTTCATTAGACTTAACACAGTGATGATTGTTTTGTGGAGTTTCTGAGAAATTACGGAATGTGTAATTATCTTTCGATGAAGATGGTATTTAGCGCAATTCGAGAACTGTGCTTACTTTGTTGCATCTGTATTATTTCTAAAATACCGCACCATTTTGGAATGCGATCTAATTTTGATGGTTAAGAACAGAGGTAGCAAAGAGGACTCCTCTTTGTGATAAGCTACTCAAACCTTATAAAAGAGAAAGTTACCTAGCCATTACATGACATGATTCAAGTCATACAGGTAATGTCTAGGAGGCTGGATTTCATTAGCTACAGCCGACAAGAGAACTCTTGAATTTGCACAATTTATAAGACTTAACCATCTATTACGCGATAATTGGTAGTGTTAAAGTAGAGCATGGCTTACTATGACGATTACTTAGCCGTGGGAACTAGATAAAAAAGAACAGAGGACAGAAAATGCACAGATTTTTCGTTACAAATAAGTCAAAGGCATGCGGTAGTGGATGTTATTCAAATCGACCGATGAGTGTATATATACTTACAATACAAACTTACAACTTATGTCGATACAAACAATCGCGAATTTTATTGTAAACAAACATTCCATTACATACAGTAAGTATTGTATAGCTGATACCTACAGTATTTAAGGTATTCTATCTATCTATAGCCATTGTTTCCTCATGAATTTTTAACTATTCTATATTTATGACTTTCTTTGCAACTTCACACTACACACTACTTTGACTAGAATATACAAATAATATGAATTCATTCATTCAGCATCCGTATTAGGAAGAGGATAGTAGACATTTTCCTTCTAACGAGAGAGTTCCACACCCTTACGTTTAAGTTTTGGGACTAACCTGTCGGAGGTCGCTCCTTCGGGTAGCAGATCCGGAACAGCCCCCTCGTCCTCGTGTAGAAGTAGTATTTTGTGTTAAGGCTGTCCAGAATAGCCTGGGCCTGGGGGTTGTTGCCCGCTGAGCTCTCTGCTCCTGCATACGTCTGAAACAAAAAAACATGGTTTTGACAACAAAAACCACACTGAAGTATGCTTGGAAGGCTTCAGGACTAAACGACGTGGACACTTGAAAGAATCCCAAAAATCAAGCATAATCATATTTACGTAACAGAAATGACGGCGGCGTTGTCCATAAAAGAACACTCAAGAGATAATTACAGACCCACAAAACCTCACTATAGATATACACGCATTCTTACAACCGTTCTCAGGCCCGATACGGTTTGGATCGAAAGCGAATAGAACAGTGGGAAATGGTGGGAAACGATGAAGTTGTTCTAAGAACGGAATTAACATACCCTATTCATCATGTGAACGGTATTTCGAATTTCCCTATGACAGTGCAACTCTTAACATCGTAAGAATGTTCTTTTGTTATTTGTGAATGGTCCTAAACGACATAGAGAAAAACAAGATCATACGGCGTAGATGTAGATACGGGATAAATTCAGAAGTGGGATAATGATGTAGGCTACAAAAGAAACATTGTGTTGTATATTTAAATGATCTACTGAAGTTTAGCTACATCTTAAACAAGATAAGCTGATATGAGCTCTACTAGTTAGATACAAGGTACAGTTGTGTACCTCGGTGTGTAGTTCAACATCTAAATTCTAATTTAGACGGAACATGTTTAGGAAACTGGTTTTACTGTTACTTGCATCACCCAGAAATCCTGTCTTGGAAGAGGTCTATTGAGCCTATTACTTATTACAGAGCATAGGCTCAATACACAAGGTGACATTATTGCGTACGGGACGGGTGAAATATTCTAATTCCACTGGGTTTGTAATATTACTTATTATGGTCGTAATATGTCAATGACTCGTCATGATGAAATCTGAACAGGGCAAATGTGGCCTCTGATCAAGATATTTATTTATTTATTTAAGGAGAACCAACAGCGGGTAAACTTTACATAGAAAATTAAATAGAAGCATAAGGCCAATTACAGGAACTCACAGATAGTAATCGGAGATAGATATGGTACTACAATTTTCTTAGTCCTTAATCCTTATTCATATTTTTAAATGTTAACACTTCAAATATAAGCATTCTCTAAGTACTTTTCCGCAAACACACAAGCAAAGGCTATAATTTCCAGAATGGCTGACAATTCAAAAGGTTACTTTCCCAAGCAGCCTTGTTATGGAGATTCTTGGAAGGTCGGCTCGTGCCCATTCATCGACTTGGACAAACGTAGGCATTATTGTCGGAAAACAATCGGAAACTTGCATATTTTATCAAGGATTTTCATTCAGCGGTGTCGGAGAATCACAAGTCATGGCGAGTTTCTTACACTGGGTTTTGTCAGGAGTCGGGAATGAGTCGGGATGACGGTTCATTTATAAACGACTTCAAAGAAAAGGTTTACAGTTCAGTACAAGGGTGCTCAACTGAAGAACTAATAACGTTGACCAAGGTTTTTTGTTAGTGTGAGTCTGGGACTATATAGAGCTTGGTCTATATGTATGAAACCATAAACACGAAGTAGAAAAATGACGAAGTTTAAAAGACATATGATTTTAATTGTATAAATAAGTAATTATTGATTTTACTTGCCTTTTATAATTATTTATTTATTTTATTTTTCATATCAAAATGTTGAATAAAGTGTGATAAGTACTTAAGATTTTTTTTCCTCTATGGCTGTCACTTCTAGCTGCGTAATCTATGCTAGATATTTAAACATCAACGGAAATGTCAACGCAACCTGTCAGAGTACTCTCTTGTAAAAATCTTGAATTATACGTTGATACTACTGTTACGGTAAAATCCAAAATTTTCGAAAATGTCTGTTGATAAATACCGCAAGTGCTCTAAATATGGAATTACTCCACATATGGACAACCGGAAAGTATTTCATCGGTTTCCCAAACCGGGCAAAACCAACATCTTATAAGGTAAGATACCATTCATGTATGTACTTATTTTTCATAATGACATAATTCTAAATTAATATTATAAGATAAGATCGTGCCCTCAGAATAAATATACAGCATTAATCTTATTAATACTCATAATATTGAGAAAAAAATACTGCTTACACACGCAAAAAATGTTAGGAACGGAATGTTTCGTGTGGTGTTCGTCCTCAGGGTTCCTTCCTGGCATTTTTTACGTGCGTTTAAGCAGCTTTGCTCAATTTTACGCAATTATTGATGTTATGTGTCGTTCCAAAAGTATTTTACGGAATTTTTGTTTTAGGTGTAAACCATATATACTGTTGGCCAGAACAGAAATCCTGGTCAATTCAATAGTCTCTTATGAAGTTGCATTCCAGTCACAAAGTTTTGTGCTGGAGACACTTCGGGGACTCCTGTTTTGTTGACTCCGCTAAAAGTTACTCCGCTAGAAGTTGCACCATGCATTCTATTCCGGGAAAGAGGGAATATGTCATCAAATTGATGAAGGGAGATGAAAAGTCACGCTGATGAAATTGAAAAGGTAACCATCGCATTCTTTTCAGACATTAAATTATTTTGTCTGTAGAGAGCTCACTGGATACCTATTAATGATTGTCCTATTCTACTTTAATATTATACATGAGAAAGTGTGTGGCAATTTTTGGATGTTTGTTATTGTTAGACGATTTTTATGACAGAACTCATCCCTTTGGGGAAATGGAGGGGTTAAATTTGAATTTACTGTGTCAGCGCGGTCACTTCTCTTGGTTGAAGTATTATTATATTTTCTAATTGACTATTTGCTATTAAATTTTATTAGGTATTTAATTAGTCCCTTATGGCGACTAACGAGTATGACGCGAACATATTTATGAGTAAAAGCAAATTATATATTATTTGAACAAAAACATACTTACATATTTACGATATGAAATTGTATTTCTGATATCAGCTGAACGAGTTACTGAAAAACCCAAATCACGATATGTATGCTTATAAAATATTTAAAAAGTTCCCTCGAGATCTTCTTAATGTCAGGATTGGATGCTCACATGCTGGCAATCGGCACAATTAAACAAACAAACCCAATCGGTCCATTCATTTCCAAACAAAACCAAAACACATCTTCAACTAGAACTAAGAACTTCCTGCATTTCGTAGCGATTAAACATTATAAAATTGTTTAAATTATAGAGTATCGACAATCTGGATGACGCCCATGAAACGACACAAGTGCTACCACCAGAGCAAGTTCCATCGTCTTCTAAGCATCAGGTGAGCATTTATACTCGTTATTTATATAAATGGACATTATTAAGAACAATCATTTCTGAGCATCAGGTTAGATAATTAAATTAAGTCTATAATTTTTCAAGCTTTTATTTAACTTGCATTGTATGTATGTATGTATGTAAGTATGTTTGTTCGGGTGGAATCTTGCAACTCTATTTTGAAGCAGATATCGTCAACCGATTGAGCTGAAATTTTGCATACTTACTTAACTTTGATGACAATACGATAATATGATACCATGGGGCTGATTTGATGATGGAGCCGGAAGGTGGCCATAGGAACTCAATAATAGAAAAAGCAATCCTACCGAGTTTGGGCTCTTTAGAATCATCTAAGTGAGCATTTGATGGATATCCAAGATAGATGAGAAAAGTACAGTCGGCTATAAAAGCTTGTCACTAAAATGAAATTTTTGATAGAAACTTATTACATTACTGTATGTATCTATCGATCTCTAAATTTTGCTTAGTTGTCTATGATCCAAGAAATGTGATCATTGATCATACATGCTCGATAATTTATATTACTTCGTTTTTAAAGTTTTTTAGCCATAGTCCTTTTTAGGGTTCCGTACCCAAAGGGTAAAAACGGGACCCTATTACTGAGACTTCGCTGTCCGTCCGTCCGTCCGTCCGTCCGTCCGTCTGTCACCAGGCTGTATCTCAAGAACGGTGATAGCTAGACAGTTGAAATTTTCACAGATGATGTATTTCTATTGCCGCTATAACAACAAATACTAAAAATAAAATAAAATAAATATTTAAGGGGGGCTCCCATACAACAAACTTGTTATAGATTATATATATGTATAGGTACGGAACCCTTTATGCGCGAGTCGGGCTCGCACTTGCCCAATTTTTTTCTGCCTTGTATGCGCATTGTACGGTAACCTAACCGCAGGTTCGAATCCTGTCCGAACCATGAAATTTTTCAATTTTCGCTTCATTTGTAAACATTTAGTTTACGTTAGCAGACGTTACTGCTTTAATTAAAATAAGTGTTCGGAGAGCATCTAAGATACAAGTGAATACATGACTGTATCCATACTAATATTGTAAATGCGAAAGTGTGTCTGTCTGTCTGTCTGTCCGTCTGTCTGTCTGTCTGTCTGTCTGTCTGTCTGTCTGTCTGTCTGTCTGTCTGTCTGTCTGTCTGTCTGTTACCTCTTCACGCTTAAACCGCTGAACCGATTTAGATGAAATTTGGTATATAGATAGTTTCAGTCCCGGGGAAGGACATAGGATACTTTTCATCCCGTATAAATGTAGTGTTCCCGTGGGATGAGCGGGTAACACCGCGGGGCACAGCTAGTATTATATAACTTAACTACCATACGAGTAAATACAATGATACATATATTTATATACTATACGACGTATATCCATATTAATATTATAAATGCGAAAGTGTGTCTGTATGTCTGTTACCTCTTCACGCTTAAACCGCTGAACCGATTTAGATGAAATTTGGTATATAGATAGTTTCAGTCCCGGGGAAGGACATAGGATACTTTTCATCCCGAATAAATGTAGTGTTCCCGTGGGATGAGCGGGTAACACCGCGGGGCACAGCTAGTATTATATAACTTAACTACCATACGAGTAAATACAATGATACATATATTTATATACTATACGACGTATATCCATATTAATATTATAAATGCGAAAGTGTGTCTGTATGTCTGTTACCTCTTCACGCTTAAACTGCTGAACCGACTTAGATGAAATTTGGTATGGAGATAGTTTGAGACCCGGGAAAGGACATAGGATACTTTTCATCCCGAATAAATTTAGTGTTCCCGGGGATGAGCGGGTAACACCGCGGGGCACAGCTAGTTATATATAATATTCATATAATAATAAATACGATGAAATGTCTACTACATTTATTGAATTTTATTTTATAATGTGTTTTAAATTACATTACAGATGAACTTCCATCCGAAGCCCATGCTACGTCTAACCATGCTCAATAAATTTGATGCGTTGTTTGACTCCCTAAATGCTGACAGCCCAGACCTGCGTGGAGGAAAGAAGTACTCCACTTACATGTCGCAGCCCACATTTAGATTTATTTAAGCGAATGAAAGAGTTTGTTCGGGGACTTAAATTTAAAGGAATACGGTCACCTCCGCCATCACCAGCAGGTTGGATACGCACAATGAATGCGGTAGAGAGACTGTGGAATAATGTAAACGCAATGGACGTTAGCAGCATTTCTATAATATCAAACATTGATCATATAAAAAAAACTGTTTTTACATAGTGGTCAAGCGATATATTGCCCTTAAGAATAGAGAATTTGCTGGAGAATATCGCGAAAAATCATTGCAGAAGAAAATGACTATTTAAAAAAAAATATTAGGTGTTGTTTATGTGTGTCAAAACCAGTATTTGTAATAGGATAATATAATAATTATAATTGTTATAATTATTTGTGCAACAAGAGAGCAAATTTGTTTTTTGTTGCGGGTGCTGGTTTTGAGTCCTTAGTAAGAATCCTTAGTGTAACCATGTGTAACGAGGGACTCAACAGCACAAGATGCAAAGAACTTTGCTCTCGTGTAGCACACACAACCTCATCGCCTCAACAGCGAGAACAAATTCGTTTTTTTTGGACTTGTTCTTTCAACCATTAAAGTGTAGGTATGATTATAGTCTTTGTTGCTGATTTCAATGATATTATAAATAAAAAAATAGATAAATGCTAATAAAAAGGAATAACAATATAATATAATTGAAATTATACATTCCAACACTGCCGTACCAGTCTCTCACAACCACCACGGTTGTCATTAGGAATTAGATCAAAATAATAATAATTTTGGCCGGGTGTATTGGAACGTGTTCTTATTCGAGATTGGATTCGAAACATGAATATCGAATTGATTTATGTTTTTATCACTCTCTTTTATATATAAAAATGAGTGCTGTGAAGTTAGAATGATTCGAATTTTATAATTAACCTAAGGCTGAGAAATGACAATTCGTGGCCAAATATTGAAAAAGAAAAATTACTTTGTGCTCTCGCTCGACACAAAATCGCATTTCGTTTACTGTTATCTCGGAGCAAAATCATAATGTTTGCTGATGTGCTGGTAAATTTATTTTAACTCGTGATAAAATTTTCGGAAACGAGGAATAATTATTAGAGATTTCTCACGAAACGTTTAATGAAATTATTGGGACAATATACAGGTATATTGTCCCAATAATTTCATTAAAGGGAGAGGGTCGATTGCAAAAAAAAAATGTACATAGTTAAGGGCTTTAATCAAAATAAAACTTAATTGATTCCTTTATGTGACGAAAGTTACCCATACATTTTGTATGACTAACTTTCGTCACACAAAGGAAGCGACCGTGATTTTTTGTTAACTTAGTTTTTAACTATGTACAATTTTTTGCAATCGACCCGTAAATAGATTCATCATCAAATGTAGAAGTGCACAATATCCTAAAAAGCGTTAGATACTCAGCAAATAATGTTACATGGAAGGGATCGCTAGTCGATAATACCGCCTGTTGTTTACCTCTGTAGGGCTAGCATATCTTGCTGCGACTTCGCTTGTCGATCTCGCACGGTATCGAAAGGAAAATTACAGATAGTATTTGTCGCGCGACAAAAGAGTCGCGTGTCCAAGTTATGCTGGACGTTTTGCTTGTTATTTTATTGTTTCTCATGATGTATATTATTTTATTCTGTATTCAAGGTGTGCAATCGGAATTTATAATCTGCAATACCTCATATTATTCTTCTTTCTTTGAGTAAAGAATGTAGATTTCATCTTGATTTAGTTTTATTTCACATACAAATTAATGATTACAATTAACGTTAATTCCAGAGTTGTGAGGGAAACCTGCAGTTCCAAATACTTAACTTACTGATGTTAAGTATGACATTATTATTATTAACAATGGTTTCTTGACATATCAGTTAAGTATTTGGACAAATAAGGCGTTACTTTGCGTAAATCCATATTAATTAAAACAATAATATTGCTTTGCTAATCCGCGATATAATAACATGTACATGTCGATAAGTGCCAACTTACTTGTTTGCGTATTTTTTCATGCAATCATGCATTTAATGGTCCCACCATTATGCATTAAAATACACAAATAAGTATATAAAGGTAAGCACGAATTGACTGGCACGTTATTATATCGCGGATTAACAAAGCAATATTATTGTTTTGATTATTCAAGTTTCCCGCGTATATTGAACTGTCACTTTCTGACTGATGACACCTATTTCCGGTTCCGGTTTTGAGTTTTTACTGGGCTGACGTTGAGGCGCTGTAGGACTCATATACGTGTACGGGTGTGCGTGTGTGAGTATGTCGCATTTGCTTGTATGGCAGTTAGCGTTCTTCTCCTTGTGAGTATTATATTCCTTGATTTGAACTATTTAATTGAATTGTATCGATTGTGGATAGATCCAAGTCAGCTTGGTTCAGTATATCCCTCGTTTACACAAAAACAGATCGACCGATTTGGAGAAATACTTTTTGCTCTGTCATTTATATATCTTCTGACAAACGCAACCCATGTTGCCCGTGGAGTGGGTGAAAATTGTTAGTAAATACAGCTGCATACAAAGTAACACGAAGTTGGCTCGTCGGCACAGCACAACCCATATTTTAATATTCGTTCACGCACCGGTGCCGTCCGAGTTTTTGCGGCGCACCGTTGCGACGCCTTGTTTTGATTTGCTGCTGGACACGTTTTGGCTGTTCCGTTATTTACGAGCACAAGTACTGGTTGGGACTTGGGGAGACTACTTTTACTTTTGATAAGGGAATAGGCAAAAGTAGAATGAGAATAACATTTCACCCACGACTGGTGAATCAAAAGACTTGAATTATCTGACGTCTGACGGATACTTGAACGTTCGATCGCGGTTCAATTCAACTATTACTCCAGTGCTAAAAAGGGCTAACTGCTCTAATTATACCTACCTTTAGACAGTACGGTACAAAAATTGGTCTTGGTACCAAAATTGAAAACCTAATTACTACTCATTATAGCCTTTATTCCTTTAAATCGGTTAAATAAACCAAAACGTATTCATGTATCGTCAATGTTTTTTTTTTACTGATTTCATGAGCGTGTTTGGTTTCTCAAGACTAATCGACGAAACTAAAGCTTTCTCATACTCTTTAAACCACGCCTGTGATATTGGTTATTTAAACAAAATTTTCTCCATCTGTGTGCGCCGCGAATTCCTAGGAACCGGTTGGCAGCCTGCGGTACGACGTCACCTGTCTAAGAGCAAGAAGGAATCCGACCGAGCTCCGTGGATTGGATATCTGGCTTGGCGCAGAAAAAGTTAGTAACTGTTTTTAAGCAACTAATGGATATTAGTAACTGTTTTTAAGCAACTAATGGATATTAGTTGCTTAAAAACAGTTACTAACTTTTTCTGCGCCAAGCCAGATATCCAACAATTTGCTGAACTGTAACGCACTGTTTACATTACATGTAAAACTTTGAAGCAGTTTCTGTGTCGTTTACAACAACAAAAGCCTATATAAATATCTTACAAAACGAAGCGAGGTATCCCAAATAATTCATGAAATATCTTAATAAGGATTCAGTTATAATTAAGTACCTTACATGAAACAAAATACTGACGTGGAGAATGCAGTATCGAGTGTAACAATTTAAATTCAATTTATTGTCTCACAAAATGCAAGAGCGATGATCATAGGTAAATAAACTGTAAAGTTTGAGTATCTATAGTGTGAAATTCTTGATCAAGTGATTTCATATTGTGATATTAAAAACTAGGTATTCTTTTTCATGTTTATGACTAACCTATACTTAAGAATATAGCCTGATTACACGCATCGCATGTGATCTGTGTAAATGTATTGTCTATCGTATCGACTGTCACGTTTCATCATCGAATCTTTTTCCTTGGTTAACTTAATAAGAACAATCCGAACGCATTCCCACGAACATTAATTTAGTATTTCTCACCGTCATCGGGAATCATAGTGAACCTTATTCCGTAGTCTGTGGGTGTTGATGATCATTAAAAATAGTAAACGAGCGCGATCAGCCAACCGAGCGAGACGTTCCTTCAACCGGAGTTCATCGATCGTTGAATCGATTAGTCTTTAAAGCATAGGATAGTATTCAATGGGAAAGTAAGAAAGTCCGATTATTTATATAGATCTGACTGTTATGTAAGTTAATGTAAATAATTAAAAATCGAAAACTCATAGTGCGTGATATAAGTATGCTCGTTACGTAAAACATCCGCGCGGCGGTGTATTGTCGTGTGTAATTTATAATAGTCCATTATGTAAAATAGCTAATAATTTGCATACAAGTTTCACAAAAAATCTAATGCAGTGCATATTCTTTTTTGTAAATACGTAACGTGTCGGTATAAATATACGGATAATTCCATAAGGAGTTTCCGTTTAGGTATACAGCAATTTGTCTACCTACACGCATATACTTATGTCGATAAGTTTACTTACGAGTGCTTTTGTCCTTCTGTGGGGAAATAAGTTGATTTACAGCAATATAAAGTCAGTATGCATTGTGGTATTGGATAAATTCAAAGCTAAATAAAATATTGATTGGCTTTCTCTTAACTTTTACCTTAATTGATTGCATTAAAATGTAAAGTGAGTAGTACTTAATGTTAACGACTGCCTATAATTTTATGCTGGGTATTTGTACTCGAAGTCGAGATCTTTATAAAACGTACCCATTAACTTATCCTACGTTCCATTACGTATATGGGCAAATAAAAAAGTATAGAATTAACTTTCTTATAGAAATAATCAGTAACGTTCACATGAAATGTAATATTTAGCTGTTTACGTTTGATATTCAACAAGATGATTCAAAAGCATTGGGTATTTCCATTATTAAGATATGAAGGTCAATAACAATCAAATTGATAAACAAATTAGACATGCATAAATGAATGAAGGATCGCATTTTACGAAATGAAATATGAAATGAAATGAAATATTTATTTATAACAATTGTTACAGGTCATAAAAATTCATATTATTGTACCAAAATATGAATAATAGTTATTAAAATTATCATGTCAGCAATATTATGTAATATGGATAACATTTGATCTTTTCTTATTTTTACATGGAAAGAGGTAAATTAAAAAACTCATCAAAACTGTAAAATATTTCCTCTGCCAGCCATTTCGTGAGGTTGTTTTTAAAGGTGGCGGTGGAAGCTGCATTTCTGACGCTGTCGGGCAAGCGGTTATAGATAGAAGGCCCCAGGAAATAAACGGACTGCTCCGACCTGACTAGCTTGTGCGCCCCTGCGACCAGCCTGTCCGCGTGTTTATTGTCGCGGAGCGGGTACCTGGTGTTAATTCCCCGACGCTTAAAAATGTCAAGGTGTTCATGCGTGAATATTGCCATTTGGTAGATGTATATTGCACGGTAACTTGCGAAAAGATCCCGGGCAGGGGCATCTGCTGGTTTGCCGGCCATCGCACGGACGGCTCGCTTCTGCATGGAGAACGCGCGTCTCCAGTCAGCAGCACGAGCCCATAGCTCTACACCGTATGTCAGCAGCGAGTGTCATCATCCTCCTAGCCTTTGTCCCATTTTTTTGAGAATGAATTCTCAATCGGGGTCGGCTATACCTAAATCCCAAGATGTGGCGTAGGCACTAGTTTTTACGCAAGCGACTGCCATCTGACCTTCCAACCCAGAGGGGAAACTAGGCCTTATTGGGCTTAGGTGGTTTCGTCACGATGTTTTCCTTCACCGAAAAGCGAGTGGTAAATATCAAATGACATTCCGTACATAAGTTCCGAAAAACTCATTGGTACGGGCCGGGTTCGAACCCGCGACCTCCGGATTGGAAGTCGCATGCCCTAACCACTAGGCTACCACCGCTTGTCAGCAGCAGCGAGTGTACTGTTGCGAAATAACATTCTCGCACCGCGGTTCTTCCGGCGGTGCGCGCTAGGCGCCTTAGCGCAAAGCACGCACGGCCGAGTTTCCCACACACTACATCGATATGAGTTTCCCATGTAAGTGCGCTGTCGAGGTGGAATCCGAGGAGACGTGTGCAGGTTACGTGCTGTAGAGGGGCACCGTCTGCACACACTCTAAGGGGTGGACATTGATGACCATTTAGCCTAAACGTCAAAAAACAAGTTTTGTTTTTGTTTAGTGCCAACCCGTTTGAGCGGAACCACTCGCACATTTGTCTCACTACATTGTTTAGTGCTCCTTCCAACTCCCCCCCAGAAGGTGTGCTGACGACTGCTGTGACGTCATCTGCGTACATATATATTTCAGCGCCATTTATCGCTTGCGGCAAGTCGTTCAACAGTACACTGAAAAGGGTGTTGGAAAGGCACGATCCCTGAGGAACACCCATCAAACTGCGCGCTTCCGAGGACACGCTGTTTCCCCCGTCACCGACCACCACCTGGGCCCTATCGGTCACGGTTACAAACATTAGTAAAAATAATCAAATCGAGCCTAAAAACCTTTTGCTCGGAGGTCAAACAATTCTGACCAAACCACCGTTTAAAACTAATCACTATACAATTTAAGCGTATCACACCACACCAAAAGCGACCTCCCTTTCAGCTCGGTTGATGCCAAAAGCAGGCCAAGGAAGTAGCCATCGATCGTACAGTACAGCTGCAAACAGATATACACAATTAGTCAGATAGAAATATCTTCTCTCACCTCCATTGACGGGAAATTGAGTGAAGCGAAGATATTTTCGAGCGGACTAATCGTATATATCTTATTGCATCTGGCAGTATGGTTTAGTCGTGACTGCGTCCAGGAAAACACCGTTAATCGAATCAACAACTTACACACTTGTATTATCTGTTTATGAGACAACGGGAGGAATTTCAGTAGCACATCAGGCACTTTCAAGACTGGAGAAGACATCATTGGGTCTTAATAATTTCCATAATATTATCTCAAAGAGCTCTCAGCTAGGTGAACGCTAAAGCACTTTAAGGAAGTGGCAGTACGATTTAGTCGTGAATGCGTCGAGGCGAGACCGTTATCCCAATGGTTAACGCGTCAACAATTAACCTATCCACTTGTATCTGTTTATAGAGACAACGGGAGCACATTCAGTGCTCATCAGGCAATTTTCTATTTTTCTTGAAGTCATAAAACCCAAACCATAAGGTTGAAAGTATCCTATCACAGGTAATTATCCTCGAATATCTTCCAGTGTAACAAGATCTTTCCAGCCATTTTGAGCACATGCCAGTTTGATTTGACAAAAAAACACGCGCATAAAAATTATTAAGACGCATCGCGTCCTGTGTTGGGTTTGAATCTCCGTCGTATCGCCTTTTACAAGACGAGGAGTGATAGTTCTAAAGCAAAGGAGACAATTCCTCACCTAATCACGACACATGCTCGACATGTGAGGTTTTGGCCACTTTCTCGGCGTCCCACGATTGGTAATTACTCGTCGCCATTGTCTGGGACTTTCGCTTGCTTGTTAGTTACTCTGTTTCGTTTGGGTGAGATGTTTCTATATGTTGACGGAAGTAAAGTAGGTAGAACAGATGCGGGATAAACACGACAAAGGAGAGTGAAAGTGCCTGGCTCCTGTTCCATTCAATCCTCTTGACGTCTCTCGCGACCTTTCTTAGTGAGCGAAGAAACGTTCAGCCTTTCAACTAAAAGCCCTAGGAGTATCCGTTTCTAGTTTTTTTTTTTCAGGTTGTAACAATTTAAGATAACCTTACTCATACACCATTATCCCGTAGGATCATAATAAAATAAAGATATTCTACACAATTTTTTACGCTACGTTGGAGCTCGGAGCAACTTTTCTATCAATATTACTTAAACAAAACTTAGTCAACAACAGAATTATTAGAAACGCGTAAAAATAAACAATAAGAACGGTTGAATTTAAAATACTTTTTTTTTATTCGATGGTATATATTTCGGCTGCGGACACAATATGATTTCATGGTCGTGCCCTGACGTAACGCCCGTTGATATCTTTTCTATTACGGCAGCTACTGTAACTTTACGAATAGATGCTGCTTTTAAACTGTGTTTTTAAATTCAGTCCACCAACTCAAAAATATTTCAAATTCATTATGAAAAACATTATTAACATATATCATACCTATATTAGAAGTTTCTATAGCTTACAAACGTTATGTCAATGGACGTGCTTTTTCACATGTTGGTGTAAGAAAGCATAATCGTGTCTAAAAAAACTGCGTGTTAATATCCAAGTGCGTTTTATTTGACGACATGTTTATCCAAGTTGGTTCTATAATTTGCTAAGCATGCTGTCCTGGGTTGGAATTGGAATGTTGGAATCCCAAAGGCAAATGTGTAATAAATACAAATACATATGCTCTTGGTCTTCTAGGACAACGTCGACCAATGGTGGACAAAGAGCTACATTTTTAGACTGGCGAAAGAAACCTAAATATACAGATGTACACGGTTTCAAGAACATCATTAAAGAGAACCTACTTTAATAGCGTCATTATTCCGCTTAACCGTCGGCGATTAAACGTTAGTCTAACCTTATCAAAAGATGCAAACAATAGGAACAACCTACCTATACTTATATATGAGGTATAAGTATTATTATAACCTGCGCGTGCGTCGGTCGGGACTCGTCCCGTTCACCTTGCAATGCCAAGTGCGAGTTCTTCACCCCGGGTGTGTGTAACGTGTGTGTGTGTGTTCGTGGCACATCTTATAAAGGAACTAGTGGCGTAGTTTTACCATATAACATAAACCCTTTTGGTTGTGGGAGCCAAACGATTATGGGCTTTTGTATTACCGACGGAGCTCTCATCGGGTATCGTATGATGTAGATTGTAGATAGACTGAGGTAAATATTTGTTTTGTAATATATACGTTTACTTTACTACCTTTTTGGGGAAATTTGAATGTCGAGATTATATACGAGTAGATCCGAGGACGTTGAGTGACGTAAATTCGGACCTACGTGATACGGCACGACGTCTGCGGACGGCGACTTTTAACTTCCCATTATTACAGACATCTAGAGACGGAAATTTCTCATGATGTTTACAATATGCAGCCAAATTTCTCATGATATTTATATGCAGCCTAATTCCTTGTGCCGTTTTTGACTACAATTTTTTTCTATGCCACAGCGTGCAAATTTCAAAATGATTCTATGTCTATGAAGGTGTTAAACCCCGGAATCCATGACTAAAACATAAACAGAAAACCTTGCTTATAAGGAAGAAATCTGTTGAAAACGAGGAAAATGAGATAAATACAGAAGAAACGATTGGTTGCGGCAAGAAGCTGATATCAGGTGAGTATTAACAACGATTTAAAATCAAGGGAAATATTACACAGGGAAGGGCGAAGATAATTTGTACGTTGACTTAATGTCCTATGTCCCCTGGATGGGGCAGAGCCGGCAGAGGGCGTCCACAGTACGTCGCCATCCCGAACGGTCTTGGGCTTCGCGCTTCACTTCGCTCCAGGTCATTCCTATCGCCTTTGCTTCTGCAGTGATCGTCCGCCGCCAGGTTTGTTTAGGGCGACCACGTTTCCGCTTTCCTTGGGGATTCCAGTCTAGGGCTTGCCTTGGAATGTGATCAGGGTCCCTTCGGAGCGTGTGGCCGATCCAGTTCAACTTGCGGCGTTTGATCTGCTGGTCGATCGGAGTCTCACCACAGCGTTCCCACAGGTCTACGTTGGAGATTTTCTCGGGCCAGTATACACCGAGAATTCGGCGAAGACAGCGGTTGATGAAGACCTGGAACCGGTGCATGATGTCTTTAGTGACCTTCCACGTCTCACATCCGTACAGCAACACGGTTTTCACGTTGGACCGGAATATCTTGAGCTTAATTCTCCTAGTCAGTTTCCGCGATTGCCAAACAGGACGGAGCTGTGCGAAGGTTGCCTTCCCCTTGGCGATTCTCGAAGCGGTGTCCTCTTCGGTCCCCCCTGTTTCCGACACTACACTACCGAGGTAGGTCAATTTGTGGCCTCTCTCCACCCCCTCTGTGCCGATGAGCAACGGCAAAGAGCTTGTCACTCCGCACCTCATTTCCTGGGTCTTCCGGATGTTGATCTTAAGTCCCGTCTCCAGAGCCTCTCGTCGTAGGTCGTCCAGTTTGGCTTGCATGTCTGCGCGCGTGTGGCTCAATAGGCATAGGTCATCGGCATAGTCCAAATCTTCCAAGACGTTGGACAGTCCCCACTCTATGCCGCGGCGCTTGCTGTTGGTGGTGTTATTCATGATGCCATCCAGGACGACAAGGAAAAGGAGAGGTGAAAGAAGGCACCCCTGGCGTACACCCGCATGGACCGGTATGTCCTCCGAGACGAAGCCGTCGTGAGTTACTCTACAAGAATACATCCCGTAGATGGCCTTAATTATGTTGATAATCTTCTCGGGGACTCCAATTTCACGTAGCCGATCCCAGATACAGCTCCATCTCAGCGTGTCGAAAGCTTTTTCGAAGTCTACAAAGGTCAGGTACATTTCCAAATTTGTACATAATTGTATTAAATAATGCGTGGTCCTGTAAATGTCCAAGATGGATTTCTTTTTGGTCTCACATTCGTGTGTCTGGCGACATGTCTGGTCAAGAAGTTTCCACCTACCGTTAATAAACCTACAGTACGTGAGATCTTAGAAGAACATTCGGGTTCAGGTGAAAACTGAGGGGTTCTTATCTGGATCGCGTATGAGCAAGCGAGACAGGTATAAAACCCGAATGTTCTTCTAAGATTTCACGTGCAGTACCCACCTACCACCACCACCACCAGATTTTTCATGATCAGTCTTTAGTATGTAAGTTAGTTGATTCGTTCCGCTAGTTTTCTAATGTGTCATGAAAACATAATGTCATTTTTGTCGTTACTAGATTCACCAGACCTGAAAGCGTTTTAGTTGTCTTCGTTTAGTGGTATGAATGTCATGATCACCGCAATTTGCGATACATATATATGATTTGTTTATGTTCAAGATGATGATTATTTGCTAACGACTAACTTATCCTAAGTTAGTGTTGATGTTGATAAGAGGATGTGATTGGACGTTAATCATTACCTAGAATTAATTATTGTAAACGTCTCAAGTAAATCTGCATACGAGTGGATATAGTTAACATACCAGCATATCTGTACTACGTCAATTGTTGTGCATTGGACAACGGTACATTTGGCGATAAAATTATAAAAGTTACATCAAGCCGGCCCCATCGACGTGAGCCTGTTGTTTTTAACGGTATATCCGGTTTAGGGCAAAAAAATCCTAATTTCATTTTTAAACCCTATCTGCAATTTTAGCTCTGATGATAATATGAGACAGCCTGACCGCAACTGACACTGCAGAAGACACAAATAAAACAATTGAAGGTAATAAAAGGTATCTAATTTACAAAGGTAGCAATTAATTATTCCCTTATTGCTATGTTCTCTATGATCTAACAAACGTTAATATCAGCGTTCATACATATAGTTGAGGTAAAACGGTCGTGAAACAAAAATAGCTCGCACCTGCCGTAGATCATGTTCCCCGTCATCTGCCGCAATGTAAATTAACACCATTTTGTGCACCTTTAAATAATGCTCTCATATTTGACGTTTTCAATCGAGAGGGTCCACTTTATGCCTTATTATAAAGACGAAATTTATTATTTTAATAGCCTAACAACACGTCCTTATGGTAAGCGACAAAGTGGCAGCTTTTGTTGAAAATTTCATATATCGCTAGCTCAATATTCTTCTTTGGCGGTACACTCTTGCCAGAGTGGTCGTGGCCGTCACGTCGTTAATTTTGTGGCCTGCTTTACAATGCGACGCCATTCTTCTTGTACTGCTGCCCTCCTGGTACATTCGTGTAGAGGACCGTTGACGGCGGTTTTTACTTTATCCGTCCACCTCATCGGTGATCTTCCGCGTGGTCTGGTTCCCTCGACTTTGCCTTGTACCACCAGGCGCTCGATAGATTCGCATCCGCCCCGCGATACGTGTCCAAAGAAAGTGAGGATTCGACCTTGTGCTATGCTTGATAGCCTCTGTCTGATGTCTAGCTCTCGAAGAATGGACTCATTGGTTCGGAATTCCGTCGATGATATACCGAGCATTCTCCTCCAATACCACATCTCTAGAGCATCGATACGCTTCTTCTCACTTTCTCGTAGGGTCCATGTTTCAGCAGCATAAAGAAATATGGGGAATATAGCTCAATATTAGAGGATTCTATGTTTCACTTTTGACGAGTTCGAATTTGAACATTGTCATAAAAATTGGGCAAGTGCGAGTCCGACTCGCGCATGAAGGGTTCCGTACCTATACATATATATAATCTATAACAAGTTTGTTGTATGGGAGCCCCCTTAAATATTTATTTTATTTTATTTTTAGTATTTGTTGTTATAGCGGCAATAGAAATACATCATCTGTGAAAATTTCAACTGTCTAGCTATCACCGTTGTTGAGATACAGCCTGGTGACAGACGGACGGACGGACGGACAGCGAAGTCTCAGTAATAGGGTCCCGTTTTTACCCTTTGGGTACGGAACCCTAAAAATGACATGAAATAAAATTTTAACTATCCTGAAAATGTAATATAGAACCCTGTAATATTGGGCGAGCGATAAATAATTGCCTTTAACGTAGAAATATACATAACCTACATTAACGTACACATAAATAGTTGCTGTAAACTATTATGGCATACATAGAAGTCCCGCCCGCGCACCCGGCGTGGCGCGAACGCTCCCACATCCCGAGCGATCGCGGTTTTAAACCGCATTCACAGTGGACGCTGGGGATATTGACGTATTCGCCGATAGTCCAGGGATCTTTTATCGGAAGGTTCTGGCCTTCCTAACTTCATGTACATATTGATATCTTTTAAATGTGTACCTACTACTAATTGTGAAGTGATTGTTTGTAGTTTTTCATGTAAATGTTTTGGTGTACCTATACTGTGAATTTACGTGTAAATTAATAAATAAAATAAATAAATAAATAGAATTAGGAAAATCTCCACCGACTTACCTTTTTTAAGCAATTTAAGCACCCTACTCATGACTCATGAAGAAAGAGAAACCAAAAGCTCCAACTGTTTACTGTGAATATAATTAAAATGATAATTGAGGAGAATAAAATCGCTTTTCGTCGCTTTAGTGTCACTACAATAATATGTGACACCTCGTACGCACCTAAGATCGTGCCACAAGAAATATCTTATGACAAAAAGCAAAACACGCATTCAATCACATACGTTTTTATCGCAAATCACTCAATAAATGCATTTTGTAATTCGTCTATAACAGATAACAGTCGTCAGCGTATCTATTGTCGTGCAAACGACAAGTTTCTAACACGTGACCACGGGACCGAAGTCACGCGAATGAATGATCCTAGTATTAGCTATAAGAGTATAATCATTGTACCAACACGTGGCGATTATGTTGAAGTGGATGCTGAAGATATAGAAGCACATGCGCTAGCAAGAATGGCAGTTTTTCTAGAGTTTAATACACCTATTACAGACATCGTAAGTTAAGTGTTCATAGCCTTCTCGACGTTAATATTCCTGGTTAGTAGTAAAACCATTGATTACCTGAAACTAACTATGTTGTCGTCAATTAGTCAAAGTTAACAATTTGTATTACACGAATCAACTTCTAACTCACGTTAGTTTTTATGCGGAAAATATTTGTATGTAACTTTACTACTAATGATCAAAAATGTTTTCGATTTAGATTTACAATTCAAGACTCTGTAAACGAATGCGCAGCAAATGACACAATCATGAGACACCGCGCTGTGTGAAGAAATGATAGACAAAGATAAATTATTGTTGTTAGAGACACTGAATGGTAAACATTATGTACCTATAATAATACTAATAGGACTTCCAATGAAAAGTAGGCCATTCAAAGCAAAATATGAACGGTATTGACCTGAAAATTTGGACAATATGAATGCCAAGTTAGGTGAATAGAGACTGAAATCCACGGAAGTAGGAGAAGTTCATAAAAATAATTTAAAACTTCATTAATGTTTCCTCGTGATTACCAATACCAACAAATCAGTCGATGTCGTTTTGTCAAAAAATTGTAATCACCTATTCCAAAAAACGTGTTAACTACAGCAAGTTACTCTAATTTCTGTAATCAATGAACATGGACTAAGGTAACACGCGTTAATGAAGTTCAGAGCATACAGTGAAAGTCCAGAAAGCCATAAAATAAACGATGGTTACACGTCAGATCGTGAAAGCAATATAAATGATGAAAGATTAGTTACACTTTCAAGCTTAAACTTCATTGTTTTATTACGATTCGGTAAGTACCTGAAATATTAAGTAACTTAGAAGCGAAGCAAATGGTGTTAGTGCCAGCCTATAACAGTATTACCGAATGTTTTTAGGGTCACGACTCACGATACACTCTGATAGGCTCTACACATTTCAATCGTTAAAAGTGTTATACCTCTTAAAGTGCCTTCTTTTGGTTCGAATTCCGGAGATACTCCAAATATGCATTTTTTTTTATGTCATAGGTGAGCCTGATGGGAAGCGATTACCGTCGCCCATAGACACCTGCAACACCAGAGGAGTCACAAGTGCGTCGCCGGCCTTTCAGGTGGGAATACGCTCTTTTCTTGAAGGTTTGTAGGTCGTATCGGTCCGGAAATCCCGCAAGCGATAATTCATTCCACAATGAAGTCGTGCGAGGCAGGAAATTTCTAGAAAAGCGCACAGTTGTGGACTGCCAACTATCTAAGTGGTGAGGATGAAAGGATTGTCGCGTAGAACGATGGCGGAAAGAAGCGTCAGGAATCAATCCGAACAACTCCTCGGAGCACTCCCCGTTATACAAGCGATAAAAGATGCAGAGAGAGGCTACATCTCTACCTCCCACCCTTTATGCTTATAAACGACAATGTTTGACAAGGAAGTTCATCGGTCCATGTTATTACGTCATATCGTGGAACTCGTAGATAACATAATGCTCTGTGTGATGACGGCATGCGGTGCTACTGGTATATACGTTGTACAACCTTATTTAATATCAAAGTCAGTAATGCCATAAACTTATCATGTACAGGGCTATTTTAAAATTGTTAGTGTCATCTCATCACTTAGAACGACTAGTCACTTCCTCGACCACAAATGGTTAAGTTTCCTTTCTGCCCGAGAAACTGTAACCTCCCCCAGACGCTACACCGCCATTATTTGCCGCAATGACGCTTGACTGCAATATCCGCACGCGACTTGGGCAAGCAAACGACAGTTTACCTACGTGTTACCACACGTCTAATATGCGAAATACATAACTAGCAACATATGCTATCAATAGGGTGTCGCAAAGCCGTTAGGACTATACGGACGCTATCTATTTGTGAGAGCGAATTGCACATGTTCATTTCTTTGCGTGATGTTCTGGCACCAAATCCACAATTTAAACGAAGTACTAAATTATAGGTACATGTGTAATTCGATACTTCCGTCGATTTCGACACTAAGCACGAATTATCTACCCGTAAGAAAGCGCATAGAACAAAAAAGTGTAGACATCGACGGAAACCATGAGAAGTAGGTGACACCAGGCCGAAGAAAGCAGGTTGCTGTATTTCAATTAGCTATTGTTGACGCACCTCTAGTCTAGTGACAACATCACGCATCACCTAATAAAAAAAAGAATACTTAAATTACTAGCGCTAATGCCTAGGGAGTGTGGCGTTTCAAACAATTAATATTTGAGTTGAATTGAGTATCAAATGAAAGTATCCAGAGGTCAAACGCAAACGCCGCCTCTCAGCTAAGACTAATAACTGATTGTGATTAAAATACGATACATATCATATCAGAGGTGAGGCCTCCACAGAACCAATTTACCGGTTTGTCTCTTTTAAGGTATTTTAGGACTTTAAATATTCTGCTTATTGTTCAAAGTCACACACACTACACATTATTATGGAATATTCGTGGTTGTTTTATACTGATATATTTACCATAAGGTTTAACACAAACACAAATTAGACAATCTATAGCAGTAAAATCTCCGCTTGTATAGGATGGAAATAAAACGTTTCTCATTACCTACGTGGTGGCCTTTTTTAGACCACCCAAGGAGTCTTTTTGTCGAACAGATCATTTCTGAGGCTCATTCACAACTGGGCTGGACATACGTTGCCAATATATATTTATTCGACAACCTAATTGTAATACACTGAAAACATATAAATGTACAAGACAACTTTTCACTCTTATCGCTGAACTGCCTATTTATAATGTTCTCTCTTTGTATATTTCTGGTTTGTTATGTGAGATGTGCAATAGAGATTTCATACGTGGTGCATACTTGTATGTCGAATTCGTGTTTTTCCATTCACAAACTTACCATAACGTTGGAATCATCTGTAAATTCTCATGAAATTTAACATGTTGAACCACATTATTTGAAGCACAGTCATTAAAGTATCTACACAATCAAGTTTATAGCATCAATTAAACAAGATTAGGTATGTTAATTCGAAAACTCGTTCAAACTTAATCCTCGGTTAAATTTGTGGTAACACTGCATTTCGGCGTGTATTAAATTAACTGCATTGTGGTTATGTAGGTTTACGTCGATATGAATAACTAGTTAGCAATCTATTAACTTACCTGGGTTAACGAGCTTTGGTACGGCAACGGCAACAGCTGTGTTGCCTATCACCAAATTCAACTTAAGTAGCTTCATTAAATCAAGCAGAAGAGAAAGCATACAACCAATTACTCGGAGCCGGTTCAAGATAAGTATTAATAGGACATACAAAGTTACAAACTTTTTTCACCCCAGATGCGTTATTTTTAACGTGAATAACAAACATTACATCCGGTCCCTTCCCAGGTATGATAATAAACAAACTCGAGCTTACAATTCCTGCTCTTCCTGTGTCGTGTCGGTGTACTTTTTGATTGTTATGACCCTTGTCACGATTTTTATGCCAGGATGACTGGATAATGTAATTCAGTTGGCGCCGTTTGATAAGCGGTGGTAGCCTAGTGGTTAGGGCATGCGACTTTCAATCCGGAGGTCGCGGGTTCGAACCCGGCGCGTACCAATGAGTTTTTCGGAACTTATGTACGGAATGTCATTTGATATTTACCACTCGCTTTTCGGTGAAGGAAAACATCGTGAGGAAACCACCTAAGCCCAATAAGGCCTAGTTTCCCCTCTGGGTTGGAAGGTCAGATGGCAGTCGCATGCGTAAAAACTAGTGCCTACGCCACATCTTGGGATTTTAGGTAGCCGACCCCGATTGAGAATTCATTCTCAAAAAATGGGACAAAGGCTAGGAGGACGACGAGTTGGCGCCGTTTGATCTAATATGCAGTCACCGTCAGTCGATTTGAACGTCAGTATTTATTTATTTAATGTAACCATCTATAGGTCAAACGCTTGTACCAATGCCTTTTGCAAAGCTAATGATTCAAACTAAGAATTATACTTTTTCTACAGAATCCATTTCACCAAGTTTGTATAGGTATAACGTTTTTAATTAAGTACGAAACAGAAGTACCAAGATGGTGTGACTCCGTGCGTAGTAAGCACTCTACACTGTCTTCTTTTTGTCCTAGTCTAGTAAGTTTGCTAAATATTTGGTATTAGGTATATTTTTTGTATGATTGGACTTAATATTGAATAACCAACCAATAATTTAAATGCAAAGGCGCAAACCTATAGTTTGTCTAGTATACTTACGTAATGTTAAGAAATTGGATAGCACAAAGTTTCTCACTTTTGCGTCAAACTTTCTTTGATCTTTGCATAATGCATGCCGTGGACGATGTCCAAACGAGAGCCGATCACTAAGCCAATAGAAAGTATCTTCTCGGGCATCCGTGCGATCTTTGTGCGACTTTAAAATACTATTACGTAGTAAAGACCTCGTTTACATTACAAATTGTATAACAGTGTGGCGTTTTAGCATTTCCAGGGTATGCATGTTCGCGGATCATTTCACGGGCGTCACTTTCTCGGTAGATTTCTCTCGAACTCTAGTGGTGGTGCCAAACATGGGCGTCGCCAAGGGGGGGCAGGGGGGGGGCAGCTGCCCCCCCCCTAGAGATCCAAAAATATGTCCAGTCACTTGACTTGTCTGATTCTTGCACATCGAAACTCAAATTAATTCAGTAAGTAATAATTCCAATCCATTCCAACTCCTCCACAAAATGGATGTAATTAGGAGAGTAGAAGTCCAGTCAGGGGCTAGAGGGAGATCGTTGATGAGATCGCCAGTGTATCGGCTACCGTCAGAAAAGCTCATGAAAAGTGACTCTACGAAACGAGTGGCGACGTGTCTCACCTCACCGACAGGTGACACTTTGTAGAGACTATGTAGAGTGTACCGAAGAAGAAGAATTGTCCATATACATGATATAACATTGGTACAAAAAAATTAGAACTACTCAAGTGGCGCTGAGCTGAAGTCCTGAGTTTGTTCTAAAATTGGTATATTTTACGTTTTCAGCCTCCAGCCAGCCATATTAACGCCATTTTGCAAAAAAATAACAAAACTGAATCGACAAACGTAGACCAGGTCTACTGGGCAGCCTCGAGTCTTTACTCGTCGCGTCCAGCGGATCTTCGGCTCGTTGCAAGATCTCTCGGTCCGTTGCTTCGTGATATTCTGCACTTGCATCAAAATGTATTGAATTATTGTCTTTCAACTTATGTTATGGTTACGAAAAATTTCGCGCTCGCTGCGCTCGCTATACTCGTATCTGGTATTGTTTTGACCCTTCCTCTTAAAAAATTTCGCGCTCGCTGTGCTCACGCTTTCATCTAGATTTATTTTGGCCCTTCCTCTCAAAAAATTTCGCGCTCGCTACGCTCGCGTTTTCATTCCATTCATGAACCGTATCCCTCCAAAATTTTCGCGCTTGCTACGCTCGCGATTTACGACTAACTACGTTTTGCACCGTCCTCCCAAAACTTTCGCGCTCGCGTTTCCATCTCATTTTTAATGACATTTATGACTATAAGCCGAAATACACTTCACAAGCACGTAAATAAGGTACTTGCGCCAAAGACGGCCCTGTTCCTAAGATAGCCCACCAAGATAGCCGTACCATATATAGTCATAAATAAGTTAAGACTGTGGTACTTGCCGATCATGGGGGCAAAATTTGATTTCCTTCAAACTTCCTTATAACTATAAAATTTTCAAGTGGGCTATCTTAGGAACAGGGCCATCTTTGGCGCAAGTACCTTATTTACGAGCTTGGTGAAGCTTCCTATCCTCTAGCATGACTTTACAACAATTCCTTTTCCCCACCCTGCATATATGTCAACTTGCCCTGCCCCCCCCTGAACCTTCGGCTGGCGACGCCCTTGGTGCCAAATGCACTTTTGTGGTCTAATAGGGATCAAACCTAAACACGTAGGTAAGCAGGTATTGTATAATGATGAATAAATCACGAGACTATCTCTCTCGTGGGAACTCACCGAGTAATACCTACTTTGCTATAATACCTACATGATTAATTGTTAAAATATTGGTCTAAAATTGACAAAGATGTTCAATGTAACGTAGGTAATGTAAACTATTAAGATTTTTTATTTTACAGTCATCAATGCTCACTGGTATTCGGATCTTGTTTATTATTCTCACATTTCGTATTTGCACATCTAGTGACATCAATCGTGCGTTCAATTACCAATTGCGTTAATATTTGTCTGGAAGTAACCGAGTAGGTAAAACAAAAGAATGCGGACTTTGTATTTAATTAGTGGCCTGCTAATGAATGTTTGCATTAGTAAATGACAATGAAGTGGTTCATTCAGAAATTCAAATCCAAATAGGCAAAAATTTTATTCCCAGAAAGCATTTGGGATAATAAGCGAGCAGGTACAAATTCAACAAAAGTATAAGCAGTAACGATAAAGTCACGTTTCGGAAAGATTATACAACTGCCCTCGGGCAAAAAACTCAAGTGACGCAGGTAGAGGGATCGCAAAAAAGGCTTGACAGTAACCAGAATGCGAGACAAAACTTTCAAGCAAATTAACCGTGAGAGTTACCAGTTCTCGTGAATTATGCGCTTTCTGAAAAGTCAACCCAAAAGTAACACTGTGCAGTCAGTTTTTTCTGGGGCAAATACCGTAAGCTTGTCGAGGGCAGAAACGCGCTCATTACGTGAAGGTTTGGTCCGCTATTCAGGGAAACGAAAATGACATGTGTCTGTAACGTTCTCCTCATTAGCATGGTAGGTATGACCGCTCGTTTTCTGTAAATCGATGGTATCATTAAGGCTCAAATTTTGTTGCATCATAGATGAAGAAATCTCATTTGGCCCTAGCTAAAAATGCCAACGTTTTATACTGGAATACGGTTCAAATATAACACACTTAATCTATATTTCACAAGTCACAAAGATTTAACTCTTTAGAGTCTTTAGGGATAACTTTCTTGATGATAATTGTTTGGAGTCGGCGGCTCGGCGCAACATGTTGTCTTCCTCCATCCTTCCCTTTTTATTTGCTTGATCAACTGAAAATTTGCCCTAATTTTGACCAAGATACCAGACCGAATGTGGTAAAGATAAGCGCTATCGGTCGTAGTTTTATCTGCACGAATGGTCGTGCATGGTGCACGGCACGGTACTGTTACCGAACGCATACTTATGCGTAACGCGTACGTGGTCGGTAACGGTAACGTAAGGACTTTAAATACGTGGGTCGAAGTTTTTAATCGACCTCAAAAAAAACAGGATTGTTTTTGTAACACGAGATCTAAAAACAGGGTCCTCCCTCGGCTAAGGATAGTAAGATATACAGCACGGGAAGGGAGACGATGGAAAAACTAATTTGATGCAATTATTTAATAAATGAGATTTCCATTTAAGGGTGGAATTGACATTTGCTCTGGAACTCTGTTTGAAGATTGGTAATAAATAAATATAAGTAACATCTAATATTCAAATGTTAAATTTGACGCATTAGCAAAACTACACCAGCACATATGATACCAAAAATTACATACCAACAATAGATAATACTGACTTCTCAATCTTCTCATGCATACGTTAAAAAACGTATAAATTTCTAGTGTAGGTACGGATGGAAATTTGAGAATTTGATTCTTCATGAATTCCATCATCTCGTCTCAATTTTTACAACAAATAGACCAATTCAGGAGACTGAGTATGGGAATTTAAAAAAATCGGTCCACAGATAAAAATGACGGCGTTGAGCCTCAACGCCACTAACAACAATATATTAAAGTTATTGTAGACTTGAGAACTTCTCCTTATATGATATCGGTTGAAAAGTGCCGCATGTTAAGTTCCATGTTGCGTTCTATGGTCTCGTTTTTTTTTATATACTAGGTGCGTATATAAAAAAAAAACGAGACTTTTTTTCTAGGCCTGCCTATGTATAGTGTAGAACATCCGGTGGACACAACAATATTTTATATAGGTACCTATCCGTCTATCGCCATCGCCACATCATCAGCGGTATTGAAAGGGATAGGTAGGTATCTTCGAAACAATGGAAGGATAGTGTTGCGTTGCACAAGGTGTTCAGTTAAGATTTGTGATGATCTTGATTTTTCCATTGTTTGTTACATATACCTACGTAAAGGTACCTGTGTACAATACAATAGTTCAATTATTTAATGATACAGTCTCTAGAAAAAGTAATAATACTTACTGTTCTATAATAGATGTTCTACAAATCTATGTCTACCTATACAGTTACTGCCAGCTTGGATTTTTTATGGCCATGGCAAAGGCGCTGGTTTTTTAGGGTTCCGTACCCAAAGGGTAAAAACGGGACTCTCAAAGACTCCACTGACCGTTCGTCTGTCTGTCTGTCCGTCTGTCGCCAGGCTGTAGGTATCTCATGAACCATGATAGCTAGTCAGTTGAAATTTTCACAGATGACGTATTCCTGTTGCCGCTATAACAACAAATACTAAAAACAGAATAAAATTTATATTTAAGTAGGGCTCCCATACAACACGTGATCAGTTGCGTTAGCTGCACCTAATTTATATGCGGCGCCTTACATACTAGGTGCCAACTTAACCCGGCCAGTTAAGACGGAACCCTCGGTGCGTGAGTCCGACTCGCACTTGGCTGGTTTTTAACCAGATGCCCTGATAATCAGCCGCCAGCTTCACACAATATAAGACTCGCCCATCCATGGCGTCTGTATGGCTATTTGGCCATACAGACGCCATGGATGGGCGTAAGGCCTTCCCTGCTAGTACCCCTAGCAACTAGATTCAGGACTTAAGAGACCATACTTCATCCAAAGTTATCTCCAGGAAACCAGGACCTATTTTTAGGGTTCCGTAGCCAAATGGCAAAAAACGGAACCCTTATAGATTCGTCATGTCTGTCTGTCCGTCTGTCCGTCCGTATGTCACAGCCATTTTTTTCCGAAAATATAAGAGCTATACTGTTGAAACTTGGTAGGTAGATGTATTCTGTGAACCGCATTAAGATTTTGATGCAAAAATAAAAAAATACTCCCCATACTTAGAACTGGAACTCAAAAATTTTTTTTTCATCAAACACATACGTGTGGAGTATATATTGGATAGGTCTTCAAAAATGATATCGAGGTTTCTAAAATATTTTTTTTCTAAACCGAATAGTTTGCGTGACAGACGCTTCGAAAGTGGAAAAAAGTTGGTCCCCCCCCTCTAACTTCTAAAATAAGAAAATTAAAAATCTAAAAAAAACATATGATGTACATTACTATAAAAACTACCAACAAAAATTGTTTTGAACGAGATCTAGTAAGTGGTTTTTTTTAATACCTAACTTTGCACCTAATTTATATGGGGCGCTATACATACCAGGTGCAAACTTAACTTAACCACTTAGGGATGGAAAGTGTTTGTACGGAACCCTCGGTGCGCGAGTCCGACTCGCACTTGTCCGGTTTTTTCATAATACCTATCTACCTCAACATTCATGCATGACCGTTGCATCCAATATGTGTACCTAACTGATTTACATGTCGGTTAATTTTAGTAGTGACATTTTTTCCTCTATACTATTATCCACACCATAATGTCAGCAATCAGCATATAGGTATGTTTTTGTGATGTCTTCAGCAATAATATTGTCGAAAAGTAACTTCAAGACTTGTGAATTTTCGTAGTAGGCGGTTGGGGTAATATAGCAAAAGGGGCCCGATTTTGTCGTGAAATTTATGTCAGTGCCAGTACACCTCATTTTTATTAATGTGTCCTATAACTAACTTTCTGAGATATTGAGGTTTTTTAAGGTAAAAATGCTTGTTGAAAAAATGGTACATGGGTCGAAAACCGAAAACTAGGTTAGGTTAGGTTATGTTTGTTTTGTGACCATGTATAGCGGAGCGAGCGAAGCGAGCGGGGCATCAAAATGCTTGCTTACATGGACACTCGTAAATTGTCTACCTACTATTAGGTAGGTACCTACACCAAAATATGTTATGCATTTGAACCCCAATATCTCGGTAAATATCGATCTGAGAAAAAAAGTTTAAAGTATAAAATATGCTTATTTTAGCGTAATCTATAAGATTCAATATAATTTAAGCCCAAAACCAACAACAAAAATTTTGGTCGTAAATTTTCTGTCCTAAAATCGGGCCCCTTTTGCTATAATACGAGAGCACAGTTGTGCTAAATTGTTAATAAACAATGTACCTACAAACCAGCTCACATTCACTGTTAAAGGGGAAAGCAGAGGCAAGGGTTAAGGTCTTACAGCCAAGTCACAGCTTTGCTTTCTGGCATAAATTCAACCGTACGCTAGTAATTATAAAGCCTAAAAACGGGTTTTTATGCAAGAAATTCGTAAAAATTAGTTGATTGCGCTATATCCTATTATTGCAATGCCATTTTAAAACGGGCGTTAAAACCGGTCTTCGCGTATTAATTACCTACCAAATTAAATATAAACCGTAGATTTTCTTTATTTTTTTTAATAGTTTTTTTTCTTACCTGGATATTTGTTCGTTTCACTTCGATATACAGCCAGTTGTCCGTTGAGAATGCTATTGCCATTAAGGCAGCAGCCACGATTGCTGTAATGGTCGCTATAGACAAAGTTACCGCTGAGCAAGGCATTTTAACAACCTTTGAAAGACAGTGTAAGCAAGAGCTAGAAGATATTCACAATCACAACACTTAGCTATCAGAAAGTTCACCTATGCAGCATTTTTGTTAACACTTTGAGGAACGACGATCATGACAGCACACTCACGATTTAATAAAAACTTATATATAAATTGCGGTCATCGCCTGCAGCGTACCGAGTTCGCGCGCGAGACTTCTTTCTTTGCCTACTTCACTTTGCCTTGCCTTGCCTTGCCGCTCTCTTGCGGATGTGAAACTTTCGAAAGCGATGTGACTCCTCCAAGTGGCGGGAATGTAAATTAAAAACAGGTTTTATAATACCAGCTACAAAAATATTTTCTACTTAATAGTAGATTTAATATTCACAACTCTGGTATTCTATAAATGTGTTTATTCTTCTGAGATTATTCACGCAACTCCGAACTCCGTTGTCAATTGTCCAGTTGCCATCTAGTTACTTAACCCGTCAAGCGTCCAGTAGACTAACGTTAGTCTACAGCAATTTTGTGCCGGTAGCGTCCAGTAGACACACGCTAGTCTACAGCCCAAACCGCTCATTGGATCAATTTCTCTGCATCGATTCGTTATGGTGGCAGCTTGATAGATATTTTACTATCCAACAACAGCTATCAGAGCACACAAATTTGATTTTTAACCAATCAGAATCCTCAGTAGTGACGCGTAAATTTTTTTTTTTCTCTACATCGGCGGAATTCGTCCGCCATTTCGAAAATCACTTGCATTTGAGGTGTCGTGTCGTGTGATAAATATGTCCAAATCTTTTAAACGGAAAGTGTTTGTATTATGTATTATATATCAAATTACTGGCAATTAAATAAGGTTTTCGTTTTTAATATTAAATTTAGCCGCACGACATTGTTTCCTAATGAAAAAAGTCCTCAAGTTTGAATGACGCAATAATTTTGCAATGATGGCCGTCGTAATTCATTTGTATCCTAATTTTCAATTGTTAAAAACCTTACGAACAAATAATAGTTTTATAACACACTTTCTTAGGATTTCATTTCATATATTAGATTGGTGTAAGGTCTTGGGAATTTTGATAGATTTATGATTTTGCTCAAACAGTGCTCAGTTTCGCGGCAAATCCGCCATGACAGTTTCGATTAGCGGCAGCGCAAGATTGTGCCGTGCGCGCACGTTCTCGTAAAGAAATATTTGTTGTGAAGTAATTATTAGGTGTTGAGTAGTGAATTTACGTTAAATTGACGCATAAACTAGCCAGTATCATTTTAGTGTATGTAAAATGTGATATGTGGTTTTAAATTGAGTGCAAATTGTGAATCATTAGTGACGGATGTGACGGAAAACGAACATCTTGGAATATAAATAAATCTACATCTCATTACAAGTAAGTGCGGCTATTATAACATATTGTGCCGAATTCCAAATTTATCTAGCTCTCTAACGATATATAACACATCTCATATAATTATTCTCGGGGTAGGTAAAATTCCCATCTTTAGCGGAAATTCGGCCGTTTCTTGTTTGTATGGGACATTACCGGGTGTTTTGTTCTAGGGAGGTCTGACACTTGACGGGTTAAGATAATACTATTTCCCTGGACTGGATATTTTATTTATTTTGGAGAACGATTAAATAATGCTAGTTCATAATATGCACGGACTTAAGTCACATCAGACGAATAGCAAAGCTAACGACCGGATTTTAACAAAGTGCCCAATCATTCCTTCTTTTCAAATTCTAAATACTTAATTATATATTTTTCGCATTGATTTTCCAATATTTAAGGTGCCAATTAAGAGAAATTTGTACAAAATGAACGGTGGTTAGACGTATGATGCGCATGATATATATGTTATACCTATTTTCGTTTACATATTTGATAGACTAGTGTAGTTACATTATATCAAAGCAATAAAGTTCTATCTATCTTGTCATTGTAGCATATTAGTGTACCTACTTTTAAGTTATAATTATATCCCGGTTGGCGAATAATGATCCTGGGCCACTTAATTTGACATTTAAAATATACAAATCAACATTTTTGTAAGCCTCGTAATTATATTTATATACTAACACATTATTCGTATTAAAAACTTTGCCTTCAAGCATTATGTTAAGATAATCATCTTTCAGTGCCATGTTTTATTAAGTAGGTACCTTATTTTCGGTATGGAAAGCCTGTCCAGAAATATATGAGGATGCGCCATATTGCGGAATTTCACTGGAACTAATTTCTTATACTGGCAATGATTTCATGATGGTTTGTCAACAATGTCAGTGTTATTCGTGGTGGTTTCTTTATAAGACGAATATTTAAAAATAACCAAAGAAAATGCCGTAAACCATTCACAGTCGTGAACTTAATATTGTAAATAAAGTATTCACGTGTTTACTACACGAAAAACAGCCACGAAAATAGTGCATTCCATTAAATGATATTACGAGGTTAACAGTGGATGTGACAGGTATTTAAACTAATGTCACTATAGTGCGGTTGCGATTGGTTGCAAAATTGTTGCCATATAAATCTTATAAATAGCGCCCCCTTGAGAATCCTCATATATTTCTGGTCATGCTTTATCTAATTTATTTAGGTGTATGAAGATTTTTTAATAATTTATGACGTAGAAAACTAAATTTAATCTAGTCATATAATTCTACTAAAATACAACATTTATTTATTATGGCAATGGTAGGATGATCTTTCATACTGGCAGCACTGCAACTGTCACTGTCATTTTCCTACTAAAACGGAGTGTTCCGATTCCACAAATTAAATATCCCTGAATTGAAACATTGTTAAATAAAAAATTTGGATTTAATGGACTCTTTGGAATAATAATATTGATACGATGAACACTTAGTGAATATTTCACTAACTATACTGTGAGACTGGCTTCTTAAACTAGTTGGCGAAACCACACAAATTTAGGGTTCTTTCTTGCAAAATCTCAAAATCTGAATTCTGAACGCTCGCCGCCATTCATCTTTGACTTGATAAGTCTTTTCAGAACAAAAACAAACGCTATATTTTTTCTACTCTTATAACCCGTAACTTAATAAAATATAACATGTCGGCTGCTCCTATTACTGCCAAATATGACGATGTATTATCGTCCATCTTAGTTAACGAACAATCTATTCTTGGATTTTTATCGGCAATATTCAACTTCCTGGCTAGACGGTAAACAAACTTATCATTTCTTTAATTTTCATCCAAATTAAAACTTTATACACATGTATTTTTTTATTTTTCAGCACGGATTTTTACTATGTTCCTGAAGGACCCTATGAGAACATGGGTTTCCCGCCTGGCGTAGCGGAAGAATTAGTAATTAAAGTCCTGAGAACGTGCGACCCTAAGAACTGGAAGGGCACAAATGGTGCTAGAAAACCTGAAAACTTCAACAACGAAATCATGTGTTCCACAGTGGCTCAGGAAGTTGAAGTGGTTGCTGAGAATGACACTGTTGAAGAAGATTCTGAAAACATTGAATCTGTAGAAGTTACTGCACCTACAGACATTGAAAGCAATATTCCAAAGCCTTCATCAAGTGGGGAAACAAAAGTACAAACTAAATTGAACAGAGAAGATTATGAGCCACCAGTTATTCCTGTTCAAAAGAATAGTGAGTCATATAATGGTGCTGTAAGAGATAAATACTCTTGGTCTCAAACAATCATGGAACTTGGTAAATATTCATGTTGTTTTATGATTGAATTGTCTAGTAATCTTGTTAGTTGTAGTCATAAAAGTGTCAGGATTATAAATTAGTCACTATTCTAATTTAGAGGGCTATTTGTAATTGATTTTTATTTATATTAAATAAATAATAATTGATTTTTATTTCAGATGTGACAATGAAATTACCACCAGATATAAAGTCTGCAAAGGACTTGAAGGTGACAATAAACCCTAATGACATATGTGTGGCGTGCCGCAATGGAGACATCATCATCAAAGACACACTGTTGTTTAAGATCAAAGCTATTGATAGCTTTTGGACCATTAGTGAAGGGAAATTATTGATTCATTTAGGTAAAAATACTTTCACTGCCTAGTAGGCACTTGTAATTTAGACTAGGTGAACTGTAGTCAGTGCCATATTTACCGCTAGGCCCACAAAGCCCAGGCCTAGGGGCCCAGTCCCAGAAGCAGGACTTGCACCATAATAATGTTCTCCTTATAAGGGAGGGGACCGCAAATGCCAAGTGCCTAGGGGCCCTGGCCCTCTTAGTCCGGGCCTGACTGTAGCTATGAACACTCATCTGTCAGGTTCTGTCAGTTACTAAGATAGTTGTAAAAGTTATAAAGTATAACACTTTCGCAACCAGATATAAAATTTAACCCTACCCCAGAAACCGAGAGAGCCCACTAGGTGGCAGAGTTGGGCATTCAATAACGAATCGTCATTTTAAATGACATGCCGCAAGAATAAATCAACTGACCGTCATTCAAGAATAGGTTATTTGAATGGCGAGTTTTACTATAAATCAAAGCAGAAGAAATTGAGTGAAACTAATTTAATCGTCATTCAATAAAATCAATCTGTGATTGGATTATTGGAATTAAAATTGTTTGATTATAATATGTTTTTAACCTTCTTCAAAAAGAGGAAGTTCTCAATTGAACTGTACGATTTTTACATCTTTGTCTTTTATAAACCGATACGGAAACTTTTTTTTTAATTCTAAATAGCCATGCATTTAACCTTGATTGCACCTGATGTTAAGTGACAATAAGGCCTAAGATGGAGCTCTTTTTTATTAGGTATTCATTTTTCCAAACCACTCCACTGCCAACCTTGCGATGGTTTAATTTCGACTTTTCAATTACTAAAGTAACATGCATAAAATACTTATACCAAACAATCACTCTTAATCAACATAACCGCCATTCAAATAAAACGTCATTTTAAATGAACCTGTAACAAAATAATTCAATCAACGCGTTAGCGGTAATCAGAATTACAGATTCTTGATTTATTGTATTTGACGCCATTCATAATGACGCGCTCTTGAATAAATCATATTTAAAAAATTTTGAATGTGAATGACGTCTGGCCGTTCATTCTTATTCTCATTCAAAATGAAATTTGCCCAACTCTGCTAGGTGGGTAGCTCTTATAGCAAAAATACGTAGGCGAGCTTGACCGGCATCTGAGCAATGATTACGAGTGCCTACCAGGCCAGTTCCTGGTAGCGAAAGTGTTAACTAGTGTTCCAGATCAATTGTGAGTGTTCCACGTAGATTGTGAGGCATTTCATATGCAAATGAGACCATATGAATTATGTTTATGTGCTCTTGATAAGGAACACTCAACATGTGATTATTTATATAAGGGTAATACCAAAAAGTTTACCACCTTAACTCAATCAATTTGTATCAGTCTCCGTTGTGCGACAGTTAACCTTCCAATAATGTACCTTAATGTTCTATTTTAAGGTTCCTTATTGTATCGTAAATTTTTGTCGCACAACAGAACTTATTCCAATCGCTTTTATTTCCTCGTTTTTTATGACTGACGCCTTAATTTCATCAAACTTTTTGGTCTTAAACATAAACCTTGTAAGAACTGAATGACCTTTGCATGGCCATATATACCTACTAAATTTATTTACATTTATAGAAATACAAATAAAATAGGTAGTAATAATTTTAAAATCTTCTGTCTGGAGGCTTAAATAAATATTAAAAACTAAATGTGTCTATTCTTTCAGAAAAGGTACAGGAGCGCTGGTGGACTAAACTGGTGAATAGCGAGGAAGCTATTGATCTAGACAAAATTGATTGCTCAAGGCCTTTAAATGAGCTGCCAGAAGACCATATTGCCAAGGTATTCATGATTTTGGTGTTATATTTGATTGCATCTATGACGCCTAGTATAATATCTACCTTTTTTAATATATTTTTATTATTACAATTTTTTAAGTATTATCGACAGATAGCATGTGACACTAAGGGCCGATTGTTCAATCACCAGATAAATTTATCAGCCAGTTAAAATTATTGCTATCCTTTTCTCCTGTCATATAAAAGAAAAGTGACAGCCAACATTTATCTGACAGATATGTTTTATCTGGTGATTGAACAATCGGCCCTAAAGCATATAACAATTCCATCAGAAACAAACAGAATATGCAATTATAAATTATATCATATTATGAAGAAACCTACTGAAAAAGTCAAATAAATCATGAAACAATTTTAAGTGTATCTCATTTGTGCTAATAATTTCTTTAATTTAATTCACCACCAATCTAATCTTTGAACTTCCTTTGTGAGAAAATCAGACATTCATAGAACACAATTCCTCAACAGTGGTTTTCTCTTGTAAAATCTGTAGAATCAGACATGTAAAAGTGCTCTTGTGTGGCCTACTTACAGAATAAAGTTCATTATTTCATGTTAAATATATATACATTTTTATAGGTAAGAGAACTGCAGTGGAATCAAGAACAGAAATTAAAAGGACTTCCAACAAGTGATGAAATAAGAAATATTGAAATTTTAAAGAGAGCTTGGAATGCTGATGGGTCACCTTTCAAAGGGAAAGAGTTTGACCCTAGTGTGTTACATCCTCAGTAATGAATTAAACACTTTAATGTATACTATATTGTATTTATTTTACCAGTCTTCAATTCAAAATCCACTCAATACTATCTTCCCAATCACTTTCTTCTCTTCTATCAATCTATGGGCTTCTCTGAGGTTTTCTGCATTAATTGGGGATATAGTCTTAGTCAATGTGGATTTCAATACACCTGCCTCTAACATTTTTGATAAATCCTGAAGGATCTCATGACGTCTATATTTATCCTCGGTATCATATTTAATTCTTGTTGCCATCATTTCAGATACAAGAGTGAGACTTTTATCTTTCAGTGGCTTTATGTCAACCAACCCGCTGCTGTCAACAATGAGGCAAATCCACCCCTGAGGCTTAGCTGCTGCCATTATAGTATCCCAATATGGAAAAGGGTCATAGTTAACAAGTATAAAGTCCACTCCATTCCCATAACCATGGGCTTTAAGTTGAGGCAATAAATCTTTAGTATGGTTGAGAACAATATCAACTCCATGCTCAAGACTAAACGCTTCTGTCTCTGGCCGGGCAGCGGTGCCAATAACCTTCAATCCCAAGTTCTTAGCTAACTGAGATGCAACAGAACCGACTCCTCCTCCACTGTTAATAATCAGCAAAGTCTTCCCTTTATCCTTTTCTGAGAGTAAAAGACGGTCATACAAAGACTCATAGGCAGTGACTGTGGTCAGAGGCATAGCAGCAGCTTGTTCGAAGGTCAGATTTTTCGGTTTAACTCCAACCATTACTTCATCAATTGCAACATACTGGGCATTTGATCCATTTCTTCTCAAGTCAGCTGTGAAAAACACTTCATCACCGACATTAAAATATTTTGCATCTTTACCTTTAGCAGCTATGATACCGGAGCCATCCCAGCCCAAAATTCGAGGGAGTTCTTGCGTTGCTGGCATCGGTTTAGGAGCCCTCTGTTTTGTATCAATAGGATTAACAGCAGTTGCCTTCACTTCCACTAAGACATCATTACTCCTTAACTTTGGAAGGTTAACCTCCAAATTCAGGAGGCTCTCTGCGTCTGCGATCGGCAAGTACTTGTAAAGGCCGACCGCTTTCATGGATTTCGGCAGCACCCTGGACATCATGCTGTCTTCAACACCTTGAACTTTTTGAGAAGAATTTACACTCAGTAAATTACCGCTAAGAACGAAAAACGACAACAAAATACGATACATGGCGCAATAACACGTATTATAAATAAAATAACTTATTAGAATTTGCAAGTCATTTTACGTACTTATTTATTGCAGTTAGTTGCACTGCGTAGGGAGTTCTTATCGAGTATCGAGTAAAACAGTTATAATTTATGTTTTATACTTATTGGTTTTACGAACATTTTCATAAATTTTAAATTTCGTCATGTTCATGCAGTGGCTATAGGTACGTACCTATTCAGCATTCAGTTACAATTACTTATTTATTACACAAATATAAGACTAATCAAAAATAAAACGTAATAACAATATACTGATATTTATTAACGTAAATAAAAGGTTTTTCAGAAATTATAAAAACGTTGAATTACCTACAAAGGAACTTACTTTTGTTTGACAGATTTAGTTTCATATTTTTTATGAAAATATCCCAACAGGTACCTATTTAGGAATCTCGAGGCGTGGAAATGAATTAATTCTATTGCATTTCTAAATATTGTATTCTAACTCGATAAATACCTAACTGCGATAAGATAAAAATATGATAACTCTGCCGAGCTGATAATGCTGATAGGAAAACCGCTTAACTACCTACTCCCCACTAGATGGCGTTTTATCAGTCAAGAAAAAAGTTACGGAACTTATCAGCGTTTGAATAGACATGTTGACTGATGTTGAATTCTAAAGCGTAATGTAGTATAGTAGTATGAATAAAATTAGCTAAAATATATCACGAAACAAAGAAAAAGCATCCAGAAAAATAAATCTTTTTGGAAATATGCGACTTATAGAGACTTATCTCTTGATCATAAAGTACGCAATCCGAATTGGAACAGGCATCTTACGGGTCGGTAAGCGTGCTAATGCTAATTATTAGCATTAGCACGCATGTATTTACATCGACAGTGATTTCAGTTGATAAATAATATACAAGTTCCAATGCTCGTACATTTATTTCTAATAAGATACATCTATTTTCAATAGGTACAATTACTGTTTTATAATATAACAAATATTTGCACAATAATTATATTAGATTCAAGCAGATCATTATATCACAGAATATCCATAACAATTCACAACATGCGAAAAATAAAACTATCATAATAGGTACCATACATTTTCGTCCCTCCGTTATCATATAGGTACTCATTACATTTTAATAACAAACATGAATTAGACAATATTTAGTTAACTACAATGAAATCAATTTGAATAATAATTTAATGATGATATGTTCACCCTCGAAAAATTTACTTCGTTTTCGATGCAGCAAATAAAATACTTGGAAAAAACTTAAATACATATTATATATATATATATATATATTTGATACATGGCACAATGTTGTAACTGCTCACAGTAAAGATAGGTTCGCTGTTCGCTGGCACTCGCTGGGTAGAAGCAAAGTACAGGTAATATTTGAATATATAGTATTTTATGCAATCGTTGCACAATGAAGGTTATCAAAGTCGAGTACCATACGTTTGTCGTTTAGGTCACGAGGCGTGCCGAGTGGCCTAAGTGTGGTACGAGATTTTAAGACCTAATTGTGTAACTATTGCATACAATAGGTGGGTAGGTACTTTTTATACGAGTAAAACACAGGAAAACATTTTTTACTTTAATCGTCATTCCTTACTATGATTTTTTTATTTTAATGTAACCTTTTTCGTTCAACTAAAATTGACCTATTAAAAAAACAAGATCGCGAAGATCATGGCGGGTGCCTCGTGATCGGTTAAATTTTTTGACAAGTAATTTTCAACCAATCAGTCAACAGTAGCGTTTTTTTTTATTTAAATAGTTATGCTGATGTTCTTTTTAGGGTTCTGTAGTCAACTAGGAACCCTTATAGTTTCGCCATGTCCGTCTGTCCGTCTGTCCGTCCGCGGCTTAGCTCCGTGATCATTAGTGCTAGAAAGCTGAAATTTGGTATGAGTATGTGTATGTATCACGCCGACAAAACGGTACAATAAAAACTAAAAAATATATTTTTTTTCGTGTACCTCTCGAACACCTAAAGTGGGGGTGAATTTTTTTTTTCGTTTCAATACTAGTGTGTGGGTTATCGTTGCATAGGTCTTTTAAAAATAATAGGGGTCTTGAAACATTATTTTTTGATAAAGTCAGCAGTTTTGTAAATATTCACTCCGAAAATAAAAAAAATAGCGTCCCCCCCCCTCTAACTTTTCAACCACGGGTCAAAAAATTATGGAAAAATTCATGAACATGAGGCCTTATAAGTACTTTCAATGAAAACTATATTGAACAAAATCGGTTGAGCCGTTTTTGAGTTATCGCAAAATTTCAAAATTTTCTTTAAATGACGTAAGTTGACTTCCAGAAGGTAATAAGTAACTACAGTACCTAACTTTGGCGTTTACGACCTTTTTATAGAGCTTTAAATCTTTCTCGTAACTTAAGTCTATTGTGAAGGATGAGCAACTACGGAACCCTACACTGAGCATGGTCCGACATGCTCTTGGCCGCTTTTTTTGAAATTGTTAGAGTTGAGTAGAGAGATCTTATGAATATTAGAGTTCTGTAGGGATTAAAAAGTACGTTATTATGATTTTGTCAGTGAAATTATAATTGACAGATTAAAGTACGCGAGTATAAAAAATAAATTAGGTATATACCTGCAGTCCGTGAGCTCTTAGATTGGGATTCGGGTTTGGGTGAACTCGGAGAGGCTCATACACGGTTCATATCTCGATCGGAGCGAGAGAGATAGGTATACAATTCGAATAACATTCTATCAGCTTACGGATGTATAAAGGTTAGTATGTACAACATGGCTGATTAGACCTAATGTAGCATAGTACTAACTTCGTAGTAGCTTACTTATTAAGTATAATCACGTATAATATAACAATTCAGTAGATTTCCGCCTCTTAGAAATAATAGAAATAGGTACATTACATAAAATCATATGGTGTACCTAAATGTTAATTTATACGTAAACGTAACTGTAATTCTAATTTCCAAGTTAAGAATAATTCTTTACACAGTGCTAAAAGTAAAAAATTCAGCGCAAAGTATATTCGGCACTCTCCATAAACCACTCTGCCTTCTAATTTAATTTATTTGATATGTTTTCTACGTAACGTTCACAAAAGCCGATATTTTTTACCGATTTAACACTTGTACCTAACATAAACAACGAGAACGAAGCTCTTCAAGGATGGTATTAATTACTGACAATACTTGTATTTTGTACTAATGTAATATTTTTTATATACTAAAACCATACGATTATATTCAAATTCATATTTTATACATAAGTTTACGAATACGACATATGACGTAGCGCGTAATTAGGCGAACTTCGGGTAGCGTCGTGTATAGAATATAGGTAGAATGTTCCCATTATTCTAACCCTATTTTTTGTAGGAGTTCGTAGGTACGGTAAGTCCCATATAGGTACTCCTAAATATTACCTCTTCGGGCCAGGGGGACGTACGGTACGAGTTGCCTGTGTCTTAATACGTTGTCATCCCTACCGGTCTTTGCAGAACAGTCAATGGCTTATAGCTAATGATCAAGAGCCCCGAGGCTAAAGAAAAGACCGCGAGGCCCCATGATAGGTCAAGGCTTGTCTCGGTGCCCCAATACTATAAGTTTAGGGGCTCCAAGCCACTGTCCCGCCTAGCCCCTCGATAGCTAGGCTTCTGAGTGCAGCTACGTCTGCTTTAAGTTGTGCCTTACGCTAAAATGCTTCGAATTTGGGCTTGAATACCTATGCCCTTTATACGCAACAAATAATTTATACAACTCCATACATGTTTCATTTTAATATTTATATATTTTTTTACATATTAACTTAAAGCCTTTTGCGTAATTGAATAATATAGAACTTACATAATTTATATTGATATCCTATACAAATATAATTATTCACACATAAATTATAACTTTGCACACATAGCCTAGGTAGGTTTCCTAACTGCACAAATCCCTGCAATACATAGTATTAGTCATACTATTTTTTAGTCAAATGGGAGATGTTCTTGTAATTGATTTATTTTAAAAGATTTTTTTTCATCATTTTAAATCTCTAACTTAATTATAAATCATTGCAAGCATGAAAATATATAGAATTTCATCGCGCAAAACGGCAATCTCCCAGTGACGTATTGACCCAATAGATGGGTAAGCAATAGGGGTTATAAAAGGGGTTGGAACGTTGGAAGTTTGGCATCACATTATTTCAATATATGATATAAAACTCAAAAAATTGCGAAATTTTGAAGATTTCATAAGGAAAGTAGAGTATATAATATAAATAATATTAGTCTCAACATATAAGCCTGTGAAACGTGATCCGACTGCGAAAGTGTTAAAATCTACTACTGAGCTAATAAGCAAGCACTCCAAGAGCCTTAATCTAGATGTCAAAAGTTTAGTTCCCTCCTGCCCGTTGCCACCAAAGTTGTATGGTTTGCCAAAAATACACAAACAAGATGCGCCTCTACGCCCTATAGTGAGTCAAATCGATGCTCCCACCTATCGCTTGGCTCAGTACCTAGCTGGGGTTCTTTCTTCGTTGCGGGGAAAGACGCAGGCATACACACGGGACTCATACCATTTCATCACTGAAATTAAAGATCTGATACTAACTGATAATGAAATTATGGTTAGTTTTGATGTCCAGTCCCTCTTTACATGCCTACCAGTACAGGATTGCATCAATATTGTGAGGAGGAGGCTACGTGAACAGAATATGGAAATGGAATATGCTGAATTATTAGAACACTGCCTTACATCTGGCTATATGCTATGGAATGGTGAATTCTACGTGCAAGTGGATGGTGTGGCTATGGGGTCTCCAGTATCTCCTGTTGTCGCCGATATCTTCATGGAGGACTTCGAGGAGAAAGCACTCTCATCGTCACCTGTCAAGCCGAGGATCTTTAAAAGATACGTAGATGATACCTTTACTATTTTACCTAAATCTAGTGTTTCAGTTTTCCTAGACCATTTAAACTCCATTCATGAGAAAATAAAGTTTACAATGGAGTTAGAAAATGACAATTCACTAGCCTTCTTAGATGTCAGTGTGTTGAGAAGGTCTGATAATACAATAGGTCATACTGTTTATAGAAAGCCTACTCACACTGATCTAGACACGCGGCAGCGTGTCCAGCCAAGTTCACCGCAGGAACTGGCGAGCAGCAGCCGTGTGTTATATTACACGAACCGTTTGGAGCCACTTTTGACCCCCCAATAACTCCAAATCTATTTAACATAAAAAAATGAAATTTGGCTTATGTATTAAGATCCTTTAGAACAAGTAGAACCCAAAATTTCATTAATATAGGTTAAATAGTTATTGAGATATTAAAGTCCAAAAAACGGTATTTTTATCACTGACTGACTGACTCACTAGTAATCAAAAACCTAACCCACTTCCAGGTGACCTAGAAAGGTGAAATTTGGCATCCAGCTTAGTAATTGTGTGTGTATACATATAAAAATCGAAAACAGTGATTTTTTTATGTTTTTTTATTATTATTATTATTGATGGTTGTTGCCTCAGAACTCTGTCATTTTTAAACCGATTTGGAAAATTCTTTTTTTGTTTGAAAGATATACTAGAATAGCATATACACTCACACACACACACTTACACATACATGCACATAAAATCCAATACGTACTAACCGTTTTGGAAAATTCTTTGTTTGTTCAAAACTTTCAAAAGATGTACTAAAATAGCACACAAAACTAATTAACAAATAATAATTAAGTAATTTACACATCATAATAATTTCTGTACAAAAAGTAATGATATCCCATCAAAAACATAAATGTAAAATGAGAGCCAAGTTCAATATCGCGTGCACTTCGCCGACAAAAGAATTGAGATCTGCAAGGGCGCCAAGTTCTTTGCCCTAAATTTTTTAGATACAAGGACATGCGACATACTCAATGCATTTATTTTACTTGGGGTGTAATTCAATATCAAGACTTGACTTGGCTAGTTTTACAATATAAATTTATATTATAAATCAAAATCAATCAAATCATTAACCTATTTTCATAAAGGTAAGTACGCAAGTTAGTGTACGTCTTGTTACTTATACTGTTAGCTTGATAATGAACTATGACTATGTTACTTTTATAAAATTTAATTAATTTGTGAAAACTAGCCAAGTCAAATCTTGATATTGAACTACACCCCAAGTAAAATAAATGCATTGAGTATGTCGCATGTCCTTGTATCTAAAAATTTTAGGGCAAAGAACTTGGCGCCCTTGCAGATCTCAATTCTTTTGTCGGCGAAGTGCACGCGATATTGAACTTGGCTCTCATTTTACATTTATGTTTTTGATGGGATAGGTATTTAAATGGCAAATCACATCACCATCCTAGTCAACTTGCTACAGTGGGTAAATCTTTGTTTCAGAGAGCCAAGGGAATCTGTGACGACCAACATTTGACTGATGAACTACAGCATGTCAAGCGTGCGCTTTGGGCCAATGGGCTCAAGATACCACGCCTCAACCAGAAACCCCGTGTGAAGACTCCTACAGTCGAGCGTAAACCTGCGGTCCTGCCATATGTGAAAGGGGTCACGGATAGGATTGGAAACATCTTGAAACGGGCTTCCATTAAAACATATTTCAAGCCGATGAAGAAGATGTCTCAATACCTGAGGCCCGTGAAGTGTAGCATCCCTCTGCAGAGTGCTGGTGTTTACAAGCTGGACTGCGAGTGTGGTCTGTCATACATTGGCCAAACGAAACGTAGTATAGCTACACGGGTTAAGGAGCATGTAGCTGATGTCAAGCACCGTCGTTGCAACAGGTCTGCAGTCTGCGAGCATGTCATGGACAAACCAAACCATTCAATTAAGTTTGATAACACTTCAATCCTTGCCAGAGAGAAACGATATTTTCCCAGAATGTTGCGCGAGGCTATTGAAATCAAAAAATATCCCAATTTCAATAGAGAAGATGGTTTGTCATTACCACCGGCTTGGGATCCTGTTGTACATCTTATCAAGGATCAAGCAAGACACAAGACTGGAAACCTTGGGCCTCGAACGGTGTAAAACAAATTAGTGTTAAAAGTAGCATATGTAGAGTTTTTGTTTAAAAGTATTTTATAGTAATAAATAAGGCAATCTGGGAGTTTTCTTTGGCGGTTCTTTCTCCTCAGTAAGCCTTTAGTGAACCGCTGGTAGATATTTTAAATAAATAATAAATGCCCTTCTGGCACATGTGTAACTGTCTTTACACATTAGGCCCATCTGGCATGTATGAACACCTTTATTTTAAATTAATATTTACAAAATGGGTAGTTTGCACAAATGTAACTTTGACAGAGAAAAATTGTGTTTTTCTCAGTCAACCTTTGACAACGGTATCTGTAAAGGTACTGAAACGTCAGGGAGGCTCAAATAATTAATATACGCGATATAATCCGTTTAAATTGTTTTATTTAAACTATAAATCACTTAGAACTCGTAGTAAATCTATATATATAAAAGAAGAAGTCCTGACTGACTCATCAACGTACAGCCGAAACTACTAATGTCATAGAGTTGATTTTTGCACAGTTGGTTACTTTTATAACGTGGGCTAGAGATAAGAAGCGATTTTGAAAAATTCAATCCCTAAGGGTGTTAAAAAGGGGTGCAAAGTTTGTATGGGGGAAACTTTTTTTTTTGAGCTAGAGACTTGAAACTTTGTAAAAAAGTATTAAAATAAAATCAAAGAAAACTAATTTCAGCGTTTTTGAAAATTCACCCCCTAAGGTGGTAAAAATTGGGTTAAAAGTTTGTATGGAGATTAAGTATTTTGTTGAGCGCGGGACTTGAATTTTTGTTTAAAGGTACACTATTAGAATACAAGAAAAGTAATTTCAGCGTTTTCAAAAATACGTCCTTTAAAAGGGTTAAAAAGGGGTTAAAAGTTTGTATGGGGGGGAACTTTTTTTTTCAGCTAAAGACTTGAAACTTTGTAGAAAGATTACTTATTAAAAAACACAAAAAGTACTTTCAGCGTTTTAGAAAATTCCATCCCTTAAGGGGTTAAATAGGGGTGGAATGTTTATATGGGAGAAACTTTATTTATTGAAGTAGAGAGTTGAAACTTTGTAGAACGCTTACTTAATCAAATACAAAAAAGTGATTTCAGCGTTTTGAAAAATTCTGCCCCTAAGGGGGTGAATTAACTAAGAATAAAATTCCTTACCTACCTATTTTAATATCTTTGTCATCATCAAAAATCTACGCGGACGAAGTCGCGGGCGGCCGCTAGTAGAACATATAAGATGACAAGTTGCTCAATATTGTTGCTGATGAAAAGTTTCCTGACTCTATTAATTTAGTCGGTACCTACCTAGGTACTAAAGGAAAAACACAGCAACTCAATTATTTAAGGACTAGAAAATTACAATACCTACTAATGAGCACTTTGTATACAGAGGGTCCCAAAATAGCACGCAACAAATAATTTACAAGCAGCTTAGCACAAGTTTAGAAGCACCGAATACTCTTTTTCTTTTAAATGTAACGGTCATATTTTATAATAATTATAAATATGCCTAAGCAAGTATAAATAAAATAAATGGTTTGTCGTCGCTGTCATAGCCAGAGGTGATGAAAAATATATCAGAATTCGTCCCCAAAATTATTTATGTCAAAGCCCTAAATTTATCTTCACTCGGTGCACTTGCATGGTTTGTGGTGGGCGGTTTGCCAATTGACTAGTCTAGTAGAGGTTTCGACCAGATAACTTGGTAGTTTTCAGGGTAGAGACATTAACATACCATACAGAGTCGCATTAAGAAACAAAAATGTTTGTATTTTACTGTGCCTTAAGTACAGCGTTCCCGCAGAAGGTGTGATGGCTGGTGTTTTCAATGTTAGAGTGATACACGCACTCCCATATCCAAATCCACTGTATATGGTTTTACTTCATGTCGTACTCGCTGAAGTCACGGTGGCCAGTGTATTTGACGTTGGGGTGATGTCCGGCATCACAGAAACAGAGATAAGGGCGAATCAAGGTTTCGAGCCTAAGGGGATGACCCACATAGTCGACACGACAGCCTTCGATTCAGATTCAGTGATCGACTCTGATACAGCCTTAGTTCATAGCTCTTATGTCCACTTCTACGGGATCGCACTCGACGCTGAGGTGGTGCGCGGAGATACCGGGGCCGCACCGCAGGCACAGCCCCTGTCAGCAAGCTGGGAATGTGGACTACCTGGGGCGGAACTGGTGCAGGAGGCCACGAGCTCTGCGGAGATTCAGCTGGCCATCCATGTCGCTATAGGATGTGGTTATTGAACAGCGTATTCGCAGAAATCGTGGTGGCCGGTGCACTCGACGCTGGGGCGGTGCGCGGAGTCCCAGATGCCGGGGCCGCAGCGCTGGCACATCCCCGCCAGCGAGCAGGGGATACGGACTAGCTGACGGAACTGGTGCAGAAGGCCGCGGGCTTTGCGGAGGATCAGCTGGCCGTCCATGTACATCGCTATAAAAGCAAAAAAATACCGAAGATTTACCGACAAATGCTCTTAACAGGGTCAAAATTAAGGGTAGAATACTAAAGTAGCCGAGAAACGTAAGGCTTCTAAGCCGATAAGGAACACAATGTCAATATTTCATTACATGTTTGAGAAAATATATGTTTTGGGCTTGCCCATTATTTTAAAATCTAATTTTGATCACTCACTCTTATCCCAAGTCCTTTTTACTTGGTACATTACATACCTAACGAACTGAAGTGAAGTAGCATCTCGTCAGTGTTGAGGTCTTGGGCAATGACGTCATCAGCGTACACGGCCACGATGGCTAGGCATAGGAACAGGTGGAAGTAGTCGGTCTGGTAGTTCGCCCAGCAAGCCTCCCACATTCGGAGAGCCACCGCTTCCGTAAATTCACGCTTGAAACACCTGAAATGAGAAGAATTCACTAATGAGTTTAGTACATGTCTACATATAGGTACACTAGAGGTACCCTTCCCCTTTGAGAAATCTTTATAGTTTCCATGCAGGTAGTTTGGGTAAAGGTGAATTTAAAGGTTACTTACAATAAGATCCATCTGTGGCAGAACAGAAGCTCCATTGCATCCACATGTTTCTCCAAGTGTTTGTAGAAATGCGGTAACATTATCCTTATTAACTCACGTAGGTAACTCTGAAATAGATGTAAGTATAATTAGAAATAAGAATTTTCTATAATTACACATTCTATCAATCAAATCTACTAATAATGTGCGCCGGAATGTAGCATAACGCAAATATAAAATTGTTTTAAGCCCACAACCAAAGTGGCTGATAATACATTCAGGATAATAGTTTCTTTATTTTAGTTGATTAGCCCAATCAGGACTTTCCGCACGTACACGGGATAACCGTTCTACTATTTAATCGCTTTAAAGTTCACACATTTCATGTAATTCCTTGTACAAATAAGGGAACACTCACAAGATTATTGTCTATGTCATTATCGGTGGGCGTACAGACGAATATGGCTCGCTGCATGAGACCGACGAAACACCAGAATGCTTCCGCTTCACACTTAATCTCACAAAGCACAGGGGCTAGCAAGTCACTCATGCCTTGCGTATACCTAAAAGAAAATAACACAATTGTCTCACAAAGTCTGGTATTAAAGCACTATCAAAATATGTGCATCAAACGTTATTGGTGCTCCTAGTAATCCAAAACACATAACATGAAACTTAAATAAACCAAATTCTGCTACAAAACAATCCAAAAACAAAAAAATAACAATATTTAATTATTCTTACCCTAAAACAGGATTATAAACTGCATAATTCAGCAAAACATTCTTCATAATTTCTACATTATAATTGTTGTCACCCGCAAAAAACGGGTTTCCTCGATCAGTCCTCACTACATCTTTCTCAATGACACACTGCACATTCTTCCAAAACACTGCGTATTGTTCTGGCGTCATCTTCTCCAGCCTTTTTCTACTTATTTCCTCATATTCTCTTGTCCGTATTTGGAGAATTATTTCTCTTTCGTCATAAGTAGAATTGTAAGGGTAACAATGAAGAAGGAAAGGCCAAACCTCTCTCCTCAATTCTTTGTCCAGACCACCGAAAAAGACTCCTTTTCTTAAAAACAAGTCATCTTCTATCAACCCCTTACTGTTCATGACTTTTCCATAGAATATTTCGGGTGTTATCTTCGGTATTTTCCCTTCTTCAGGATGTTGCTCTGATTTCTGTACTTCGGGGCGGCAAACCATAAAATGACGATATGGCAAGTTTGGTTCTTCTGACCCTGTAATAAAGATTATGTTTATATAAAGTGGTGATATTTATAGAATGAGTACCATACACATATTAGGGTAATGGATTTAAGTACATGCTTGTGTAACAACTCCATTAAGGGACCATATCGTCGAATGAGGGTCGCTCCGGCGTCCTTAGTTATTACAGAGATTTGGCTTGAGTGCGGCTTTCAGCAGAATGATTACGAGTTTTTTCATAAATAATATAAGTAGGAATGTATTTCATTAAAAATATAAGTAGGAATTTATTTTCAAAAGGAGAAGATCATGGAATGAGACATTGTTCTCCCGCTGGTCGCTAGCGAATGTAATCGGCACAATGAAGGCCAGCCAGGTGGTGAAAATGCAGACCTTGACGTTAAAGCACAGAAGACACTCAGGTCTACTGAGATTCCGTAAGATTATTCTCTCACCTGGTGTCAGCTTGATGTTGTGCAGCAGTGAGTGCCATCGGTGTAATACTTGGGCTAGGTGGTCGAGCCCGCCGTGGTGAAAGTGCAGGATCTTGTATTGGGACTCCCGCGACGCCACGACGAGTTGGCCACATGTGCAGTTGTCATCATTGAAGAAGAGCCGAAGGGAGCGCATTTGGCTCAAGTCTACGGAGAACCTAGTGCAAAACATTTCTTCATGTATTTCAAATAAAATCTTTAAACATATTAGATATTTGTTATTTAAACTTATAAACCAATGTAAATATTATGAACTAAAATAAAAAATAAAAACTTTTATACGATGTACAATTTTGAACCAAGTTCTGTTTAAAAGTGGTATAGAGAACACCGAAACCAACTACGTCTAGAAATTCAAGGTACGAACTTCGAAAAGTTGTTTTACCAGCACGGTAAAGTAAAGCTATATCCCTTGATACATCGGCAATGGAATTTATCTAACTTCTAAACTGTGTAAAGTCTACACAAGTTATAAGGACCCTGAAGGCAAAGTTGAAGTAGGTATTTCGTTGTTTAGTTAAGTAGTACCTAACGTACGTTAATAAAATACGTATAGTCGTACCCTTTCGGGTAAGTTATTAGGTACGTAATATGTTTCTATTGGAAATCTGCGCAGCTAGCTTCATAATTATTATTACATTATTAGTTCGAGATTGAGGTACTCCAAATCTAATATATCGAGAAGGAATAAACTAATAAAAATTGTTTTTATTTCTTACTCGAGTAGGGACCTCTATTTTGTGGAGAAAAGAGCTTGAGATATATTTATGTGAGGATAATGAGGATGGAGGTAACCCTTTTCCCGTCCTTCAATATAATATTGCCTCACTTCACTTTACAACGAGCATACAATAGGCTATAATCAATACCTATCTTCATGTCTGATATCGGTCGATACCATACAAATTGCCACATATATTTTACAGCGGTTGAAATCATCTGAATCCCCAATGGGCAAAATGTATTGCTCAATACCATTACTACCGTTAATTTAGATACATAGAAATTGACAACAAAATCGGCAGAGTACCATCACCAATCACGTATTCTAAACACATGTAAAGACTGCAAGTCATAACAGCATAACCCATCATATGTCAACAAAGGTCAAACCGATATGTCAGGGTTAGATCCCGTAAGGAAGCCGACGCTTCCAGCAGTAATGAAATTCTCGGCATTTCTTCCAGAACAATCGTCAGAATATTTAGGACATAACGGCTCGCAGAATAATGAGTTAACGTGACCTTTCACGAAATGGGCCGACAAAGATTCGGTTTATATTTTAAAGAGGCTTTGAAGTGAGTAAGCTCTTGTTTAATATCAGCTGAAATTGAAGTGAGCGTGGGCGTACAATTAAGCTGTATTAATTTTGTTGGAGTCGGCACTTTATAAGTAAACCGCCCACGACTCACGCTTGTTTAACGTATAAATTGCCTACCCAGATAAGACTTTATTCTCCAGTTCAGTCTGCAATAGGTTAAATGCCCGCATTCGCTATTTGAGATGAGATTTTAATCAGGTCTTCAAATTCCGAAACAGTAAAGCAGGTAAGTATCAATGTCACCTATCCATAACCTGTTTCTAGCTTCCATTGCAATAAACTATTGAATTCACTCTTGCAAGTTCTGCATTCAACAAGTTTAGTATAGACATAATAAATAATTCCAGTTAGAAGCGGTGTGAACCAGAATCGCTAAAACCGTGTCATGACTCACAGAGGGATTAAACTACGCTTTATAAGGATTGATTCTTAGTCCGAAAGAAACTAGACTAGAGAATTTAGAAATTATAATGCAAAATTCGAGCTGTATCTATCTACATAAACATTAAATTATTATCTATGTATACATGGAACATATTAGAAAAATGTGGCGTGGGCAATTATCTATTCTGTAGCGGAGGATACTTAAAATCTATAACAGAACACGTTCCAACAGTTTTTAGATTTTTTGTCTGTTTATCTGTTTGTCTGTCTGTCTGACTGTCTGCTTATCTGTTTGTCTGTTTATTTCACCGCGCATCACGTGAAAACGGCTGTACGGATTTTGATGAAAAGTTCATTAATCTGTCGAAGAAATCCCCGGCCATATTATATTTCTAGGCTATAAAAATTTTACCACTAAAAGGGGGGGCAGCCACTACACCCGATTGAGTTAAGTTTGCGACTCAATCTTATGGCGCTACTTAGGAATGAAAACTTTTTTCAAACATCGTATCGTATCGTAAATCATGGCTTACTCGGTAGCCTGGCGGCTGTAACCGACATCGTGGTGCTAGGCTGTTAGGCAGCGCACTGCCCCAGCGCCTAGCGTGTGAGTGCTGGCGTGCACGGGCACTCGAACCAGCAGACGTGTACCTAGCTTGACAACGTCGTCTTGAGATCAGTCTGTTAGTGAATGTCATCTAGCTGGAATTTAGATCGTGTGGTTAGGAAAGTGTGATCATCGCGGTGGCCGTCCCCGCCGGCGGAGACGACGGTGTGCCCGTAGGGTGTTACGACTATGTCGTTGTCTACGTCGTTCTTTTCGTCGGAGGTCTCTCTCGTAGTAGTAATCGGCGTCGTGGTTGACTCCAGGTTCCGGTTCTGATTCACTACCCGATGACGTGTCGTCAGGGTACCATTTTTTAATGGTCTCCGTGATGACGTCATCAGGGTCAGTCAGAAGGTTCCTGGGTCGTCTTACGTGTCGAAGTTTGGCCTGCCGGTAGGCCTTTATATCGGGTTGTGTTGTCGTGAGTTGTGTCAGTACCTGAAGTCTGTCATTTAGATCTCGGTCAAGGTCTTGACTGGGGTGAGAGTCTGTAAGGGGCATCTGCATGGTGAAATCTACCTGAAGCGGGTCTGGAGTCGGCACGTATCCCACCATCTCCCGGATGAGTGGGTTCTTGTATTTAGATGCTTTTTCGTAATAGGTTTTAGATTTTTGCCTAACAAAGTCGGTGAGGGTGGGATACGTGGCGTCGTGGTGAAGCTGAAGGTTTGTGACTCCGCGCAGTGGTGCGTCGGTAGCCCTGCGTAAGAATCGATTTTGGATAGCTTGGGGGGGTCGAAGCTTCCTCTCCCCTATGTGAAAGAAGACTTGCCCAGCATATGTAAGAATGGGCCTAATGCAGGTGGAGTACAACGCAAGCTTGCTACTAAGTCGCATTTTACTACGCCTGCATATCATTGCCCCCAATCTACTAAGAACATAGGTGGCCTTGCCCCTATGTGATACACCTATCGAGTACCCTGATAAACTAACAGATGGCGCTGATATTATTATGTTGTGGCATGAGTTGGGCATGAGTAAGTCACTGAGAAAGGGTTTTGCCCTTAGAGTAAGGAATATTTTGCCAAATTAATTCTAACTTTAGAAGAGGGGCACGGATATCAACAAATTTAATTGAATAATCGCTGCTACGTTGCTGCCTGGTGGAATAAATAACAGCTCGCACAACTTTCAAGATCCCAATATATTTAGACAGCACGGAAAGTCCTGTCTGTGGGGTATCAAGAAACTGTGATAAAGCAAAACTAACACAGTTTTCCCGCGATTTCCACGCGTGCGGAGCCGCGAGACTGCCTAGACCACAGAAGCGGAGCGGAGCAGAGGTGTGTAAAATGGACGAATCAGTATCCTCAGATTTAAATGCACTTAATTTGGGTTCACAAAGACGCAGCCTGATTGGTTCATTTCGCTCTACTTCTGTGGACAGACAGCCATAACGAGGAATTCCTCACGCATCGTGCAGAATTGAGAGACATGCCGTTCTCGAGAACTTTTCCTGATTTGTATGGGGAATGTTCTCGAAAACGTTCCTTCCCCATACAAAGCGGGAAACTTTCTCGAGAGTGGCACATCTCTATGCAGACTACATAATGGACGGAAAATCCCCACGTGGAGATGACCTGTGACGTAATGTGCTAGAGCTCATGTGGTCATGGGTAAGTAAATACCCAATTTCCCATGTAGTAATTTGGGTCTTAAAAGGGTATATAATTGGGTATTTAGTATTTACTCAATGGGTGGGAAATGGGTGTTAAGTGTATTTTAGCCAGTAAACCTTGAGTGTGATCCCAAACATTGACCGATTTGATCACAGACAATCCAATTAAGGGGATCAAAGGACGCACGATTTGAGCAGCGAAAATACATTATTCAGTGGATGCCCGACAAAATCCCGCAAAGGACCTAGATTGGCTTGTAGTCTATCAAAAAAGCAAAGGCATGCCTTGAGGACTCTAGTATAATGGAGGTCGATAGACAGCGTTGATTAATGTTACGATAGAAGACGTCTGCTGAAGCTGGCTGGTTATTCAGGACAAAATGGAAGGAACTTCGTGACCGACCAACCGGGATGGTCAGACACCATCAAATCTGTCACTTTGACTCCTGCGGCAGAATGCGCGCACCATACAACCAACAGAAACCTTATGAAGAAGAATCTCTAATGCGGCAGTATATAAAGCGTACGACTCCCCATGACCACTGTGAACTACTAAGAAAATTATACAAGATCGGTAAATTTTGGAAAAATAAAACTTATCCCATATCTACATCCCTTCCCGTACCGTACCTCATAACAATACACAAGAAGTCCTAAATCTATAAGCAGCAATTTTATCGTCTTAGAATTAGAATTGCCCGCGTTCGTTGCTAGTTGACAACATTTGAAACCGGAATGCAATGTTTTCTTCGGAACGACAACCTGTCTAATTTGCATTGAGAATACATTAACATGACTCAGTAGTCAGGGTATTCGTTAACTACAAACAAGGCTTACTCGTACGTTTTGCTATCTGTTTCGGTCAAAGTAATTTAATTTCGTCATTTTCAGCAGTAGACGATTTTCCACACTTCATTTACTTATTTACATACCTTTCGTATCAAACGATCGTCAATTGTACTGCAGTACCGGATATTCTCAATGAATGATCTATCTTTGAATATCAAAGGAATGACTGATGATATCGAAACCAAAGGTAGCCTAATAAGCATTAATAAATCTTATCAGTTTTGTTTTGTTTCAAAATATGTGTAACAATGATATTGATTAGGTTACATTTGATATCCTTTTGATATCTGCATAAACTATTTAATATTGACGGTTTAGGTATTATTTGTACTGAATACTACAAAATTACTATACAAGTAAAACAATTAACCAACTGCGAACATCACCAAGAGCTAACTCCTTTCGGGCGCGCATCATCATCATCAAGTAATCCACGTATGGTCACTTTTTGAGCGCCGCAATGATTGCAATCTCTAAGTCTCATGCTCGAACGAAGTTAATGACACGCGGCTTTCGCTAAGATCAAAGACTGAGCCTGTACGACTACTATTACCTATGTCACTTAGTATACATTTGTATGGGTTGATATAGGATGTCTGTGGTAACAGTATCATGTTACAAGGTGCCCGATAGCCGGTGCATACGATGCATTATTCATGCACTGTAACTTGAATGAACTATCGATCCGGCAACTGCAACGTTTGGAATATAGGTTTCAGTGGCATTGATGAAATAGTGATTACCTACCTAAATGTATGTAACTGGATTTTGTTGTCTATGAAATTAAAATGTTTGGTACACTATGACTATGACCATAAATGAAAACATTAGTAAAAGTATGTCGTAGCGATTAAAAGTATCGAGTGTAGATAACAAACTTAAATTCTACAGAATAGATCTAAATCGAATATTATAGATTCTGTTTTAGACATAGATAACAAGGCACCGTAAATCGCTGATGAAACAATGAAATAAATTGAAGTAATTGCTTCTAAATGTCAATTAGTCATAAGGTGAGCCTTATTCAGATACACGCACAAGGTGTTAGTATGGATAATTATTTAATTATGTATTTTTTTAAATAAAACATTGGTACTTAACAATCCGTGATTCGCGGCAAAATCAAGGAATGTAGTTGGAAGTCCCTATGCAAGGCGGCTATAATGGGTTGGATTTTTCTTTTAATTTTTTTTCATATTATGACAAATATATTGATAATTTCAACCAACTTTTTAAAGTGAATAGTACTTTTCCCTGAGTTCTAGATAGTAAAATAGCTATTTTATGCTTTCATTGCGTGCAGTCGAAAAAAAGTTGAAAAAAAAAGTTTTCTGTGTGAATTTTGTAAATTTGTCGTAGTTTTTAAAACAAAAATTATCAATGAAAAATTTTAACTGCAGGTTTTAAATATATATACCAATAAATCGCAATAGCCCTTTTCTAAGTAGTAACATTGATAATATGTTAAGAAACATGTTTGATCATAGAGAAAAATATCTAAAGCAATCAGCATTTTTGAACGAATAAGGAGCCTTTAATATTCATTACAATTTTAAGCACTTAACACGTTGCACTGTAGTAGAAAAAACTCGACGATTTAGTCTAGTAGTCAGAAAAATATAAACTTATTATTAGAATCAATTAGAACTGACCTTCGACATTTAATCGGGGCTCGCCTCTGTGGCACCGGCGAGCTCTGGACACTTTCAGGGAACACCAAATTGTGCTTCAGAGCTAGGAACTCTGGGGTGCTCATCCAGTTGGGATTGCCTTCGTCGCACGAGCTCATAGACAGTGACCTTATGAACTTGTCACCCGATACCGAGTCAGGGGTCAAATCGATGTTTTCCACATTCGGATTAGCAATAGTTATGTTTACAGATGTCATCGATTGCGACCTTACATGTTTATCATACAAAAATACGTCGTCCTTCGTGTCATCTTTCTCAAAACTCCCGAAAACACTGTCTTTCGTCGATTCAACCGTCTTAACTGTGGGCTTTGAGCTGGATGTCAGTTCGTCTTGTGTAGTTTCGTTATGAGTGTATCGAGTATCATTAGACTTAATGCTATGCTTGTCGGAGTTTGAGTTAATACTGGTTGTTTCTGAAGAATCTGAAAATGCGTTTTCGTTGTTCGAATCGATCTTCTTATTATCCTTTGGATTTAAATAGGATATTTCTTTGGTAGTTTTGTTACGTAGACCCAACTCATCGCTCGGGCTCGTTTCTACGGCCGACGGGCATTTCTTTAGCGTCGAATTAGGTATCCAGTTTAAGAACAGCGTGGGTCGTTTGGCATTGTTATGTTGGTCCGTAAATACCTTAGTTGTCACCGTTAAGTAGCCAGGATGGTGTACGATGTCCAGTTCGTGCCTCGCAATTGTCGGCGGATGAACGCACACATTGTTCTTGCAAAACAATATTTCGTTGTCGACATAGTCGGGTAGTTCTTCGCCGTCCTCGAACTCTAGTCCTAGGAAGTAGCTCGAGGCCCTCCTCAACAGTTCGGGAAGCGGCATGGTTCACATTTCCCTGTTACGTTATCGCGAACGACCTCATCGGAGCGCGGCTGTGTGTGTACTACGCGCATAAACACCTACACTCTGATAACAGTATTGATCCGTCGAGAATATAGCGGCCCGCTGTGACAGCTGTGTTGATCCTCCGATCCAAAAGATCGTATGCGTGTTAATATTTAGTAGATATAAGATGTTTTTATATGAATAACATGTTGTGCCGCTGGCACAACTTGAAAAGAAAACATTTATATTACAATGCTTTGTGAATTCCAGTACCTATTACACAATTCTATTGTCTAGGTACACGTATAATATAATATATGTCTATATGACGCTCGTGTGTTTATCTACGGTATACATACCTTAAGGCTTAAAATACACTAACTCAAGTTCCAGTGTTTGACCTCTAATATAGATACCCTGATTTTTACCAATAGAAATTAGGCTGTATCGGACAACTCTGGATTAGCAATATACTGTACACATAATCAATGAAGCATTTTTCAATGCAAACATATGTAGAAGAAGAAGAAGAAGATACATTTATTTTGCAAACCAATTACATTTAAATTTTACATCTAAATAATTGAACTACATTTTTATATTAAATTTAACTTAAAATCTATACTTCTATAGAAATTCTATGAGAAACGGTGTTCTGGTTGCAAAAATGGAGTCCACTCAGCATATGTCATAGCACTCTTTAGCACCACGACGCTGATCTTCCGTGGATCCAGATCAGGAAATGTGTTGAACAGCGTGCCGTGTAGTGTATCTGTGTTGGTTTGTGTAAAAAGATAGATAGGTAAGCAAATAATGGGTTGTGATGTTTTAGAGTCACTAGTCGACATTTAACAACTTGTATTGTATACTTGGTGTGCATAATCAAGTCAATGATATACTACCACTCCAGACCAGAGTTGGGCAAAAATTAATTGAATAAGAATAAGAATAAAAACAGAAATTGTATTCTTATTCAAATCGATTTGAATAAGAATAAATTCTTGTACTCGTAATTCAAATAAAATGAATGTGAATAAATCATGTAATTTTTATTTTAAATGAAGAATAAAAAACAAAATAATTATTTTAGAAATGGCATAATTTAAATACCATTTTATTTGATTAAAATGTTAATTGAATAACGTTAATTGAGTTAACGTATGGATGTTATACAATCGGTTTTATTTTGTAAGTTGATCTTTACTAAGTTTTAATGTTTGGATTAATGTGAAATTAAGTAGGTTTTATGACAATAGGTATTTTTTGGTATCTTCGAAATGTTGATGATGATCTGATGATGAAGCTAGAAACTGAACAGCGGAACTCTTCAATAGGTACTAGCCCAATGAGCCCTCGAGTATGGGCTCATTTGGTTTGTTTTTATGAGTCCTATACATTACAATTGGGGAGGTTAGTCTGATGATGGAGTCAGGAGTTGGGTGATGGAACTCTTCAATCAATGACTACTAATATACCCCTCGAGTGTGGGCTTGATAAGACAAAATACTACTATCTCTACCTATACCTAATAAGTCATATTAACAATCCAGGTACCCCAACCCTTACATTCGTATTCGTGGAATATTATTTGAATTAAAAAATCATGATTAAAATTATTTGATTAAGAATAACTTATCTTCATTCAATTTTCTCAGCAACGAATTATTCCCGACGAATTTATTTGAATAATCTTGACGGGATTAAAATCGACATGATTTTATTCTTACGAATTCTTATTCAAATTACGATTTTATTCTTGAATGCCCAACACTGCTCCAGACAAGCCTAACTGAGACGAGACGCGCAATCATATGTCAAAGTTCGTCCTTCTCTCTCTGAAGATGATTCCGATCTCGAACACTTCTGTTCTAACATATCGAGATAGATATAATTAATTACTTCCCTTTGGTTTCTTAGCAATTATAAAACAGTTTCGATACTGATTTCGGTACAAACATTTTAATAACTTGTGCTAACCAAACTAGCCGGTAAAGACCATTCAATCTTATATTAGATAGGCACCTACCTATGGACATGATACAACTGTACCTATAGCCTTAAAACTGAAATGTAGTAGGGATTTTATCAGATATACTTAAAGATAATTATAATAAAGAATTCTATGGGCAGATATCGAATTAAAATTGAAGAATTGACAAGATGGACGGATAATCTGATGGAGGTCGTACATTCGCAGTAAAGTCCGCAGGTTGCAAATGGAGGCAACGTAGCTGTAGCTTACTGTATCGATATCCGCTATTAGCTAAAAATGTCTCACCCCAAGCGATTCTAAAACACTGTGCGTAGGACCGATTACGTTAGGTAGGTACCTACGGTGCTGTTCTTCTGAGATGGTTTACGTCTAGCACTACTACTAACGAAATTGTAATAAATATGGTTTGATCGACCAATTCTTTAATGAATTTATGGTAGGTATATGTGTTGGTTCACCATATCCGCCACTGATGGACTGACCACCACCATGCCAGAAACGTATGGTTGCAGAAAGCATGTGACCATCCAATCCGTTGTGCAAGTTATTGTTCAGTTAGGAGCTTTACGGTGTGAAATGCTTATTTTTAAATACCCAGTAACTAAGTAGGTACTAGTAGGTACGCGTATATACCTACGATATAATATGCGTATACCATTTCGGATACAGTTGCTGCGATAAGCAGAAGCTAAGTAGCTATATTTAGTAAGTCACGGCAAAGGCATGCTAATAAGTAATTAATTTAAAAACATGAAAGGGCACGACAACAGTTTAGCCTTTAGTATTCCGGCTTGGATTAGCGACATCAGCGTTTTATGAAATATTCAGAGAAGTAACGAAACGTAAGTGAGCTAAGTAAGTGAGTGAGTACTCGACAGAAGCTATGTTTTAAGTGTGAATTCATTGTAGCTACCTAACTTGGGGAATATCAAAATTTTACTGTGTACGCTACACATGCAGTAATTTAATTCTATAACGGGTACTTATCAGTTAATGCCTAGTGGGAATCCTATCGCGAAGCTCACCCACGCAAGAGCAATATTGCGCATTGTTGTAACTTATACGCCGTCATAAACGCTTCGGGTTAAGTATATGATTTCATTAATAGGTACTCAAGTCAGCCCGTACTTAGTTAGTTAGAGCTATTTATAAACTTGCATCAAGTATTACACATTTTATAATAACAGGTTTACGTTTTGATTTAAACTTAATAGGTTAGTTTTTTGTCCGTTCCATTACTAAACATTTTTTTTGTAAATATAAATTGAATTTGTTGTATATATAATATTATTATATTTTATTTTTTATAATATTTTCTTATTCCACATAATTTGGTTAATTATGTATGTAACATTACATTTTATCAGCGCAGTTTCGTTTTGAGTGAAACGAAACGCATTTGTTTTTGCGAAACGCCCGCACGATGGCGTTTCCGTTGCATAATTGTATAGTGATGTGCAATATATTTAACATCATAGGTCGAGTTTCGTAAGTAAATTATCGATAGGTATTTTAAATCATTATAACCGTCAACTTTAAGAATTACGTCAGTAACGAATCAATATTATGCATTTTGAGTGTATTTTATATCCTTACTTATGCTACGTCTGTCAATGTGCTCTCACTAAAATCGTTTTTCTAAATGTTCTCTAAAGTTTTTACTTACAGCTCTTAAAAATGAAATTTTGTATCAAACTTATCTTACACGACAGTATGACGTATACTGCAATCAAGTTTATATCAAAATTGAATCGATGATTTTTTTTCTCGTATCACGTTCATTTATCGAGTGTTGATACTTCAGCGCATCACTAAATTGACGCATGCGCCACAATTCAATTGCAATCAGCTGTCAGAAAGAACATAATCACGTAAAAAACAAAATTATTTGTGTCTTTAGATAATTCCCGTCAATATGGCGGGGCAAAATCCGGGTTCGCCGACTGACTTCCAGTTTTTTTACGAGGATGAAGTGTATAAAATCAACAACCACGGCCAAGTGGTCTTCGGCCTGGTACTCGAGAACTATGAGGCCAACTCCAGCGACCAAGAAAGCGATGTGGAGACACCCATTCAAAAAGGCGAAATTCGTGTTGTGTGGCACCCATCAGGCACCGAGCGGGTCATATCAGAGAAGTCGGTGAGTGTGGCGTGCAGAGATAACGTATTTGTATACTTGTATTGTTTTTTACATGTGGTGTATCGTGCGTATGAAAAACATCGAATTAGGTCGTGAAAAGATGCATCAACTCCGAAGTGCACAGCTAAGGATGGAATTATGCAGGCATTAAGTTCAGTATTGAGGAATGTCAATTGTGGGGGTATGAACAACAATTCAAAGATTTGTTTCACATGCTAATCTACCCACAGTTTTTGAAATGAGTAACGGAACACATGGTTTCATTTGGAACTTGAATATTTTATGCTCAATACTTTTAAACAATGGCTCATGGAGTCATCTTATTTTATTAATATTATTGCTTTGAATATAGATTGTCTTGTTACATTCAAACTTGTTAAATTGGTAAAAACCGAGACTTAGTTTAATATCACTTTTAAATGAACTAAACATATGAACTCAGAATAATATGGAGGAGAGTGGCCATAGAAGGGCCAGAATGGAGATCGGACAAGGCCTTTGCCGCCTGAAACGGACATATAAATGAAAAAAAAAACCAACAAGATATATAAGAATACGAAAAAAATTAAGAAAAAAAGTCAAATTATAACCTAAAAAAAAAATGAAAATTATCCAACTAAATAAAATAAATCAAACTCGTCATTTACAATGGCATTTTAAACCAAAACACAGTATTTATGAGCATCATACCTGGTCTGTACCTGAGAAGCATATTAATGCAAGTCCTTCCAAGAAGCAAAACCACAGACAACCCCCACTAGACGGAGCATGTAAGGCGACCCGCGCGCACCAACGATATGGTACGGCAGAACATTAAAGTATCAACACGGCGGCCACCGTTTAGTTGCCTCCTTGTTTATGATCCATGTGTACGTCAACGAAAAAAGAAATTAAATAAATAACATGGTAAATTGTAGTGTTAAGTGGTGTAGAGAGACCTCATAAACATGGACGCTACTAAACGGTGGCCGCCATGTTGATACTTTAATGTTCTGCCGTACCACATCGTTGGTGCGCGCGGGTCGCCTTACATGTGCCTTACATGCTCCGTCTAGTGGGGGTGGTCTGTGAGCAAAACACACAATAAATGCTATGTTAAATACATAAATCTTAGTGGTCTATGTATTTAATGTAGCATTTACGGTAGGTTATTTGGTATGGAAGTACTTACACCATGTTTCTTGTGTACGGAGTTAGATTAAATTTGGCCTTGATGTAAGAAATGACCATATGACTTGTTCTTAAAGTAGTAGCTGTATGAACTAGCTTCTCAAATTTTATTATCCTTTGCTTTACCAAAGACATTCTAGAATAAATACTCTAGGATCTACCTTGTATGAATATAAAATGCATTTGTGCACTGCTGGCACTGAACATGTAATGAATGACTCGTAATTTTGTAATTAAGTTTTACAATTTGTAGCCAAAAATTCCACTTGCTATACTCAGCTTGCATCTCAGCTTTTACCCAAAAATGAAATACACAACCAATGGTCAAGCAACATTGACCTAAAGTTGTGTAGTATTGCATTTACGGGCATGTTATGAAAAAGAAGTCTCGAAAGGAGTATCGTAATTGAAGGCAAACATTCTAGAGGTTGAATCCTGACAAGATGGGCAGACACCATGAAGAGACCAATTGACCCTTGACGGTGTCAAGTGGAGGGACATTACTGTTTGGTCATGATCCTGAGCCATGAGAGAATGACTAAGAACTAAGAAGATTGCATTTAACCTATTGACCGCCAAGCGGTCTAGCAATTTACCGTGCCACTGACGCCAGAGTAAAAAAAAAAAGATGTGCCCCAAAATCAACAGGGATTGAAAAATACTTGTAGCGGTCAAAATTACAAAGTTTTTGATCATTGAAATTTGGACGGCTGTGGCCGACGTGGCGTCAGGGGTACGATTTTTTGTTGACGGCCACAGCCGACTGTGGCGGTCAAAAGGTTAAATTATGTAGATAACATAATGCTATGTGATATTGTGATAGATGTACAAGTATCAAAGAACTAAAATAAACTGAATTACAGTGTCCAGTGGTCTGTACAATCAGGTTCAAAGTAGTTGACAATTTTAGTGTCACTTTCCTCTCAATACTGTGCAAGCAAGAGAGATAATGCTGCAAGATATGCTAGCCCTGCAGTAGTGGGAAATTATTTGATGATCCTAATTTGAATGTTAGTAATTATGACAACAACATGGTGTTGGATTTATTATCAAAAACCACCTAGCAAATCACATCAAGTCCTTTGTGGGAATTTCGGAACGCATTGCACTGCTAAACATACAGATACCAGGCCAACATGACCCGTGGTCAATCATTCAAGTATACTCCCCCACGGAACAAGCCGAAGAAGAAGTTGTGATGGATTTTTACAAGAATCTTAATGATACAATAGATGCCTATGCCCATAAAAACTTTATTGTAATAGGCGACTTCAACGCTCAAATCGGTACCCGACAACCTGAAGAAAAATCCATAATAGGCCAATTCACCTACAGCCACAAACCAAGGAGCAAAAATGGAGAGAAATTTGTACACTTCGCGCTTAGAAATAATTTAACCATTCTGAACACCAAATTCAAGAAACATAAGAAGAACATGTGGACTTGGATATCTCCAGACGGCGAAACTAAAAACCAAATAGATTTCATATTGACAAACAAATCCGGGTATTTTTCAAATATTAATGTTTTAAACAGATTCAACTTCAACACTAATCACAGAATGGTCAGGGCAGTTCTACAAACAACCCAACCAAAGAAACCGAGACCTAGACTAAATCCATCAAACATAAAACTAAACGAACATAGTGTAACGGAAGCTGCAAACCTATTGAAAACAAAACTAAAGAACTTCAAGGACTCAACAACGAACAAAACTGCTGAAGAAAAATACACATGGTTAGAGGATACAATAAGATCAAGTACCAACCACTGTGGGGAAAGCAAGACTCTGGATAGAAGCTGGCTGTCAGCAGGGACTAAAGATCTACTAGAAACAAGAGCCTCACTATTTGCAGCTAAAGGAAAAGGATCAAAGGACAAGAGGAAGCAGCTGTCAGAAATTAACAATAAATTAAAAGAAAGTATGAGAAAAGACAGAAAACAACATAGAATGGAAACTATAGAAAGACACGTGCTAAGAACAGGAGGTATCAAAAAAGCTTACAAAGAATTATCTCACACAAAGGAATGGGTTGTAAAAGTTAAAAGTAGTGATGGCAAAGAACAGAACAGAAGGCAAGATATTCTTCATACTGCCACAACATACTACAAGGAGCTATATAAAGACAAAAATAAAGAGAAAAAAATCGAACTGACAGACTCCACAGAGATTCCACCTGTTCTTGAAGAAGAAGTCAACTGCGCTATCAACACACAAAAAAAGGACAAAGCCCCAGGACCGGACAGCATCAGCAACAACTTACTTAAAACAAGCCAAGACAGACATTGCTCCCGTTCTCACAGAAATATTCAATGACATCATCGAAAGCGAAACCATTCCACACCAGTGGACCCAATCCAACATAATCTTATTGTACAAGAAAGGAGACCCACATAGTGTTAGTAACTACCGCCCAATAAGCTTGATGTCTAACATTTACAAAATTTTTGCTAAAATACTTCTAAAAAGGATCGAAAAGAAATTAGACGAGCAACAGCCCTACGAGCAAGCGGGCTTTCGAAAAGACAGCTCAGTGATAGACCATATACATGTTGTACGTCAAATCTTGGAGAAGTATAGTGAATACAATCTGACATACTACATAGCATTCATAGACTTCAGCAAAGCATTCGACTCTTTGATTCATGAAGTGATATGGGAAACCCTGAGAGACCAAGGAATAGAACACAAGTACATCAGGATTATCAAAAATGTGTACGAAAAAAGCGTTGCATGTGTTCAACTGGAAAAGAAGGGAAAAACTTTCAGCATACAAAAAGGTGTCAGGCAAGGAGACCCTCTCTCCCCAAAATTGTTTTCAGCAGTGTTGGAAACAGTCTTCAGAAGCCTCGAGTGGGAAAAACTCGGTCTCAACGTGAATGGCAGCAGATTGTCACATCTAAGGTTTGCTGATGACATTGTTTTGTTTGCGAATACACCAGAGGAACTGAGTGGAATGCTAGCAGAGCTAGCAAAAGAAAGTGCTAAAGCAGGCTTGACACTGAATCCGGACAAAACTAGACTGATGACCAACGGAGAAGAAAGCATTATTAGAATAGGTCCAACTCTAATCGAATATACACAGGAATACATATATCTAGGTCAGCTGATGGCACCATCCAATAATATAAAGAAGGAAGTAGACAGAAGAATTGCAAATGGCTGGCATAGATATTGGAGTTTAAAGGAGGTAATGAAGGACAGAACGCTCCATATAGCTACAAAGAGTAAAGTCTTCAACACCTGCATACTACCTGTTCTCACATATGGTTGCCAAACCTGGTCCTTACCGCAAAGTAGCATTAACCGACTCGTTACCTGTCAAAGAGCTATGGAGAGGAGTATGTTGGGAGTTAGGAAAGCGGATAAACAAAGATCAACAACAATCAGAACAAAATCAAAGGTCTATGACATCATACAAAAAGTTAGAAGATTAAAGTGGTGCTGGGCAGGTCACGTCATAAGAGGGAAGGAAAAATGGTGCAAACTAGTTACAGAGTGGTACCCAAGGGAAGGACAGAGAAAGAGAGGGAGACCACAAAAGAGATGGGAGGATGACATATGCCAGGTGGCGGGAAAAACATGGCACAGAGTCGCACGCGACAGGCGCGAATGGAAGAGGCTGGAGGAGGCCTTTGCCGAGGGGCAACCAGATTTGCAGCGAAAGAGCAAAAGTCAAATACTAGAAGCAAACTAAATAATATTAAAATCTGAATGTATAAGGCTAAAATAAAAAATAAAAAATTATGACAAAGCAGCTCTTTTTAAATAACATACAAGAAGAGCACTACAAATGTAGTGTTGTCTCTTTCCATGGCATATTGAGTCACGTTGCAAACATTAGTATTACAGTATTTATATGTATGTAATGAACTGAGGTCAAAGTAATCTATCACCCTTTGGTAGGCACCCTCAATACCCTCATCATATGATGCTTAGTTAAAAGTTAGGTATTGATATCTAAATGTTTATTCAAAGGTTATGCATGTTTTAGTTAGCTAGCATCCCTCACTAGTATAAAAATACCTGGTGTTCATGGCGAATATACCTAAACAACAAAAAAAAAAACTAGTCTCAAACTGAGCCATGCTTGTACTAAGGGTAATAGACAACAATATACATAATATATGTATACAAAGATAACGCCCATGACCGAGGAACAAATATTTGAGTTCATCACATATATTTGCCCTTGCCGGGATTCTCACTTAGGTCTGTTGAAATATATTACACTAGCTGCGCCGCGCGGTGTTACCTGCTCATCCCACGGGCACACTACATTTTTCGGGATAAAAAGTAGCCTATGAGTTAATCCAGGGTGTCAGCTACCTTCATACCAAAATTTAACAAAATTGGTCCAGCCATTTGATTGTGAAGAAGTAACAAACATACACAAACACTCACAAACTTTCGGCTTTTTTAATATTAGTGTGGTTACTTATTGGTTGTTTAGTAGCTGACGATTAAGGATAGTTTAGGTTTAAACAGATTATATAGAACGCATTACATCATTGTTTTTGTCTACAACCATGCCTGATCAAGCCTACTACAACGCGAGAGTACCTAGAAGATGCTTATACGCTGGTACTAATAAAAATCGTCTTTAGTTTTAGATCATTAGCTAATATAACATGGTAGTGGCCATACCTACAGTCGTGGCTAGATAATTAAGAACACAGTTTTTTTCTTCATACAACTGCATACAAATATGACTTTGGAAATTTGATGAAAAATGCTGGATGCGGTTGACCAATTTTATTATTGAATAATACAATGCACGGGTGTTTAAACAAGGTTTACTTTAGTACAAACAAAGTTGATGTAAAACTTGTACTTTAGAAAATACGGATGGGTCCAATCAACACGTTTTATAACTCCATACTTTAATTAGGAATTCCTAATTTTGTATGGTACTGTGTTCTTAATTATCTGGCCACGACTGTAGTTAGGAATACATACATATACATATACATGGTACGAGGGGCGTTCAATAAAAAGTGAGAATGAGTATGTTATAAACAACTTTTATTAAATGTCATTTTATTTTTCGACGTAGTCACCTTTTAGCATAATACACTTAGTATAATTATCTTTTTTCTAAACTTAAAATTCCATTTTTAAAAAAGGCTTCATCTTGAGTACTTAAAAAATCTTGTACTGCAGCGACTACCGCGTCGTCGTCTTCAAACTTCTGGCCTCTCAGGTATTCTTTCAATCTCGGAAATAGGTAGAAATCACAGGGGGCGAGATCCGGTGAATACGGAGGATGCTCAAGGATATCGAACCCAGCATTACGGATTGCAGCCATTGCAACGGTGGACTTGTGTGCCGGGGCATTGTCCTGGTGGAACAGCACAACTTTCGAGAGTTTACCTCGCCGTTTTTCGCGGATCTCATTGCGCAATGTTGCTATTTGTTTAGCATATAAAGTGCCCGTAATAGTGGCTCCATGCTCGAGATACTCAATCATTACTACCCCTTTATCATCCCAAAAAACAGAGCCCATGACCTTACCGGCAGATGGGCCCACCTTGAATTTCTTCGGAGTTGGAGATGATGGGCTTTTCCATGTCATAGACTGCAGTTTCGTTTCAGGGTCGTAATGGTGGAGCCATGTCTCGTCCATTGTTATAAATCGCGCCAGAAAAGGTTCCCGGTCTTGCTGTATCAGGTCCAAAGCTTCTTGACAAATCTCAACTCTAGTTTGTTTTTGCGTGTCAGTAAGCATTCTTGGTACCCAACGCGCAGATACCTTTTTCATACCCAAGCGTTCATGTAAAATATTATGCACGCTCCCCGTTGAAATCTTTACATTTTCAGCAATAAAACGAACCGTGACACGACGATCCGCCAAAACTAAGTTTTCGACTTTTTTCACAATTTCTTCAGTTACTGCTGTAGTAGGGCGTCCGGAGCGGGGGTCGTCCATGGTCGATGTTCTTCCACGTCTAAATTCGGCGCACCAACGTGCGACTGTCGAATACGGAGGAGCATTAGACCCTAAAGTGTCCCGCAAATCTAAATTGACTTGGTCCGTAGAAAAATTTTTCAAACACAAGTATTTGATAACGGCGCGAAGTTTAATTTTCTCCATTTTCGCTAACGTACTCAATATCATTGCAAAGAAATGGCTGTATATTTTTAAACAAAAAGCAGTTGTTTTTTTTTCATAGCAATCAGCTAGATAGATTAACTTTACCGGCCAGTATTTAATTTCCTAATATTGAAAGAGTTTGCATCTCATTCTCACTTTTTATTGAACGCCCCTCGTATATTACTAACATGTATACTACGAGGGGCGTCTGAAAAGTTCTAAGCCTAAGATAGAAAAAAACAATTTACACAAATGAACTCGTGTTTATTTTTCAATATAGTCTCCTCCTAAATCAATGCATTTTTTAAATTTTTTATACAGTGCTTTTAGGCCATTAAAAAAATAATCTTCATTTTGCCCTTCAAAATGCTCCTGTACAGCCGCCTTCATCTCTTCGTCACTTCTAAATCGCTTTCCCCTCAACTCTTTTTTCAAATTATTGAATAGAAAATAATCGCTTGGGGCTAGATCTGGGCTGTAGGGTGGGTGGTCAATTTCGTCAAAACCAACTTCCTTCAGAGCACGCCTCGCAACATTAGCGGTGTGAACGGGTGCGTTGTCTTGCAAAAACAAAATGCCTTTCCTTAGTTTACCCCGCCTTTTCTCAACTATGGCTTGTCGCACCTGTCTTATTAGATTTGCATAATAAGTTCCGTTTATCGTAGAGCCTTTTTTTAAATAATCGATTAAAAGAATGCCATCACAATCCCAAAATACCGTAGCCATTAACTTAGAGGCCGACTTTTGCACTTTAAATTTCTTCGGCGGCCTTTCACCCTTTTCAATCCACTGCATCGACTCAGACTTACACTCCGGATCATACTGTCTGATCCATGTTTCATCAACAGTTACTATTCGGGAACAAACTTCATCTAAATCATCTTCGCACAATTCTAAAAACGCCCGAGAAGTTTCCACACGACGTACTTTATCGAAGGCCGTTAGCATTTTCGGTACCCAACGAGCACTGACTTTACTCATGTACAAATGTTCATGTAAAATTTCTCCGACTCTTTCTTTACTAATACCTAAGACCTCAGCTATTTGCCAAACCTTAATTCTTCTATCTTCTAATACCAGCTTTTTGACTTTTGCTACGTTTTCTTCGGTCACTACCGATATTGGCCGCCCTGAGCGGGGGTCGTCTTCGATCGATTCCCGTCCGAGTTTAAATAAGCGACTCCACTTTTTGACTGTGGCATAAGAAGGCCCAGAATCACCGTAAATAATAGCCATTTCCTCAAAAATACACTGCGGTGATTTGTCACTTTTTGTAAGGAATTTAATTACAGCACGGTGCTCAATTTTCGTAATATTCGTTGGTAATTCACACATGTACTTTTCCGTTGAATATCTCGAAACAGAATAATAAAAATGTGACATGTTATTTTTTAATAATTTGTTTTTAAATGGCCTTTCTAGTGGCCAGTATCATAAACGCATATATAACCTCGAAATACCTTAGGCTTAGAACTTTTCAGACGCCCCTCGTACCACCTACTTATGAGTAAACCATATTGCGTAGTAATCTACATTATGAATGCATTATATCACGCGAGCTTGCGGTATCGGACATTAAGGCGGTGCGCCAAAATTTTACATGTTTCGATAAAAAGCATTGAAAATACCTATAATAATAATACCGTCATACATCAACATCACGCAATAATCTCTTACATAATCTTTATGACAATTTCGGACTTTTGGCAGCCTGGTCAACTTACCTCTGCTAATGCTCAGAACAAATATTGTAATAGTAGTATTACTACCCTAGGCTATGATCTTTCTAAGTTCCATTGAACCGCGAAAGGCTCCATAAATAGAGTTCCAAGTTTGTAGAGTACAAATGCCATGGAACAATCGAGATCAATCGCATTGAATCTAACGTATCGACTCGGTGTTTGTATGTATATCTTTAATTTACTTAGCAATTAATACACACATTATGTGTAGCAACTTTTCATACGAGACTTTGGCTTAGCAACAACGAAAGGTTCAATTCCCGATTTGGATCATACAATCGCAATTGAATACATATGCTAATTGTTATACAGATACCTACTCTACTGAAGTGCATTTGTTGAACCTTTTTCCTCCTAAATTTTTTGCATATAGATAATTATAATATGTTATATGAGCCGGTAATATTGTCTACGTTATCATTTTCTTATCCCTGAAAATACACAGTTGTTAAAGGAAAATTCAGATTAAAAAGCGAAATAATAGAATAGAAAGAGCAAATCCAAATTGAGAACTTCCCTTTTTTTAAGTCGGTTGAAAAGTGATTGATTAAGGAAGTTGAGACATGGGATTTGTTCCACCGACAAAAGCCTAGCTTTTATGACGATACGACCGAAATAACAGCAAAACCTATTTATTGATGACACATTATTATCATTACCAGGTTGGTCTGGCGGACCGTTCACTGATGCCGGGCGACGTCGTCCGCCGCCTGATCGCTGGCAAGGACACCCAGCGTGGCTACTGCCGGGACATCGTGATGAATGCAGCTCTGCAGATCGTGGGCACTAAGCACGTCATCCCCAGCGTGGCCAGCGAGCGGCTACAGCCGTTGGAGGAGTTCACTCCCGACTTGGCCGTGTGCCTCGACTCTTGGGTCGGCACATCTAAGGTAAAGATACTGTAGTGATGGCTGTGGGCACCAAGCACGTCATCCCCAGCGTGGCCAGCGAACGGCTACAGCAGTTGGAGGAGTTCACTCCCGGCTTGGCCGTGTGCCTCGATTCTTGGGTGGGCACTTCTAAGGTAAAGATACTGTTGTGATGGCTGTGTGGTTCTGTAGATCACGGGCACCAAGCACGCATCCCCAGCGTGGCCTGCGAGCGGCTACAGCCGTTGGAGGAGTTCACTCCCGACTTGGCCGTGTGCCTCGACTCTTGGGTCGGCACATCTAAGGTAAAGATACTGTAGCGATGGCTGTGGTTCTGAAGATCGTGGGCACCAAGCATGTCATACCCAGCGTGGCCAGCGCGCGGCTACAGCCGTTGGAGGAGTTCACTCCCGACTTGGCCGTGTGCCTCGATTCTTGGGTCGGCACTTCTAAGGTAAAGATACTGTTGTGATTACTGTGGTTCTGTAGATCGCGAGCACCGAACTATCCCCAGCGTGGCCAGCGAGTGGCTACAGCAGTTGGAGGAGTTCACTCCCGGCTTGGCCGAGTGCCTCGATTCTTGGGTGGGCACTTCTAAGGTAAAGATACTGTTGTGATGGCTGTGTGGTTCTGTAGATCACGGGCACCAAACACTTCATTCCCAGTGAGCGCCTGTAGCCGCTGGAAGACTTCACTCCTGACTTGTCCGTGAGCCTCAACTCAACTCCTAGGTTGGCACTTGTAAGATAAGATAAGACTGTGAAATATGATGCGCGCGGTATGCCGACTGACTTCTCTCCATAATTTGCTCAACCAATTTGCGTTTTTAACGTATGGGAGTGCAGTTCGTTGCGCTTTCAAACATTGCTGACAACGGGCGCACTTCTAAGGTAATTGAGATTACGCAGTAATCAACAGTTAATAATTCGTAATCAACATTTACATAGCCTTTATATATGTAGCTAGCCGCGATCAGGAATTAACTAGAGGTGGTGACGAGGTAAAAAATTAAATTGTGACTTAGATGTCTCTTAAAAATAACCTCTCTTGTATCTTCGCAAGTCTCCCACATTGTCATGGAAAATGCAGAACTAGCTTTCTAGCAATTGTAGTGAACTATTGTCATGTTGGATTGGAATGAAATTCTTAGTCTATATCAAACAAGCCTATGAAAATTGCACTTAGGCCCTTCAAATACATGTTTAACATTCATTTGGTTTGCAGACGGTGAACAGCAAACTCCGCCTCGTGTCAGCGGACGGCTCCCGGCTCGAATACCCTGACCTGGAAAACTGTCCCCTGGAGGACTACTCCATGCGCCGCCGGCGTTCCACGCCTTACTCCTCGTCGGAGTTCTACCCAGGGCAAGTGGTGTTTGGGCCGCTCGGGTGTCTGGACAGCGCCAACTGGCTCCATGTTACCAAGGAGATGAAGATGGCGAGGAAACATAAGATGCATGAGCATAAGGTTAGTATTCACCGTTTGTCCATTTATATTGTTGGACACACGCCTACTATCTGGGCAACTGTCCCCTGGAGGACTACTCTATGCGTCGCCGGAGTTCTACCCTGGGCAAGTGGTGTATAGACCGCTCGGAGCTCCGGACAGCGCTAACTGAATCCATGTTAGTAAGGAAATGAAGGCGGCGAGTAATCATAAGATGCATGAGCATAACTATGGGTCACTATTACGGTGGCTTAAATGTTATCTCCGAAATCGGTCTCAGTTAGTTAATGTCCATGGTTATTTCTCAGATTCCTTTTTAGCAAACTCTGGCGTCCCGCAGGGATCTAACTTAGGCCCCTTACTTTTTCTTATTTTCATAAATGATCTTTTAGAGTCTTTATATCATAATTTATTAGCATACGCAGATGATATTAAAATATTCAGCACAATAAAACAAGATTGCCATAGTCTTCAAAATGATTTGTTTTTATTAAATGAGTGGTGCACTAGAAACAATATGGCACTTAATGTTAAAAAGTGCAATATCATATCATTTACTAAAAACAAAAATCCAATAATCTTCGATTACAACGTAAATGGAATATCCCTTCAGAGAGTCATCAGTTATTAGAGATCTTGGAGTCTGGTTTGATACAAAGCTCTCATTTACAGCGCATTACAACCATATTGTAGGAAAAACAAATAAATTATCAGGATTTATCTATGAAACCATTTAAAGACCCGAATAGTATGTTAATAATTATATTGTGCATTAATTAGAAGCTGTCTAGAATATTGCTCCACCATCTGGTCACCTTATTATAGTGTACACAAAGACCATATAGAAGCTGTTCAAAAGAAGTTTTTCCGGTTTTTAGTCTACAAATTGGGACTTAAACGAAAGCTACCCACATACGAGGAAAGACTGAGCTACTTCAAAATTGATACTTTAGAAATCAGGAGAAATGTGTATGAACTAATAACACTACATAAAATTATTAATAACGAAATAGACTCTGAGCTCATTAGTAACATTAACTTCTGAATATATTCAAAGCCTTGCCGTAAGCCAGCTCAGTTTCTAGTCCCGATAGCCAATAATAATGTGTCACAAAATAGTCCTATAACACGTATGTGTAATTCTTATAACAAGATTTGTAGTGAACTTGATATATTTCATTTAAGTCTCAATCAGTTCAAATTTTCTATTAATAAACTATCTCATTAGTTCAGTCAAAACGAAGATCTCAGTTACAATTTAAGTAATATAAGTGTAAAAATACACATGTTTTTTGTTATTTCTTTATTATAAATTCTAATCTTAGTATTATGTATTCCTCTTAGATAAGTTTAACATTTAAATTTAGTATGTACCCATTAAATGAAAGTTGTGCATGGTAGTCATAGAAATGTAAATTTAGTACAGTCTAACTATAACTACATCCTATTATGTTAATGACAATTTACATTTTGTAACCTTGCCGAATAAATAAATAAATAACGTTTGTTTTCTACAGCGTGTTATTTACTGGTAGTACTGTTACTTGCGTTTCCATATGTGGAAGGCTCCAGGATCGAAAAATGAATACGCCATGCCTTTGACGAATTTAAACTGGAGTATTCTTGTAGTTAAACCCAGTGACAACTTGCTGCGAGTTACTCGTCTCTCTCACACCATACTGGATAAAAAGAGATAGATAATATGTTTCACACGAGTAAGAGTCTTGTAGCATAGTTGTGCTAGGGGGGAAAGAGTGTTTCTGTAGTGCCCGCACCTACATAAACTAGCAATTGCGATAATCCATTAGTCCCCTTTTAAAACTGTTAATTTGGTATTTTGCCAATTTGCGCCTAGAGCAAACCTTTAACCTTGTTTTCACTTAATTTCGTATTGTATTAGATATACCACTGATACAAAGATCAAAGCACAAAGAAAAATTTAAATACGGAACCAGGCGGAAGAGACCGGGACCCCGTACCTCTGGATTACAGGACCAGTTTGTTAACCTCTCCACCATTCTAACGCTAGATAACCTTTCGAATTTTTCCTTATGCTCTGTGTGTCCATTTTTGCATTGTTTATTTGAAAGGCTTCATTTGGAACACCGAAGCCTCTTCCGCCAGGTTACGCATTTCAATTTGGCTTTGACCTTTGGTGTGGTGTGTATCCACGTAAAAAATATTGAGACATTACATGTATCATAAATGTATTCGTGTCATATTGTCGCACAGTTCACCGTGGAGGCCGTGGTGACGGAGAGTGTCGGCGTGCACTGGCAGTGCCGCGCGCTGAGCACGCACCCCGCCGAGGGCGCGGCGCCGCAGCAGCCCAAGTATCTCGTCGAAGGTTAGTCCACTGTCACCCACGCAACGTTCATTTTCACAAACATGCAATCAAATATCTTTAAAACAGGCTTCGAAGTGTCAAGTTTCGGGCGGAACAACTCGAGAGAAATGTAAAGGAATTTCGTACAAAATTGTAGGCCTCGGGCCGGGAAGTAATTTTTCTCAATCATGCAATGAAATGTCGTCGTAACGTACGCTATAACAGGGTTCTAAGTATCACGTTTCGGGCGGAACAACTCGAGAGAACTGTAATGGAATTTCGTACAAAATTGACCGGGAAGTAAATTTTTTTTGACAGTGCGTCTGTCTTCGTGAACAGCTGAATTATATTTTTTGAGTGGTGTTTTTTTTCTTCATTGCATATGTTTGAGAAAAACACTATACATACACATATGTACATTACTGCAGACGCCGTGAAAGGGGCTTGCCGGCTTCGTATCACTATCCGTCTATACCTACTCACCCGGCAAGCCCTTCTTTTCCCGGCGTCTGCAGTAATGAACTATTATGTTTGGAAACGGCTTAGAATAAATACGCCTAGAAACCCAGTCAGCGCTTGAAAGTGAAACCAGGTTTGGTTAGCCACAGGCTAAGTTTCGTCCGTGTGCACATCTGTCACAACGTCAAGCTCACAAGCAACACGTCTCTATGATTGGTTCGTAGACACGCACACATAAAACCAAAAGCTGCTTCATCTTTCGCAAATCTGTTGTATGAAGAATTGAAGACTCTCGTTCTAGGTGTATTTATAGCCCTCAAGGGCAGATAACGAAATTCACAAAATCTTAATTCTAAACGAAATTTTGAAATGTTGGCATTTTGTATGGTTTTTGAATCGTCAGTTATGATAAACATTAGGCTATTATTTCGATTCGTCTAATTGTATACTTGATAAAAAAATATATATCAGCACCAATATACGAAACAATAATAAATTTATTAAAAAACTGTACAAAATGTGAACATCAAATTACAAAATAAGTCAATTTAAAACAAAACAAAACATACAAATCACCTTAAAACTATCATTAACCTAAATACATGTTAACTAACCTAAATCTAAAAAAGGCCCTCGTGGCATGGTACCTAAGATGCTGGCTGCGTTACCCCGCTGAACTGCGAGACTAATACGTTGAGCGAGGTAACTGCCAGCTTTCCGGTCCCCCGTAACTTCTCTGTCGTTTCGATAAATCCCCAAAAAGACTCAGAGCGCCAGGGCCCCATGGACCTAAGGTCTCGACACCAAACGGAACAAAAGTGTATTCGGCGCCGAGACCACTGTACTTCACCACCTTAGCCTTTTCAGCCGCCTCCGCTGCCGCTGCCGCCCTTACAGCAGTATTCTGTAGACGCGATGGGGCTAGCGTGTCTACAGCTACACAGGTTGCGTCCCACACCAGCTCCCGCCCCATAGTCCAAGGTACCAAAGACATCCCATACCTTACCGTCACTTCTTGAAATGCCGGTCGGCTCTAATAGGGCAAGGGACATTGACCGAAGCAAGAGACCGACGGATGACGTCGTTAAGAGCAGCGTGCCTAGAGAAACGACCCGCACTTCTCTGGCAGGATAGACCGTGATGCCCTAACAGGTCTACGTCAGCTCCGCAGGGACAACGATGAGGGGCACACACCGGGATACCCAAACGAAGGCAAACCGAGAGCCGGAGGGTATTGGGCTCTAAATAGGTTCCAATTTTGGGAGAAGGATGTGCGTGGAGCCAATACCCAGACTCCTTAGTACCCACTGCCAAAAGCCTGGCTCTTTCCGCGGCGCCACCTTCGCCGAGAAGGGAACCAAAAGCCAACTTACACACCGGGTCGTCCCAATTCCTTTGCGACTGCGGATACTCAGTAATTTCCTGACCGGAGCACACACTCAACCAAGCATTTCTGGCATCCTCCATGCCCGAGATCTCATAGTTTGTACGAAATCAACATATGTTCATTTTGGAATTACTTTGTAACAAAATTTCTTCTAGAATATAAGTATAACACACATTAAAATTTAAATTACAATATTGCTACAAAAATCTAAGTAGAAGGAAAAATTAAACGTGATGTCTCTATTGTAAAATGTTGATAATTAAAATGTTTATAATGTATTACAGGAGAAGAGCTGAAGAAGCTGAAGCTGCTGAACGTGTTCGAGCCGTGCACGCTGCAGGTCGGCGACCGGAACTTCCTCACCATCGGCGCCGAGGACACCTTCGTCAGCAAGCCGCAGTGGCGGAAACAGCAGAGTACGTGGCGGAACACCTTTTTTTTTTTTTTTTTTTTTTTTTTTTTTTTTTTTTTTTTTTTTTTTTTTTTTTCATAGGGGGCAAACGAGCAAACGTATCGCCTGATGGCTGATGGAAAGCGATTACCGTCGCCCATTACCTGCGAGAATGTCTCGTGGAAATAGCGATAGAACACAATCAATTCACACTTACTTAAAAATGACGACGCGGTTGGCGCAGTGATTAAGCAACTGCCTACTGAGCCGACGGTCCCGGGTTCGAATCCCGGCAAGGGCAAATATTTGTGTGATGAACACGAATATTTGTGCCTGAGTCATGGATGTTCTATGTATTTATTTATCTATATAAGTATGTATATCGTCCCCTAGTACCCATAACACAAGCCTTCTTGAGCTTAATTTGGGACTAGGTTGATATGTGTGAGGTTGTCTGATATTTATTTATTTATTATTTACATAAATATAACAACAACAACAACAACAAATCCACTTTATTGCACACCTCAAATACACAGGGATACAAAACATGAGAGATATACAGTAAACAATTGACAGAGGTTAACAACAGGCGGTCTTATCGCTAAAAAAATATAATGGGAGGATCAACTTTTTCTTGATGTTATTCTGTCCGTGACTCAGGGGATAATAGTGATTAAATTTCTAAGAAAAGTATTAATATTTGATATTACTGGTATTGTCAGGAGATATTCTACATAAGAATTGGCTTTAACTGCTTAAATTACAAAGCTTTTGCTAAATATAACCACGGAAAATCGTAGTTTTAAAAAGTGACCCAGGGCCATCGCCATGGCAACGAGTGGCAGAAAATAGTTGATTGACCCTAATACATCTTCACCATTGGCGCCGAGGCCAACTTTAGCAAGCAGCAGTGGTGGAATATCTGCGATAATGTCTAGTGGAAATAGCGACATAACAATCAATTCTCACTCGCAAATATCGTCTGTTGACAACCAAAATTCACTAAGTAGCAAATACCTACTTAAAACAAAGCTCGTATCTCAGTATCAATTTAGTTACTAGATACGAGGTTTTGAAGAGCAGTGACATAAATGTTAGTGAGTTTTGGTTGTCGCCAGGCGATATAATATAAGCGGTAATATAAAGATTATCGCACACCTAACTGCTCAGTACCGGACGAGCACCTCTAGCATAACTGGACGTATTTATGCAAAAGGGAACCAACCCACATTAAACGTTTGGACATTATGCTATGTTTACATGGTTCAATGTAAGACGGTTTTGATATGTGGACTCGTTCCCGTTTGCATAAATACATCCAACTGTGATATGCGACTCTTTGTCGCGTGACGGATATTCAAAAGTCGCGGCAAGATATGCTAGCCTTGCAGCGCCGCCTCAACTCATTACGACCCAGTCAATTTGGTCTTAGCGGCAACGGTGCGCGGTACGTGTGTCTCGCTCACTCGTATGGTCGCCGCGCTCGGATCTCTCGCTCAGTCGCTCGCCGCGCCGTTTGCTGCCGAAAATCGCGGCATGTGCGCGTTATAAGCGTGCTAAGCGAATCATGTCAACCAAAAAATCACATAACTCACAGTACCTTCTCTAAATTTTAAAAGACCTGATTCTCATAACGAACTCAGAACAAGAGTTGATAATTTCGGTTCAGTTACAAGTAACACGGAAGAATTAAAAACGAAATTGTCCATTCATTTTATGAAACATCATCATCCTCTTAGCCTTTGTCCCATATTGTAGAGAATAAATTCTCAATCGGGGTCGGCTACCTAAAATCCCAAGATGTGGCGTAGGCACTAGTTTTTACGCAAGCGACTGCCATCTGACCTTCCAACCCAGAGGGGAAACTAGGCCTTATTGGGCTTAGGTGGTTTCCTCACGATGTTTTCCTTCACCGAAAAGCGAGTGGTAAATATCAAACGACATTCCGTACATAAGTTTCGAAAAACTCATTGGTACCCGCGACCTCCGGATTGAAAGTCGCAAGCCCTAACCACTAGGCTACCACCGCTTAATTTTATGAAACATGTAATGTCTCATTTTTTTATCTGAGTACACACCACAATTTTTATATAAACCATTGATACAAAGATCAAAGCTCAAAGAAAAATTGAAATGCATAACCTGGTGGAAGAGAACGGGAATCGAACCCGGTACCTCCACCTAGTACCGGTAATCCGGAGAACGCGCTGAACTGGCTCTTTGATGGCACTGTTTAATTCTCTCGCAGGTAAATACTACAGAAATATCCGCAAGCAGACGCGGCCGTGCAAAAAGCCGAAGGAGACTTCCGAGCACATGCCCTCGCGGCCCAAGAAGCGCGCCTCGTCGCAGCGGAAACTCAAGTCCATCGACGTAAGTTCCCTACTGTTCCACTATTCACCATTTAACTCTACTGTGGCCACAATTTCGTCCGTTATTTTTCTTTACATTAGTCGTGTAAAAAGTATCTTTGAAGGTCCAGCTATCCCTGTACCAAACTTGTGTAAGATCCGTCCAGCCGTTTAGGCGTGATGAGAAGGCAAAGAAAATATTACCAATAGACGGTGCTGTACGGCTGACTGCTGCACACCCATACAAATTCTGCATCGCTCTGTTTAAGTTTTTTCCTAAAATAATGGCCCTCATCTTTAGAAAACTGATTATTTATTTAAATTTTAGAATTTGATCACACTAATACGTGAAAGTTTTTGAGTGTGTTTGTGTATGTTTGTTACTTCTTCACGCTCAAACGGCTGGACCTATTTTGATTAATTTTAGTATGAAGGTATCTGTCATCCTGGTTAAACTCATAGGTTACTTTTTATCCCGAGAAGAGGTAGTTATCCCGTGGGATGAGCGGGTAACACCGCGCGGTCGATGCTAAAACCAATTTTATATAGGCGCTAAATATAGGCATTACACTAACTCCCATAATAATTGATCCCAGACTGAAATGGAAGTGGATCCCACGGAGAACACTCTAGAATCCTTGGACGATGCCCTGAAGATGGATTCCACCTGCCCCAGCATCAAGATCGAGCCGAGTGCCGACGTGTCGCTGCCCATTGCTAGCAGCCAGGAAGACACTGCCACCGAGGAGAAAAACGACTCTGGGATCAGGTAACATTTTATCTATATCGCGTATATTAATTAAAAAACTTTATTAAAAAAAAACATTCGAATTAAGTGGTAAAACTATTTAAAAACCTAAAATCTACACTAACCTAACTCTAGCCAAGGTCGGTCATTGGCGGAAATGATCCCAAGATGCTGGCGGCATTTCCCCGCTGCACAGCAATACTGAGCCTTTGTCCGAGAAACGCGCCAGCTCTGGGATCACAGGTAGTTCGTATTAGTTTTTTTTTAAGGGAATCAAACAAATTATGAGCGGCTGGGCCCCATGGGCCTAGAGTCTCTACCGCAAACGGCACGAAAATATAGTTGTCACCCAAACACGTATATTTTCGGCGTTTAGCCGCCTCCGCGTTTGTGGCCGCCCCACCTGGATTTTGGCACGTTGTTGCAATGTGTGACGGTGCCAAAGTGTCCACACAGGTGGAGTCCCACACTAAGGGCCGCCCCAACCGCCACGGTACTAACGTCATGCCGTCGGGTCTCTTGCCATCATCTCGTGCGAGGCCATTTGGTTCGAGTACCGCAGGCACGTTGACGCTGACAAGAGCCCGACGTATGATATCGTTTAGACAAGCGTGGCGGGAGAGTCTGCCGGCGCTTTTGGGGCAGCTAAGGCCGTGGTGACCTAAACGATCTACCTGGTATCCGCAACGACATTGGTGTGGAACGACGATGTCTAGGCCTAGACGAAGGCCAACAGCCACCCTGAAAGAATTGTCATCTAATAAAGTACCGAAATTAACTGAGGGAAGTGCGTGAAGCCAGTATCCGGACTCGCGAGCAGAAACTGCAAGGAGCCTGGCCTTGTCTCTCGGGGTGGGACTTGTGTCAGTAAGGTGGTTGTGTACTCTTAGATTTATCGGCATGTCCCACAATTTCTGGATCTCTGTACTCGTCGGAAAGTCTGTACCAGGGCAGGCCTCTTTCCAAGCGTCCTTGGCCTCTGACAAACAGGCCACCTCAGAATCGGAAAGTAAAGGGTATAATATTTTACCGATAAGAGGTAGCGAGCTATGTGTCGAGGACAAGAACGCTGGAAGGGCGACACCTGAGATTTGCCTTACGCCGAGGCCACCGAACCGTACAGGTAGCGTAGCCTGTAAAAATTGACGAGCGTCAAATTTCGCATTAATGATTTTTTCTAAGTGAGCGTGAATAATGTTGTCAATGTTTTCACACAGTAATTTAAATTTCCAAAAGGGGCAGCATCGCAGGGCATACGTGAACTTAGGCACAAAAAGGCATGAACGTAGTATAAAAACGGCCATGTGGGCATGAATTTCTAATAGACGATCTGCGGATTCTTCAAACTTGCTTATCTTATTCTCTACAAAACTAGGAATCCCTTCGTCAAAGATGGGAACACCAAGAAGGTGAAGCGTTTCTTTGGATAAAATCTTGATTCCTGGACTAGCGGACTCAAAAGCTTGTTTGACCGATAAAGTGTCGAAGTTGCCATCTAAAAATACTTCGCATTTGTCAAAATTCAACTGTAGACCGATCGAATCGAATTTCTTTTTGATTAAGCTAAGGTCGTTTAGGACAGAATCCGCATCTCCTCCGAGAGTACCATCATCGAGATACCAAACATTAAATTTAGAGGTTAAATCTGAAATGATTGGATGTATTGCCAGGCTAAAAATGGCCGGACCGAGAGGGTCACCTTGCTGACATCCGACAGATGAGAGCAAAGTGTTATTTTCAAAAACAAGATTGGATGCAGTACCATAACATTGCCAAAGATAGTGATAAATATCAGGGACTACTTTTTGAATTTCAGATAACATAGTGTATCGATTGATGGAATTAAATGCGTTCTTAACGTCGAGTTTCAGGAGGGCTTTTGATGAGGAAGTATTAAGAAAAGTGCGACAGGCATGTACTGCTGCTTCACAGCCGCCTTTACAACCGAAACCCAGCTGAACTGGTTGAAACTTTGGCTGCAGCAGCGGGAGAATATGCCTGCAACAGATCTTGGAAGCAATTCTCCTAAAAGTAGACCCAACCGCAATGGGGCGAATCCCACCATCTTTTTTTAAAAGAGCGCAGAGGTTGGCACCATATAGAGTATCAGTGACAAGTGGGTTCACCTTTCCGGCTAGCATGAGGTTTATGAGATTGGTTAGGGCTGTGAGAAGTGCATTATTACGTCCACCAGGGACTGTTAGGAGATCCTTCAGATGTTGCGGTGAAATCCCATCTAGACCACCGGCTGAGCCGTTCTTGAACGACATGACTGCAGCAAAAACTCTATCTTCTGATGCAAGAAGGCAAGGTAACGTTGGATCAGGAGGGGTGGGTAGCTGTGAAGATGGAGGAGCTGGAGGATGTTTGCTAGAGAGTGCAGCTAGGGTCGTGGCTGAATTTGGGGCACACGAGTCATTTGAAAATAGTAAACGGGCTGCTCCTCTCAGATCTCCGTCATTAAATTTAGTTTCTACCTTTTTAAAGATTGGCTGAGATGGTCTTTGATGGGATGTTACTGATGAAAATTGCTGAAAAGAAACGGCTCGAGAGCAATTATCTTTTAGTTTCTGAGTTAGAGAAACCTCGGGGTGTCCTTTGCTCACATGTAAAGTGTTATAAGAGAATGACAATAATCGTAGCCAGCTTCTTTCCGAATTTTCAGCAGTGCAGTCGTCAATGGTTTTAATCAAGCTATTAGCAACGGTGTGCCGCGCCCCACGAGGTATTCTTTTCAGAATAGGCGTTGATCTTTTCAAGGAGCTTAAGGCCGTTCCCTGAGCCAGAGCCCCGAGCCCCTCCTCAGGCCACCCGTCCCTGTCACATAACAGTCACATTTCAAAAGAGTGACGGAGATAGAGCTTGCGGGCCGTAAGGCGATATCTTTTTACGATAGAATTTGTCGATGATTATTTATTTTAAAAATATTGCCTCAAATTATTGAAATTCGGAAGCTGTCAAATTACTATTTTAGTTATGATTGATTTTTCTCCTTTTTTGTTTCATAGTGTCACGTAGTGAAAAAACAAGTAAAGTTGGAGTAAAAATTCGAATTGGAGGTTACTTTGGGAATTAATTGTATCGAGCGAAGTGTTATGAATCGTGTATCGAATGCTGTGTTATTAAAGATAATATAATCAAGAATGATACTTATTTTTTTATTAAAGCAGTAACGTCTGCTAACGTAAACTAAATGTTTACAAATGAAGCGAAAATTGAAAAATTTAATGATTGGGACAGGATTCGAACCTGCGTTTCCAACGGCTTTCCGGGCCAACACTGGCGTCCTCCCAATTGGACCACCGAATCAGATGTCAGAGTCATTGAATTTTTCAACCAGTTGCTTCGACATGCCTTAGGGCGGCATCGTAGCGCCATCTACCGTAAAGATTTAGACTTTATCGTCGGCACCATCGTCTCAAATTTGTTGAGAATCGATAGTAACGATGTGCTACACCCAAATTACTTATTTTTTTATTAAAGCAGTAACGTCTGCTAACGTAAACTAAATGTTTACAAATGAAGCGAAAATTGAAAAATTTAATGATTCGGACAGGATTCGAACCTGCGTTTCCAACGGCTTTCCGGGCCAACACTGGCGTCCTCCCAATTGGACCACCGAATCAGATGTCAGAGTCATTGAATTTTTCAACCAGTTGCTTCGACATGCCTTAGGGCGGCATCGTAGCGCCATCTACCGTAAAGATTTAGACTTTATCGTCGGCACCATCGTCTCAAATTTGTTGAGAATCGATAGTAACGATGTGCTACACCCAAATTACTTATTTTTTTATTAAAGCAGTAACGTCTGCTAACGTAAACTAAATGTTTACAAATGAAGCGAAAATTGAAAAATTTAATGATTCGGACAGGATTCGAACCTGCGTTTCCAACGGCTTTCCGGGCCAACACTGGCGTCCTCCCAATTGGACCACCGAATCAGATGTCAGAGTCATTGAATTTTTCAACCAGTTGCTTCGACATGCCTTAGGGCGGCATCGTAGCGCCATCTACCGTAAAGATTTAGACTTTATCGTCGGCACCATCGTCTCAAATTTGTTGAGAATCGATAGTAACGATGTGCTACACCCAAATTACTTATTTTTTTATTAAAGCAGTAACGTCTGCTAACGTAAACTAAATGTTTACAAATGAAGCGAAAATTGAAAAATTTAATGATTCGGACAGGATTCGAACCTGCGTTTCCAACGGCTTTCCGGGCCAACACTGGCGTCCTCCCAATTGGACCACCGAATCAGATGTCAGAGTCATTGAATTTTTCAACCAGTTGCTTCGACATGCCTTAGGGCGGCATCGTAGCGCCATCTACCGTAAAGATTTAGACTTTATCGTCGGCACCATCGTCTCAAATTTGTTGAGAATCGATAGTAACGATGTGCTACACCCAAATTACTTATTTTTTTATTAAAGCAGTAACGTCTGCTAACGTAAACTAAATGTTTACAAATGAAGCGAAAATTGAAAAATTTAATGATTCGGACAGGATTCGAACCTGCGTTTCCAACGGCTTTCCGGGCCAACACTGGCGTCCTCCCAATTGGACCACCGAATCAGATGTCAGAGTCATTGAATTTTTCAACCAGTTGCTTCGACATGCCTTAGGGCGGCATCGTAGCGCCATCTACCGTAAAGATTTAGACTTTATCGTCGGCACCATCGTCTCAAATTTGTTGAGAATCGATAGTAACGATGTGCTACACCCAAATTACTTATTTTTTTATTAAAGCAGTAACGTCTGCTAACGTAAACTAAATGTTTACAAATGAAGCGAAAATTGAAAAATTTAATGATTCGGACAGGATTCGAACCTGCGTTTCCAACGGCTTTCCGGGCCAACACTGGCGTCCTCCCAATTGGACCACCGAATCAGATGTCAGAGTCATTGAATTTTTCAACCAGTTGCTTCGACATGCCTTAGGGCGGCATCGTAGCGCCATCTACCGTAAAGATTTAGACTTTATCGTCGGCACCATCGTCTCAAATTTGTTGAGAATCGATAGTAACGATGTGCTACACCCAAATTACTTATTTTTTTATTAAAGCAGTAACGTCTGCTAACGTAAACTAAATGTTTACAAATGAAGCGAAAATTGAAAAATTTAATGATTCGGACAGGATTCGAACCTGCGTTTCCAACGGCTTTCCGGGCCAACACTGGCGTCCTCCCAATTGGACCACCGAATCAGATGTCAGAGTCATTGAATTTTTCAACCAGTTGCTTCGACATGCCTTAGGGCGGCATCGTAGCGCCATCTACCGTAAAGATTTAGACTTTATCGTCGGCACCATCGTCTCAAATTTGTTGAGAATCGATAGTAACGATGTGCTACACCCAAATTACTTATTTTTTTATTAAAGCAGTAACGTCTGCTAACGTAAACTAAATGTTTACAAATGAAGCGAAAATTGAAAAATTTTAATGATTCGGACAGGATTCGAACCTGCGTTTCCAACGGCTTTCCGGGCCAACACTGGCGTCCTCCCAATTGGACCACCGAATCAGATGTCAGAGTCATTGAATTTTTCAACCAGTTGCTTCGACATGCCTTAGGGCGGCATCGTAGCGCCATCTACCGTAAAGATTTAGACTTTATCGTCGGCACCATCGTCTCAAATTTGTTGAGAATCGATAGTAACGATGTGCTACACCCAAATTACTTATTTTTTTATTAAAGCAGTAACGTCTGCTAACGTAAACTAAATGTTTACAAATGAAGCGAAAATTGAAAAATTTAATGATTCGGACAGGATTCGAACCTGCGTTTCCAACGGCTTTCCGGGCCAACACTGGCGTCCTCCCAATTGGACCACCGAATCAGATGTCAGAGTCATTGAATTTTTCAACCAGTTGTTTCGACATGCCTTAGGGCGGCATCGTAGCGCCATCTACCGTAAAGATTTAGACTTTATCGTCGGCACCATCGTCTCAAATTTGTTGAGAATCGATAGTAACGATGTGCTACACCCAAATTACTTATTTTTTTATTAAAGCAGTAACGTCTGCTAACGTAAACTAAATGTTTACAAATGAAGCGAAAATTGAAAAATTTAATGATTCGGACAGGATTCGAACCTGCGTTTCCAACGGCTTTCCGGGCCAACACTGGCGTCCTCCCAATTGGACCACCGAATCAGATGTCAGAGTCATTGAATTTTTCAACCAGTTGCTTCGACATGCCTTAGGGCGGCATCGTAGCGCCATCTACCGTAAAGATTTAGACTTTATCGTCGGCACCATCGTCTCAAATTTGTTGAGAATCGATAGTAACGATGTGCTACACCCAAATTACTTATTTTTTTATTAAAGCAGTAACGTCTGCTAACGTAAACTAAATGTTTACAAATGAAGCGAAAATTGAAAAATTTAATGATTCGGACAGGATTCGAACCTGCGTTTCCAACGGCTTTCCGGGCCAACACTGGCGTCCTCCCAATTGGACCACCGAATCAGATGTCAGAGTCATTGAATTTTTCAACCAGTTGCTTCGACATGCCTTAGGGCGGCATCGTAGCGCCATCTACCGTAAAGATTTAGACTTTATCGTCGGCACCATCGTCTCAAATTTGTTGAGAATCGATAGTAACGATGTGCTACACCCAAATTACTTATTTTTTTATTAAAGCAGTAACGTCTGCTAACGTAAACTAAATGTTTACAAATGAAGCGAAAATTGAAAAATTTAATGATTCGGACAGGATTCGAACCTGCGTTTCCAACGGCTTTCCGGGCCAACACTGGCGTCCTCCCAATTGGACCACCGAATCAGATGTCAGAGTCATTGAATTTTTCAACCAGTTGCTTCGACATGCCTTAGGGCGGCATCGTAGCGCCATCTACCGTAAAGATTTAGACTTTATCGTCGGCACCATCGTCTCAAATTTGTTGAGAATCGATAGTAACGATGTGCTACACCCAAATTACTTATTTTTTTTATTAAAGCAGTAACGTCTGCTAACGTAAACTAAATGTTTACAAATGAAGCGAAAATTGAAAAATTTAATGATTCGGACAGGATTCGAACCTGCGTTTCCAACGGCTTTCCGGGCCAACACTGGCGTCCTCCCAATTGGACCACCGAATCAGATGTCAGAGTCATTGAATTTTTCAACCAGTTGCTTCGACATGCCTTAGGGCGGCATCGTAGCGCCATCTACCGTAAAGATTTAGACTTTATCGTCGGCACCATCGTCTCAAATTTGTTGAGAATCGATAGTAACGATGTGCTACACCCAAATTACTTATTTTTTTATTAAAGCAGTAACGTCTGCTAACGTAAACTAAATGTTTACAAATGAAGCGAAAATTGAAAAATTTAATGATTTGGACAGGATTCGAACCTGCGTTTCCAACGGCTTTCCGGGCCAACACTGGCGTCCTCCCAATTGGACCACCGAATCAGATGTCAGAGTCATTGAATTTTTCAACCAGTTGCTTCGACATGCCTTAGGGCGGCATCGTAGCGCCATCTACCGTAAAGATTTAGACTTTATCGTCGGCACCATCGTCTCAAATTTGTTGAGAATCGATAGTAACGATGTGCTACACCCAAATTACTTATTTTTTTATTAAAGCAGTAACGTCTGCTAACGTAAACTAAATGTTTACAAATGAAGCGAAAATTGAAAAATTTAATGATTCGGACAGGATTCGAACCTGCGTTTCCAACGGCTTTCCGGGCCAACACTGGCGTCCTCCCAATTGGACCACCGAATCAGATGTCAGAGTCATTGAATTTTTCAACCAGTTGCTTCGACATGCCTTAGGGCGGCATCGTAGCGCCATCTACCGTAAAGATTTAGACTTTATCGTCGGCACCTTCGTTTCAAATTTTTGTATCGAGCGAAGTGTTATGAATCGTGTATCGAATGCTGTGTTATTAAAGATAATATAATCAAGAATGATATATATTTTTCCCTCGTTTACTAATATCAACGTTTCGTAGAAAAATAGGATAATTTTTGGGGTATTTTTGCATTTCTGGCTCAGGGAACGGCCTTAATAGGGTTGATAAGGAGCAGTGTTGGGGAGGTGAAGAAAGTTGAGCGGATGACTGTTGTGGAATGGATACATTCAAATGTGCTTTGTGTGTTTTACTGATATGGATATTTTATTATACGTCTTTTTGTCTTATAAGGTGAACTCACTATTTGGATTCTATTGAGAATGCTCAGGAATAACTAGATCCGAGCGGCGACGGTAGCCAAAACGAGGTATAATATGACTCTGGGTAACTTATGGAATACGGTATTTGATGACAGCTCAAATCAGCTGCTCTTAATAAAATGTCCAAAACGATCTATTAATATGAAGTTTCTATGAAGATACTGGCTTGTGACGTCATAAAAATCACTACTCAAAACATATATCTTATTTTTAGTTTTTGTCCAATTAAAAATAGAATAATGTCCAAAAGTTAGTAGAAGTTTTTTTAGGTCCGCGTATTTTTGAATGTGCGTGGTTTCAATCAAAAAATTGGTAAACATATCATATTTATTAAATTATTACATTAAGAGGGATAGTAAACACTTTATAGTTCCTAGGAGCACTAACATATATGGTAAAAGAGTATGGACAAACCTGTTACCTCATACACTGAATGGATTCCCCCCTCATGTCATGGATGGTATCATAAATAACTTAAATAAACCAGGGTATATTAAACATATTGTCAAAAACATGTTAAGTAATAAAAATACAGAATCATAAATATACATAGGTGTATTTAGGATTCTGAGTACATATTACTAGGAATAGGTATGAGCCTATACCTAGTGGTATGCTTAGGCTTAGTAATATAATCTTAATAAGTTAAAGATTTTCTCTAAGCTCTGTAAAACTAAAAATATTTTTTAAGAAATAAACAGCTGAAATTTTAATTTTTTTTTTTTTTTAAACATTGTAATTGAATACTACTTGTAGTTTATTTTTAATTCTAGTTTTAATTATGATACAATTTATTTTCACTGAACTCCTATCCTATTTCCAATACGTTTTGTCCACAGCGGGTTGAGTAAATCGCACATCCACAGCCCGGAGCCGAGCAAGGAGGATGGGTCCCTGCTGAACGGCGACAGCAAGGAGGGCGCGCTCAACGACGACGACTCCGACAACTGGGAGAACACCAGCAGCGACGGCAGCGACACTGACAGGTCTGTACAGGATTAACTTGTTGCGTAAATGTTCATCAAACGTTCTCAGCGAGCTATGGAGAAAGCTATGCTCGGGATTTCTCTACGAGATCGAATCAGAAATGAGGAGATTCGTAGACGAATTTCGAAGACAACTGGGAGAACACCAGCAGCGACGGCAGCGACACTGACAGGTCTGTACAGGATTAACTTGTTGCGTAAATGTTCATCAAACGTTCTCAGCGAGCTATGGAGAAAGCTATGCTCGGGATTTCTCTACGAGATCGAATCAGAAATGAGGAGATTCGTAGACGAATTTCGAAGACAACTGGGAGAACACCAGCAGCGACGGCAGCGACACTGACAGGTCTGTACAGGATTAACTTGTTGCGTAAATGTTCATCAAACGTTCTCAGCGAGCTATGGAGAAAGCTATGCTCGGGATTTCTCTACGAGATCGAATCAGAAATGAGGAGATTCGTAGACGAATTTCGAAGACAACTGGGAGAACACCAGCAGCGACGGCAGCGACACTGACAGGTCTGTACAGGATTAACTTGTTGCGTAAATGTTCATCAAACGTTCTCAGCGAGCTATGGAGAAAGCTATGCTCGGGATTTCTCTACGAGATCGAATCAGAAATGAGGAGATTCGTAGACGAATTTCGAAGACAACTGGGAGAACACCAGCAGCGACGGCAGCGACACTGACAGGTCTGTACAGGATTAACTTGTTGCGTAAATGTTCATCAAACGTTCTCAGCGAGCTATGGAGAAAGCTATGCTCGGGATTTCTCTACGAGATCGAATCAGAAATGAGGAGATTCGTAGACGAATTTCGAAGACAACTGGGAGAACACCAGCAGCGACGGCAGCGACACTGACAGGTCTGTACAGGATTAACTTGTTGCGTAAATGTTCATCAAACGTTCTCAGCGAGCTATGGAGAAAGCTATGCTCGGGATTTCTCTACGAGATCGAATAAGAAATGAGGAGATTCGTAGACGAATTTCGAAGACAACTGGGAGAACACCAGCAGCGACGGCAGCGACACTGACAGGTCTGTACAGGATTAACTTGTTGCGTAAATACATCAAACGTTCTCAGCGAGCTATGAAAAGATCTATGCTCGGGATTTCTCTACGAGATCGAATCAGATTTTAGGAGATTCGTACACGAATTTCGAAGACAACTGGGAGAACACCAGCAGCGACGGCTGCGACACTGACCGGTCTGTACAGGATTAACTTGTTGCGTAAATGTTTATCAAACGTTCTCAGCGAGCTATGAAAAGAGCTTTGCTCGGGATTTCTCTACGAGATCGAATCAGATATTAGGAGATTCGTAGACGAATTTCGAAGACGACTGGGAGAATACGAGCAGCGACGGCAGCGACACTGACAGGTCTGTACAGGATTAACTTGTTGCGTAAATGTTTATCAAACGTTCTCAGCGAGCTATGGAGAAAGCTATGCTCGGGATTTCTCTACGAGATCGAATCAGAAATGAGGAGATTCGTAGACGAATTTCGAAGACAACTGGGAGAACACGAGCAGCGACGGCAGCGACACTGACAGGTCTGTACATGATTAACTTGTTGCGTAAATGTTCATCAAACGTTCTCAGCGAGCTATGAAAAGAGCTATGCTCGGGATTTCTCTACGAGATCGAACCAGAAATGAGGAGATTCGTAGACGAATTTCGAAGACGACTGGGAGAACATGAGCAGCGACGGCAGCGACACTGACAGGTCTGTACAGGATTAACTTGTTGCGTAAATGTTTATCAAACGTTCTCAGCGAGCTATGGAGAAAGCTATGCTCGGGATTTCTCTACGAGATCGAATCAGAAATGCGGAGATTCGTAGACGAATTTCGAAGACAACTGGGAGAACATGAGCAGCGACGGCAGCGACACTGACAGGTCTGTACATGATTAACTTGTTGCGTAAATGTTCATCAAACGTTCTCAGCGAGCTATGAAAAGAGCTATGCTCGGGATTTCTCTACGAGATCGAATCAGAAATGAGGAGATTCGTAGACGAATTTCGAAGACAACTGGGAGAACACCAGCAGCGACGGCAGCGACACTGACAGGTCTGTACAGGATTAACTTGTTGCGTAAATGTTTATCAAACGTTCTCAGCGAGCTATGAAAAGAGCTATGCTCGGGATTTCTCTACGAGATCGAATCAGAAATGAGGAGATTCGTAGACGAATTTCGAAGACAACTGGGAGAACACGAGCAGCGACGGCAGCGACACTGACAGGTCTGGACATGATTAACTTGCTGCATAAGCGATCATCAAACGTTCTCAGCGAGCTATGGAGAAAGCTATGCTCGGGATTTCTCTACGAGATCGAATCAGAAACCGGGTAAGCTAGCTGCAGTGGCAATGGGCGGGCACGTAGCTTGAAGAACCGATGGCCGTTGGGGCAGAAAGGTTCTCGAGTGGAGATCACGTACCGACAGCATTTGAACTGCAACCCAGTTGCAAAGTAGCAGTTCCGCACGGTTGGTTTGAAGTTTGGATGTAGTTACGTCAACTGCATCAGAAATGCCATTTTCCAGCTGGGTTGGAGTTCAAATACTGTCCTCCTCTATCGGCCCTTTGTATTCACAAAATTGGCAGATTGGTCGGACAAATTCTGTAAAAACAGTCGCTTTTTTCGTCTAGAGCATATAATTAAGCAAGCTATTTTTTAGAGTTGGGACATCGTGGCAGTAATGTGGCAGCCGTGGTTAAAAAATCATTTAGACGCTAATTGTAGAGAAATTAAAGTTAAAGTCTAAAAGTAGTAGTTTAGTAACGGTATATTTTTAAACTGTAACTTTAAAATGGTTTTTCACTTCTCATGCTCTAAAAGTTCGACTTTATGCTGTGCGTAGGCGACGTAAAGTCGCTTTATGCTCTAAAGAATAAGGTAAAATCGTCGTCGAAGACCAAGGCGATCGGTCCAACAGACACACGATAAAAGTTCCTTAATAAACAGACAAAAAAAACTGAAAAACTTCATAGAATAAAGTATTTATTTTATTTCGTTTCGTTAGTGTTCTATTTCTAAGACCAAGGCAAAGATACCAACAGCCGAATTGCACAACTTCTTGAAATAAACTTGTAATTTATATTTACTATCATTTATGACTTTTTAAAGTATTACTTTAAACATTTCTCATCGCTGTAATGTAACTTTAAATTTTAATTAAATTTGTTTTTGAGTATTATTTATTTACGTGATGCAGTTTCATTTCCTCGCAATCGAAGTGAAAAGTAGAGTGTGCAACTCGTCCATAAAACGCATTTTACACTCGACTTTATATTCGATCATCCTCGTTCGCAAGCTCGCTCGGATGTATAAACGTCTCGTATAAAATGCTGCGTTTTATGCACTTATTGTACAATCTACTATACAATCAGCGAAGCCGTGAGTTTTTGAAACACGTTTACCACCAAAAATCGCAACCCTAATTATTATTGAAATTATTATACAAGACACAGGGAAACCTATTTTGAAAGCAAGGGCAATGACACCATGTATACAGTGCCGTATTTACCCCTAGGCCCACAAGGCCCGGACCCAGGGGCCCAGCCTGACTAGGGCCCCCAGTACCAGAAGCCCCAGTCCCAGACGCAGAGTTGCACCATAATATTGTTCTCCTTATTTATCACTTAAAATACCTACTATTTAATTTGCTGAAAACCGTTTCGAGATAGGGGAGGGGGCCCCAAGTGCCTAGGGGCCCTAGCCCTCTAAGTCCGGGCTTTCATGTACTGCAAACAAGGATTTAATTTATTATTGTTCTCCAGCGGCGCGACCTGGTCCTCTCGCTGCTCGTCGGCCGCGTCAGTCCGCGGCAAGCGCTCGCCGCAGCTGGCGGTGCGGCTGCTGCGCGGCAAGCGGCTCAAGCGCACCGTGCGCCGCGCGCCGCCCGCGCCGCCGCCGCGCCTCGGCGAGCGCGTCGTCGTCGAGACGCTGCACACCACCAGCCGCGCCAACGTCGTGTGGCAGGTCACTACACTATCCATACACACTATAATGTGGACAACTCTACAAGCGCTCGCCGCAGCTGGCGGTGCGGCTGCTGCGCGGCAAGCGGCTCAAGCGCACCGTGCGCCGCGCGCCGCCCGCGCCGCCGCCGCGCCTCGGCGAGCGCGTCGTCGTCGAGACGCTGCACACCACCAGCCGCGCCAACGTCGTGTGGCAGGTCACTACACTATCCATACACACTATAATGTGGACAACTCTACAAGCGCTCGCCGCAGCTGGCGGTGCGGCTGCTGCGCGGCAAGCGGCTCAAGCGCACCGTGCGCCGCGCGCCGCCCGCGCCGCCGCCGCGCCTCGGCGAGCGCGTCGTCGTCGAGACGCTGCACACCACCAGCCGCGCCAACGTCGTGTGGCAGGTCACTACACTATCCATACACACTATAATGTGGACAACTCTACAAGCGCTCGCCGCAGCTGGCGGTGCGGCTGCTGCGCGGCAAGCGGCTCAAGCGCACCGTGCGCCGCGCGCCGCCCGCGCCGCCGCCGCGCCTCGGCGAGCGCGTCGTCGTCGAGACGCTGCACACCACCAGCCGCGCCAACGTCGTGTGGCAGGTCACTACACTATCCATACACACTATAATGTGGACAACTCTACAAGCGCTCGCCGCAGCTGGCGGTGCGGCTGCTGCGCGGCAAGCGGCTCAAGCGCACCGTGCGCCGCGCGCCGCCCGCGCCGCCGCCGCGCCTCGGCGAGCGCGTCGTCGTCGAGACGCTGCACACCACCAGCCGCGCCAACGTCGTGTGGCAGGTCACTACACTATCCATACACACTATAATGTGGACAACTCTACAAGCCGACTTCCGTTTTGACATACGACAGCTCCACAGGCTTTCGAATCGGGTCACTCTGTAGAATGGGCGCCGATAAATCAAAATGCTTATTAACTATCTCTTGAATCGATAAGGAAGTCCTCAACTGGATTGATTTATCTGCTCACTAGATGTCGCTTTGGTATATGGGGATGGATATACGGGGATGCATTAGGGTGAATCAACTTTTAAGTACACCTTGTTGCTATGGTTACCCAAAATTTGTCCCTCGGACAACCTAAGCATTTTTATATGAAACAGTATGAAGATTTCCCTTGGGCAACGGGGACAGCGAGAACAAAGCGCGGTGTCTCGCTCTCTCAAACGTCTGTCGCTCGCTGTTGATGGCACTGCTATCATAGAAAAGAACTTAGCTGAACACATTGGTTCGCTGGAATCGTTCGTCTTTATTATCAGTATATCATTTGTTAAACAGGATGGCACTATAGAGATGGGCATTCCGTCGACCCATCTGTACCCGATCCACCATCTGGACGGGCAGGAGTGCTTCCCGGGAGACTTCGTCGTCAGCGGCGCGGCCAACGTCGAGGAAAATCAACAGGTTTGTTCATTGAAGTTGGTTGAACACTGCATTAAAACATGACTGTTGATAACACCTGGATTCGCAGGCCAAAATATAGCACTTACAGGACAGTATCTTTTTTTCGTTCCTTTTTTTTTCAATGGTGGAATCAACTTTTTCCTTGTTGTTATTCTGTCCCGTGGCCCAGCATGTTGATACTTTACCTAATTTTGATCGTAGTTTTAATGAGTGACCTATACTCCGGATTTTAATTAGGCGAACTAACTTGACAGTTCATTGCACACGAATGTTGCCACAGTTTCGCTAGTGTTGTTAATATCGATAATTAAAAAAACCAGTTCCTATAGGTTGATTCACTAAAGCTGGCACGAATGGAATGAATGAGTAAATGATAATATTTATGTGTGCGTCACAAAATGATTACATACAGGTTGATACAAATCGAACCAAATTAAATTCAAAATGACGAATGGCTTTTTTTTCCAAGATTTCAAATTGGTGCTAGGAAGCTGGAACTCGGTATCGGGGGCATTTGGGGCTCACAAATATGAATCTGAAATCGGTGTCCGAAAACTCGGTCAAAGTCGGAAAATATCGAAAAAAACAAGATTTGTATGGAGATTTTTTTTTAAGAGTCCCGTATCTCGTAAACTGCTAGAGATGGGTAGGGGGATGCTCAAACAAATATCATAGGGGACCCCCACCCGAGTACAGTCGTGGAAAAAAAAAATCAAAATGGCGACATTTTTTTTTTCGAAAATTTCAAATTGGTCCGAGGGGGCTGAAACTCGGTATTGGGGGGCTTTTGGGTCCTCCGACTCAGAATATGAAATCGGATTTTGAATATTCGGTCAACTTCGGATAATATCGGACAAACAAAATTTTGTAATCTTAGCTCGACGGAGGGCCGAGCCATTTCTGACCATATAACTTATTGAATCGAATGGGTCTTAGCCTCGGATACTAGTACTTTCAATGAAAACTATATTGAATAAAATCGGTCGAGCCGTTTTTGAGTTATTGCAAAATTTCATTTTTTTTTTTTAAATGACGTAAGTGCCACGCGGTGTCCCTACACTTCGAACGGTTACCCAATTGGTTAAGTGCCAAACTATATTAAAACATTTCGCTCAATCTGTCGCGTATAATAGATAACTTCCAAAAGATAATAAGTCATTACTGTTTCTTGGCGTGTACGACCTTTTTATAGGGCTTGAAATCTTTCTCGTAATTTTGGTCTATTGTGAAGGACGGGCAACTACGGCACCCTACACTGAGCGTGGCCCGACAAACAGCATTAAAAAAAAGGAGACATTACGTATTTCATAAATTTTGAATTACTGTGTTTGAAATCTAACTAATAATTTTATTACACGAATCAATAATAAAAAAACGGTTGCTATTAAAATACTTACATCGAACGAACTTTACTTTAGGACATCGCTAAGAACGCTGTCCGCCTCTTTGTTTTCTTGACAGTTCCATAGTACTATCGAATACACAGATAACTGTACATTTTTAAACGAATAAAAACCTTATTACAACATAATTAAGTGTCTATGGGTGTATTGTTAAGGTTATATCGACATATTTGTATCGACATAAACCAATCACTATTTTATTTTTTCTATTCCTGACAACACTTTGAGCTGTCAAGTTAGTTCGCCTAATTAAAATCCGGAGTGTAGGGGACATCACCATGGTAATGAGCAACAAACAAAGTTGATGAAACCGAAATACTAGCTGCGTCTCCATTTTTTTCGGGATTAAAAACTCGTGTTTATCCAGGGTGTCAGCTACATCACTACCAAATTTTATCAAATTTTGTCCAACTGTTTGTGCGTGAAGAAGTATAGTCCGGCTCTTCCCAGGTGAATTTTTCGCTTCGAACCCTAATCTTTCAAACAATAGCCATTGTATCTATTATCGCAAAGCCGCTAGCTCGAGTTTGCCACGCGCCACTATAACATTCATATTAAAAACAAACGTTATCGTCATAGTATTAAGGTTCAAATCAAAATAATATGAATGTTGTATTTCGTCGGGGTGGTCTATTGTCCTACACTACCAAAACGCAATATATAGAATATCAGTGACATTAAATTTTAACCTTAATACTATGATGATACCGTTTGTTTTTCATATATAAATGTTGTAGTGGCTCGTGCTAACGCAGTAGCTAGCGGCTTTGCGGTAATAGAGACAATGGCCTTTGTTTGAAAGATTAGGGCTTGAAGCGAAACATTCACCTGGGAAAAGCCGGACTATAACAAACACACTCGCAAACTTTCGCCTTCATAATATTAGTGTAATTATGTCAGTAGCGAGACGCTCGTCCGTAGAAGCTCTTATCGCCAGCTTTCCTATCTTATAATATTTACAGAAGAACAGAAACAAAAAATAAGCCGTTATCGTATGTCTCAGCTCACAGCTCACTGGAATGTTTGTTTGTTTGTAGCTAAAACACAGGGACTATGGCGTGGTGCAGCGAGTGGACCACCACGGCCGCACCGCCATCGTGCACTGGTACAAGACTTACACCAGCACTGAAGAGCCAGTGTGAGTACACTCAACTATGAATACGGTACCTATTAGATGACACTCCTTATGAAATGTCAAAAAGAAAACCGGTTGGTATGAAGTTTCTATGAAGATGCTGGCTTGTGATAAAAATCAGTAGTCAAAACAGGTCTTTTAGCTGATTTTCTGATTGTCTGATAATTGCTTGTCTGTAAAGTCTGTTTATGGTCGATAATTTTATGTGATATGATAACGTATGCCGGCCGATGGAGTCGAAGAGAGATAGATGCGTCACAAGCTAAACGCTTAGGCCGATCGTCCCACTCTATCGCTTGTTTCGCGCTCTCGCTTACACGCTCGGCTCAGGCGGAACGTGACAATGAGTCATGCTTTTTCGCGCGTTCATGGATTTATAAAACGTTATCGCGTCAAAAAATGTATAATGCCAAAACATGGCGGTTGTTTATTTGGTTCCGTGTATTTATGAACGTATGTTTAGTGGTTTCAATTATACAATTTATTTTCACTATAGTCCTATACCTTATTACGACCTCACTATCAATAGGTCTAAACGATACAAGCTCAAACCCATATGATAGGTATAACAAAAAAAACAACCCAAGATCATGGCCATCAGTTTGTAAGCCTGACTATAAAAGCACCCATATCAAGCCATTTATCTAATAAGCGGTGGTAGCCTAGTGGTTAGGGCATGCGACTTTCAATCCGGAGGTCGCGGGCCCGAACCCGGCCCGTACCAATGAGTTTTTCCGAACTTATGTACGGAATGTCATTTGATATTTACCACTCGCTTTTCGGTGAAGGAAAACATCGTGAGGAAACCACCTAAGCCCAATAAGGCCTAGTTTCCCCTCTGGGTTGGAAGGTCAGATGGCAGTCGCTTGCGTAAAAACTAGTGCCTACGCCACATCTTGGGATTTAGGTAGCCGACCCCGATTGAGAATTTATTCTCAAAAAAATGGGACAAAGGCTAGGAGGATGGATCAAGCCATTTATCTGTTCCAGTCCTCAAATGATGAACGAGAGCGAGATGAGCGTGTACGACCTGAAGGACCACCCCGACTTCCAGTACCGGCCCGGCACCGTCGTCATCCGGGTCGCCAACTTCACCGGGGAGGACGCCACCTGCACCGCCGGACAGGTAACCAAACCGCGGCCATGATAATTTCTTCCCGGACACTTGCACTAAACATGGCTCTCCCAAAAATTTCACAACGCTGTTCATCAGATTAGAAGGTTAGTCGGGCGTTTACCAGATGTTTTATTCGATATTGCTGGACAGTTTGTGTTTATTGCATGAAGATCATTCTGCTTAAAGAGTGATTTATTTGTTCGTATGGTATGTACAATCGTTCATATACAATTAAAAGTTAATTTTAAGATTTTTTATCCAATGGATTGCGTCATAAGAATTTATTTAAGGTCACAATGACCTTTGATGGTGGAAGTCTTTGGTTGAATCCGATGTTCCGTAGTGGCCGTTTCTGGTTTGAAATTATGCTGAAATCCGATTTATTTCTCTATTTAGTGATCAGAAATCCCACCACCCCAGAAGCCCACTGTCATTTAAATAATAATTAGAATGACTTCGGCAAATATCCTAATTTTATGCCGTTCGGCCTTACGTCGACGTAACGTATACAGTCTGAACTCTCAGTTGAGATTCGGGTTTGGCAGAAAACTGAGAGGACTTATCTGCGGGGCTAGCATATCTTGACGCGACTTCGCTTGTCGCGGTCAGTGTCACCTTGCTCGCACAGTATTGACAGGAAAGTGACAGATAGTATTCGTCGCCAATAAGACAAAGAGTCGCGTTTCACAGTTATGATAGACGTGCTGGATCGCTTAAGTAGCATTAAAGTCGAATCACATTCTCTTGGCTCACGCACTGAAGAGTTGTTTTAGGTATTTAGGGCCGATACAGACTCCAGCTTCCAAATAGTAGTTTTATTGTAGTTGTATCAACTTATTCGAGGAGATATACAATGTATTTGTTCCAGGTGATTGACAATTTCCCGTCGGGCCGCGTGAAGGTGTGGTGGGTTGACGGCCACATGAGCATGTGCTGGCCTCAAGATCTCTACAAGGTAATGACAAAGGTGTGCATGCCGTTTCCCTTCCTTTACTTCCTTCTGCCTAGGGTCTCTCATCTGGGTTCCCCGCCTACTCCCTAGTATTCCAATTTAAATTCCATATAAATAATTTCCTTACTCCTGGCTAAGAATGCTGCTTCTTAACACATTTTAATATGATTTATCACAATAAGTTAAGGAAAGCGAGCTTATAATTTTATTGATTGTGTTTATTTTCCACAATATGTTTATAATAGTGAGAAAAGCAGGAAACCAAGCGATTGGGCGGACCAGAACTACTATTAAAGTATGGAGACGGCATACGGGGTAGAAGCCTAGTACGGCGCCTTACTTTGTAGAACTACAATTCTACGTGTACGCAGTGGCTAGCGAATACAGTCACTGTAAACTCGTGGTAAGGGTACTTATGTTTACGATGTGGTCACGCGTCCGTTGTGCGCGTTGGTGTTTGAACATAAGATGCTATTTCAGCTGCACGAAAGCCCACGTTCTCACACCACCGTCTTGTTGAACACCATCAACGAATTCAAAGCATTTGTCGTGATGTAAATTAGATGAATGATACATTTGTCAGGTGGGTGAATACGACTCGGAAGAAGGTGAACTGTGGGGATCGGACGGGTCTGGCTCGGAGGATTCATGGGAGACGCAGAGTTCCGCTCACGACAACGAACCGCGCACGCCCGTCGCGCCCGCTCCACACGCCCCCGGTGAGTACACTAGAATGTATGCCTCTATGACACAATTGTTATTTACGATACAAGAGTGTAAGGCAGCGAACGAATAAAACATAGAAGCCTAACTAGCGTCGGAAAATGGCCCCACGGATTTTGTGTCAGTTAAGGTGGGGCGTAAATTTTGTGTCAAACGGCTGTCTAGTTTGCAAATGGCGACGCCGCCGAACAGTTGCATTACGTGTAATAAGTGAAGTCTCAAAGTAAGAAAATATGCCGTACTCTTTAGTGAAATGGTTTATTAATAATAATTGTTAATCACTCAGGAAAACACAAAAAAAAAGATGGTATCAGTTTTCATACGTAAATAAAGCCTTACACATATTAATTTAATTTATTTTACGGAACAGATTTTGTATAGGGATGGTGTTATGCCATATGACTAATTTATATACGATGTTTGAAAAACGTAATGCAATCAGTGGCGTGCCTAGGCTTACAGGAGAGGGCAAGCCCAGGGATATGTTTTGGTAATTTTTTTAGTGGGTAAATCCATTTTATTGCCGCATTACTGTTCAATGTAAAATTTCTATAATACACAGGTCGGGCGTGGGTTTTGGGGAAAATATGAGCTGTTTTTTCTGAGTGAAAGTTAGAGTGCCTACCTTTCGTTCGCCTTTTATAAGACCTGCACACTTTAACACATCACAATTGCACAGAACAACTCCTTCCATTGCTTAAAGCCACAGTAATCACAACAACATTGTGTTGATACATAGGATATTTCCATGTGTTAGAGTAGGCGGTATGAAGCCCGATTGCAAGCCAACGCGTGCGAGGGAGATGACTAGCGGTGACATCGATCGGCGACGAGCGATCAGTGAGCGTCGAGCGGTCGGCGGTGGCGTGCGCGGTCGGAGCTCGGACAAATTTTGAACCACGCGGCGTCGACAAAATTTGAAATTATGAAACACGTCTTGGCGCGCCATATTAAATTGTTCAAGTTAATAATTTTTTCATCGTTTGTTATTTTACTAGTAAAATAACAAACGATTATTAACTTGCCCTAGGGCAAGCCATGCTTTTGGGCTTGTATTGAATGACAGTACCGCCACTGAATGCAATTACCTACCTTTAAAGTGTGTCCGTTTGTCGTTCATGATTAAGAATGTTTGGAAAGACCGTTCCTAAAAGACCATGCGTTTCCGTCAGTCCGGCAGGAAAACGTATAAGTACCTAATTATGATTGATATTTCTTCACTAGAAAGGTTGTATCGACTTTACCTACATGTAAAATATAAATTATTACAAAGAAGGAGAAATAATAATATATACAGCACGCATTAATAATAATCATTCAAAGTATTAATAACAACAAGGAACAAACAAGGATTCCTTAAAAGATGTTTTTTTTTTTTTTAATTCGTATGTATAACCTTAACATTGAAGATTTATAATGAAGTAAACAAAAATGACTCTTTATTGCATTAACGATTCACCAATTATGAGTTTTCACTGTCAGCGCCATATTACCATAGGCAAATGTCATTCGTTTAGTCGAATCACAGCTGGCCATTTGGAAATTGACGAATCACATTTATTTGTTAAGCGTAACTGAAAACATTTGACTGGCTGTGATTGGTGGACCGGTGCGCATGCGCATTTCGACTATTGGGCCGGTTTGTGATTGTACCTTTGTATGAAGCTCGTGTTCTATGTTTTATTCGTTCGCTGGTGTAAGGTAGGTGATTTCAGAGGAGTTATAACACTTTTAAATATACAATTTACGTCGGGCTGTCATCATAAGTAGTAAATAGAAGTAACTACAAAGAAGTGGTATTTTACGCACAGTTTGGCTGCTTCGAAATGGTTATGATACAAGTGTGTGAGGTAGATGATTTCAGACCGAGACAGAGTGATATTTTTATTCATCAGCGAGGAAGGAGCGAGTGATTAATTTAATACGAGTCGGAAATCATCGTACACACGAGTTTTATACAACTTTTTTCAATGCATGGCCGAGAAAAAAAAACTGAAATCCTTACAATGACTTTTTGCATTGGAATGAAAGTATTTTGCCTTATCAAAAGTGTCTGAAGAAGATGTCGTATCTCTATCGACGTATTTTCATTGCAAACGCTACAAACCTAGTCAACGCGCGTAACCGCGCTTATTATTTGAATGTCAGTGCAACAGTAAAAGCATGCATCGCAGTTAGTTGTTATCAATTGTAAGGTGCGTAGGTACGCATTTGAGCGGCTCGGCCCGAGGCGTGCTCGCCCCGAGTAGAGAGCTGCTCGCGAACAAAACTTTAGCACATTTTATACTCGGCTAAGGCAACGCGGTCGCGGCGAGCCGACTTTGTGCGTCGCACAAAATGACGTCATACGCAACAACAGCTGCTGCTGCGTTTATTGTACAGTACTTTTATCTCACGAGCGCGGGTGAGCCATGTTTGTGTGAGTAGATGTACATGCACATTGGCTCTGTGTGGGTGAGCTCGGGAGCGCTCAGTGCCGGCCCAGCACACAAGCGCGCGTGTCCATACCCGTCACAACTACAATCATGGCTCACCCGCGCTCGTGCGATAATAGTACATTGTTGTAGAGGCTGTAAAGTAAGCAATAGATGAACGAGTAAATTTCGAAGGCCGACCCGCAGGGGAGGCCTTCGATAATACGAGTTCATCTATTGTACTTTCAGCCGAGACTGAACAGAGTGCTTTTCACGACTACTGCGAGGAAATACATAAAAATAAGAGCATTTTATATTGGTAATTAAACTCGGCGCCGTGTTGCAGCTTCATTGTTTCAAAAAATTATGGCTACACAAAGCTGGTCGTGCCCCCAGTTTCAAACGAGGCAACGATTATTCTCAATCCATTTATGAAGAAATAGCAAAAATATTAAAACTTACCTCACTTTCAACTAAATATAGACATTTACACATTTTTTAGTCTAGGTTACACCAAAGAGCATATAATCACTACGTTTTAAGAGTCGGCACTTTCATACAAGCCGCTAATCGGAATTATGAAAGCCTTTTGTACCAACCTAGCAACTTAAAACAGTAGTACCAACATAGTAAAAGCCAGTTTTACTACCAGTATGTTGGTACCACTGTTGTTAGGGCTTGACAAATACGAATCATACTTTTCTATCGATATCGATAAATATTCGATATTGGTAGTTGCGTAGGTTTGAAAGCAGTTTTTTTGTAAGTAGGTAATGCAAGAAACGACCAACATCATTAATTGATTAAAATACAAGTGACTTTGACAAATAAATATGCTGGTCGCTTCCTGAATAACTTTGGTCAATTTTAGGCCTGGTTTTATAAAAATAATTATACGCCTTATAAATTGTTTATTTATTTGCCGTAACCTATGTGTACAGTTTATCATTGGCTTTTGTTTACAAGCAACATTATATAAGTAAACATAAAGTCGGCTGACCCAGTATCTGTAAAATTAACGCTATGAGATTTTCACATTTTCATTTAACTTTCCAATCGGTAAATACTCCAAGTTCTCATTGCCTGTTAACTTCACGCATAAACGGCACCTAAAAATAAAACGACAAAGTTTATCGATAAATTGTTCACATCACTATGTTAGGTATTTGTTTGCTTAAAGTATGATTAGATTTTTGAGAAAATACATTATTTTACGTATTTACCTGATAAATTACTACAATCTGAGTAGAACAGCTTACAAATACAATATATATAAAGTAAATTGGTACTGAAAGACACCAAGTTTTACCTGTTCGGGTCAAGCGGAAATCTTGCTAAAAATATGCGAGAATCTTTTTTTCTGACACTCCCATTGCCACAAACTTGTATATTTCCCTGGTATTATGCTTATAAAACACTGACACCCTACTATAACATAATAATTACTGTAAAAATAAACCAAACAACGAGAAATTTTGATTACACCATAAATTTTTATAACTTGCGTTAAATTGAGGGTTGGATGACATTTGTTATTGCGTCTTAATCAAATAGACGTTATGACACATGTTACGCGAAGGAATCGGTAGTCGTTTTAATTTAGTAGAATTATTTTTATATTTCAATGTTGGTACAAAAGGCTTTCATAATTCAGTTTTGTATGAAGTGTCGCTGGACTGGGTTACACTAAGGTTACCAACCCTACGATACATTCCACACTGAAAAATCATTGTAACGTTACGTCAATATTAACATACGTTCCTAATATTATTAATTTCGTGAGTCAATGTGAACATTATTAAATAAAGCACATCACAAAACCACTATATGTAATATTTACAAAATAATCTATTTGCTTTTTTAAATATGGCGGCTGCCCCGCACATGCGCGCATCTCACGCAATGGAGTCATGGATTTTCAGCCAAATTAAAAAAAATATTATGAACTCAATATATAAATTTACAGTGTTTATTTGTAGAAAACTGTTTATTTGTTGAAAAGTAAGTAATTGTTGAAATTAGGAAAATGTTTTACGGCCCATAGCAAACTTTAAAATATAAATGTTCATGATTTTCAGGGTAAAACCTTTTTAACGAAAACTTATTAAAAAGTAAACCTGGGGCGTATTTTCTTACTTAAGAAAATAAACTCGTTTGCGGGTATTTATAAGTTTAAGAAAAAAATACACCTCATAAATGACCCATTCTCATTGGTCAATTTAATTTGACATGCAGCAGACGATTAAGCTTTGATTGGTTAAATTGACGTTTCAGCCGGCCGAGAAAATTGCTCTGAAATATTTTCTAAAAAGTCGTATCTTACTATGAAATTCATGTGTAGATACGAACTGTTACCGTAACGTGCTACATTGTTATCGTGTTGGGAGCTAACATAGATATACAGTTTACAAATGAACATATATAAGCGGTTTTGTGTACTGGATTCAGGTAATTTATAACCACATTTTCGAGCAGTGTCGTGAAAAAGTACTGTAATTCATCGAATAATAAACAAAAAGAAGAAAAAAAATCCTTGGTGGTGGATGAAACAGTTATATAAAAATCGTGATCACCAGCAAACGTAGTCAAGTTAGTACCTAGGCGCCGTGCGCAATGACAAGTCAGAACGTGTACGCACGCGCCGTTCGCGGGCACGCTCGGATATAAAGCCTGACCAGAAATATATGAGGATGCGCCATATTGCGGAATTTCACTGGAACTAATTTCTTTCACTGGCAATGATTTTATGATGGTTTGTCAACAATGTCAATGTCATACGTGGTGGTTCTTTAAAATGCAAATATTTAAAAATATCCAAAGGAAATGCCGAAAACTATTCACAGTTGTGAACGTAATATTATAAACAAAGTGTACACGTGTTTAGTACTCGAAAAACAGTCCGGAAAAGAGTGCAGTCCATTAAATCATATTGCGAGGTTATGGGGAGGAACTGACAGGTATTAAAACTAATGTCATTATAGTGGGTTGCGATTGGTTGCAAAATTGTTGCCATATAAATCTTATAAATGACGCCCTCTTGACAATCCTCATATATTTCTGGTCAGGCTTTACGTCCAAATTACTCGAAGCACGCACACCGAAGCGCCTTCGAGCGACGACCTGCTCGCGTACGGCGCGTGAGGCGCGTACGAATTTGAGCAAATGAGCGAGCCGTGCGTGCCTTAACCGAAGCTGCCTTAAATCCGTACGCACCTTAGAGTTGGCGAATAGGTTATTATGTAGTGAACCCGTCTTGGTTCAAGTGTTAACCGTTTCATATGTAATCAAAATGTACGTTGTAGTCAAAGTCAAAGTCAAAATATTCTTTATTCAAGTAGGCCTAGCTACAAGCACTTTCGAAGTGTTCGAGAACATCGCCACTATCGAGATCCCGCCCACCGCTACGACCGCAGCGGCCGCGGGCACGGGCACGGGCACGCCGGTGGTGCCGCGGCTGCTGGAGCCGCGCGTGGCGGCGCACATCGAGCGCGGCCGCGTGGCCATGCGCCGGCTGGAGGAGATGTTCGCCAAGCACCCCACGCTGCAGAGCCAGGAGGTAGTGTTCCACACTCTTCTAGAACATTCACTCTGGTCGAGCTTCTATACTATACTGCTGGAGCCGCGCGTGGCGGCGCACATCGAGCGCGGCCGCGTGGCCATGCGCCGGCTGGAGGAGATGTTCGCCAAGCACCCCACGCTGCAGAGCCAGGAGGTAGTGTTCCACACTCTTCTAGAACATTCACTCTGGTCGAGCTTCTATACTATACTGCTGGAGCCGCGCGTGGCGGCGCACATCGAGCGCGGCCGCGTGGCCATGCGCCGGCTGGAGGAGATGTTCGCCAAGCACCCCACGCTGCAGAGCCAGGAGGTAGTGTTCCACACTCTTCTAGAACATTCACTCTGGTCGAGCTTCTATACTATACTGCTGGAGCCGCGCGTGGCGGCGCACATCGAGCGCGGCCGCGTGGCCATGCGCCGGCTGGAGGAGATGTTCGCCAAGCACCCCACGCTGCAGAGCCAGGAGGTAGTGTTCCACACTCTTCTAGAACATTCACTCTGGTCGAGCTTCTATACTATACTGCTGGAGCCGCGCGTGGCGGCGCACATCGAGCGCGGCCGCGTGGCCATGCGCCGGCTGGAGGAGATGTTCGCCAAGCACCCCACGCTGCAGAGCCAGGAGGTAGTGTTCCACACTCTTCTAGAACATTCACTCTGGTCGAGCTTCTATACTATACTGCTGGAGCCGCGCGTGGCGGCGCACATCGAGCGCGGCCGCGTGGCCATGCGCCGGCTGGAGGAGATGTTCGCCAAGCACCCCACGCTGCAGAGCCAGGAGGTAGTGTTCCACACTCTTCTACAACATTCACTCTGGTCGAGCTTCTATACTATACTGCTGGAGCCGCGCGTGGCGGCGCACATCGAGCGCGGCCGCGTGGCCATGCGCCGGCTGGAGGAGATGTTCGCCAAGCACCCCACGCTGCAGAGCCAGGAGGTAGTGTTCCACACTCTTCTAGAACATTCACTCTGGTCGAGCTTCTATACTATACTGCTGGAGCCGCGCGTGGCGGCGCACATCGAGCGCGGCCGCGTGGCCATGCGCCGGCTGGAGGAGATGTTCGCCAAGCACCCCACGCTGCAGAGCCAGGAGGTAGTGTTCCACACTCTTCTAGAACATTCACTCTGGTCGAGCTTCTATACTATACTGCTGGAGCCGCGCGTGGCGGCGCACATCGAGCGCGGCCGCGTGGCCATGCGCCGGCTGGAGGAGATGTTCGCCAAGCACCCCACGCTGCAGAGCCAGGAGGTAGTGTTCCACACTCTTCTAGAACATTCACTCTGGTCGAGCTTCTATACTATACTGCTGGAGCCGCGCGTGGCGGCGCACATCGAGCGCGGCCGCGTGGCCATGCGCCGGCTGGAGGAGATGTTCGCCAAGCACCCCACGCTGCAGAGCCAGGAGGTAGTGTTCCACACTCTTCTAGAACATTCACTCTGGTCGAGCTTCTATACTATACTGCTGGAGCCGCGCGTGGCGGCGCACATCGAGCGCGGCCGCGTGGCCATGCGCCGGCTGGAGGAGATGTTCGCCAAGCACCCCACGCTGCAGAGCCAGGAGGTAGTGTTCCACACTCTTCTAGAACATTCACTCTGGTCGAGCTTCTATACTATACTGCTGGAGCCGCGCGTGGCGGCGCACATCGAGCGCGGCCGCGTGGCCATGCGCCGGCTGGAGGAGATGTTCGCCAAGCACCCCACGCTGCAGAGCCAGGAGGTAGTGTTCCACACTCTTCTACAACATTCACTCTGGTCGAGCTTCTATACTATACTGCACGAGCTTCTATACTATGCACCTTAGACTCAGTCTTCGCAGCACGGCTTCCGTAAGGGGCGCAGTACTGCAACGGCCTTGATCTCGGTGGCGGGCGGCAGGTTCTCGTGGTATATATAGACTTCAAAAAAGATCTATGATCAACTGCGTCAGGCCATGGAGGAGTGTGGCATCAGGGGACCCATGAACCAGTGGTTCCGTGAATATTTAACGAACCGAACTTTAAGAACCGTGATAAATGGGACGACTGGTTCCGAGGCAGAGGTGAGCCTTGGTATGCCAACCGGGTCGGTGTACGTGCCGATTGGCTATATCATGCATGTGAACAGTGTGTCGAATGTTGTCCAACACTGCCAAGTGTATATGTATGCCGACGATATGTGCCCGCTGCTCGCCGGCGAGGATGTGCCCGACATGGTAAACTAGGTGCAGGAGGATTTTTTAAACATAACGAAGTGGGCGCATGACAATTGAATTATTTTAAACATCAGCAAAACTAAGTGTATGTATATATATTCACCATACAATAAAAAAGCAAAAGATGTGAGCTCAAGCGATATTAATATCATAGGACACACATACAATTGCCTGCACCAAAATAAACATAACTGTACTTGTAGTCAACTTGAGGTTGTTGATAGTTTTAGGTATCTCGGCTTGATAATTGATAAACATTTTAATTGGAAATTACACATTAATCAAGTCTGCAATAAATTAAGGTCAATTTTAGGTACATTTTATTATCTAAGTAGAATAGTAAATAAACGCACCCTGCACATTGTTTACCATGCTCTCGCTGACTCATTATTGAGTTATGGACTGAGCTGCTATGGAGTTACTTTTAAGAATATTTAGATAGGATAAAACAGCTACAGATAAGACTAATGAAATATCTAGTAGGCAAAGATATAAAGAGAAAATATAGGACAAACTATGACGCACTGTTTTCGATCTGTAAAATTCTCCCTGTAGATTGTAAGACTATATACCTAATTATCCTAGAAACTTATTATAGTGACGAGTATAAGGTACAAAGGCAGAAAAAACGTCACTGTACTAGGTCCACTAAAAGGAAATTATTGATGCAGCCGGTTGCCAAAAATTATTACGCTAAAAGAACCAAAGAATACCTTATTCCTAAAGTATACAATAATAGTAGTTTTTGATACAAGTGTGGAAAGTATGTCATTTTGAACGAGTCCCGAGGAGTCTTGGCCTGAGCCGCTAGGCGAGGGTCAAGACTCGGGACGAGTTAAAATGACACTTCCACACGTGTACCAAACAACGTTTTTTAATAAATTTGCGAAAAATTGCAATAATACAAATTTAAAACAGTAATAGGCTAGTTGACTCATGTCAAATTGTAATAAACTAATGTTTATTCCGTACAGTATTTAGCAAAGGAGACCTAAATATATATTTTTCAATTCATAAAAGTGAAAGATGGCTGAAAAAATTGAATTTGAAAATAAGGTTTTTAATCTGTATTTTGAAATGCTAAAAACGCTGTCCGCCATTTTAGCTTATGATAGTGACGTCATTGGGCATGTAAACAAAACTGAAAGTCTATTTTGACGACTTCGAATAGTGCCGGCCGTCCCTCTCGATCTCCTGTCAAAGTATATTGGAGTGAGCGGAATGGCACTATACGACGGTCGAATTTCGAATATTTACAGGTAATTCTACGTGACGCCACAGATTAGCAAAAGGGAAAAATGGCGGACGGCGTTTTTGACTGTTTATGAAATTTCAAATATTCAATTGATAAAATTTAGCTTTCTAGCTTTCACAAAAATACGAGAATTTTTTTTTAGAGCTAGTAAGATCATTATTAATCCTTTCAAATATATTTCAAAACTGGGTCAACTAGCCTATTGAAAGGGGCAATTATATTTATTTCTATCTGATAAAAATTAAGAGTAGGTACCTACAATTTTTAGAGCAATTGTGAAGGGTCGCATACCTTTGCTGGTAAGTTTAAAGTTTTATTCAAGTTGTTAATAATTCTCTTTTTCTCGTTTCCAGCCAATAAAATGTTCATAGACGGCAACGTAATTTTTCTTTCGATTTTGCGGGTACAATACTCTCACTTGCAATTTTTGCCTAGGCTCGTATATAGGGCGGTGTTAAATCTATTCTGGTAACATCAGAATCCATAATTTTCTATCAAAAACTCTTATTTTATAAATCTTACGTGTCATTTACACATAATTAAAACAATCTTGAATGAAAAAGAAAGTTTTACTTTTAATAGGGATCATTAAGTTTTCCAAAAGTAGTCATATTTTATATTTTCCCGATAGTATACGTTGTTGGGACCCTGAATGTACGAATAATTTATGTTTCAGTCGTATAGTTTTTTAGATATCATTTTTTAAATCCCCTAAATGACAGTTGGTAAAATACCGAAAGTAAACATTACCGTTCAAGTCAAACAATAGGTATTAAAAAAAAAAAATTTAAAAAAAATAACAACTTTTGGTTGTCATGTTATTGTCAAACGAATCTGGTACAATTTTGGCTCGAATAATGCAATTATTGTGGTCTCGGTTTATTTCTACATAACCTACTGCATGCTGGACATAACCATTTCTTGATGCCCTAAAATGTAAACAAAAAATTAGTTATTATACTGTTATAACACTTGCATTTTTAAAATAAGTTACTTATTTAGTAACTTACATCAATGTTTTCACACCCCTTATCTCAGCAATGTTGTGTTTGTCACTGGTCTGTAAATATTCTATAATAACTGCCATATCCACATCTGGCAAATTTGTAGAATCTGCCTGCACAAAACCAACTGATGCACTCATTGTAAATAATAAGCTGAGGCTGGCCAAGGGTTGTTTACATCGTTTCCCAAAATACGTGCGTTTGTCGTCAGAAAAGAACCAGTCGTAGTCCAATACGTAGCGCGGGGTCGTCGTGAAATGCTGGTAAGTCGGAATCCAGAAATCAAGCACAAGTCGTCTTTAAAACCTCGAGAAAACAGCAGACACAAAAGCAAACGTAAATAACAAGCAAAACCGTTAATTCGTTTGACAATGACATGACAACCAAAAGTTGTTATTTTTTTTTAATTATTTTTTAAAATATTGTTTGACTTAAACGGTAATGTTTACTTTCGGTATTTTACCAACTGTCATTTAGGGGATTTAAAAAATGATATCTAAAAAACTATACGACTGAAACATAAATTATTCGTACATTCAGGGTCCCAACAACGTATACTATCGGAAAAATATAAAATATGACTACTTTTGGAAAACTTAATGATCCCTATTGTAATATTTTTTTAACAATATGGCGTCGGCTGTTATCATTCAGCCAAATCATAGTTTTAATATTTCAGAAGAGATATAATAATGTTACACAGTAATTTAATTGATTTCAAACAATAAACATCGTGAATCTGTTTTTAGTTCTTTACATTTCATATAATCGTTAAAAATTATATTATTTAATACACAAAAATAGCGATTATTCATAACTATTATGAATTTATAAAGCAGCGCGTGGGTCACGCTTAATACTGTATTTTCTAATCTGTGACAATAGTTTTCTTTTTAATTTCTTTAGGTCACGCATAATACACATTTGCTCATTAAATAATAGTCACTCAGACAACTTATTAAAACCGTTTTTGAATATTTTTAATAGATAATAGATAACCCTTTATAGTATTGTATACACTTGCAATGCTGTATGACGTAATATATAAAGTCGGAAAGTGATTGACCTTTGTTTGGATGTATGAGACATGACGTGTTAGTACAACAGAAAATTAAAAAAATTGAAAAGTAAAAAGCACTAATTCGAAATATCCATCTTTTCGCACGATTTGCAGCTACGAAAAGTACCACTTTTTGAGCAACTGTATTAAAAATACCCTTTATTGCTTGACGAGGAAAAATTTAAAATTGGAAATTTAAAAAGTAAATTGAAAAAGATACTACATGTTGTTGTTGTTGTTGTTGTCCTAAGGCACCCCGGAGGTGCAGAGGGCCTTCATCAGCTCGCGCCACGCCTTTCTATCCTCAGCAACTTTTTTGGCCTCGCTCCAGCTCATTCCAACTGCTCGCAGTTCGCTCTCCACGGTGCGCCGCCATGAGTGTACCGGCCGTCCGCGTCTGCGCCTTCCGTCCGGTGGCTTCCACTCGAAATCAATGCTAGCGTTGTTCGCTCCTCCACGCCGAAAGGTGTGGCCTATCCATCTCCATTTTCGCGTCGCGATGTCCACACTTATGGGTGACTGGTGGCATATCCTCCACAGGTCGTCGTTACGCATCATCCTCGGCCAGAATGCGCGGAGAATAGACCTCAGGGACTTGTTTACGAAGACTGCAAGACTGCAAGGCTTGACTACACGATAATTACTAAAGATAACGTTTATTTATTTATAGATGTAGGTACCACCTCCAGATTTGTATCTTGCACTCATAATAATTTCGTGTGTCGTACCTACCAACGCAGACTTCATTTACCATCCATCAGTAAAATATATACTCTATTGCAACGCTATAGAATCTGCGTTGGTATGGCGACTAATTCTTCGTTTGCATATTGTATGTTTGTTAAGTTAAGTAGTTAGCAAGTAAGCATCACTGTGCACAATAATTGTAATGACAGAACGCGACGCCAACAAACTGTTTCACAGTTTGGCGCACTTTTAACACATAATTGTAAAGTATTTGCTAATATTAATGAATAAAAAAAAAATACTCCGGTCGCGCTACTTAACGAGTGACGTCAGTGTCACTCTCTCTCAGTACTGTTCAGAAAGAGATAGGTAGAGTCGCGAGCCACAGCTGTGCGAGAGGTGCTGTTCGAATACTATTATAAAATTCTAGACTTGTATTAGAAAGGGGTCTTAAAAATCTTAATAGCGTGATGCAGGATCGTTATTTGTTTTGTATCGGTCTGCGGCGCCATGCCCGCCTGGCGCCTGTTTTAACAATTTTCTTGGTCTTCTCATCACGCCAAAACGGCTGGACAAGTTATAACTAATTTTACAGGGATAGCTGGACATCCAAATATGGTTATGGGATACTTTATACCCGACTACGGTAAAGAAAAAAAAAAGTTGCGGACACTTTCTAGTATGCAGAAAAACGCAGCGAATACTTGATTTTGATGTCTGATCTATATTATTGGTTACGATAACATATTATTTCGGCTTCCAGATCATGCGCAAACTGCTGAATCTGTACAAGGATTGCAGGTTTTTGGATCGCTTGATGGGCACATCTTTCTTCCACGAAGATCACTTTTTGGTAAGACTTTAAATAAAATATAATTGAATAACGGATCAAATATTTCTCAGTTTCTCTTCACATTACGTACCACATCATTATTCTTAAAATATCTCCTTTTTAATGATTGATTGTGCAACTTTTTCTAAGAACGAGGGGGATTATTTCTTCATATAAACAAATTCAAGCTTTTTGAAAATATTCATTCATTCCTGATTGAAAAATTTGCAAATGTATAAGTAGTGTAGTTGATTTGATAGTAGGAAATTAGGTAATAGAGTCAATTTATGAATCTTTTTATTTACAGACATTTATCAATAATAATGAAATATATTTTTTAATTAACACCCTTATCCTCAGGGCAACAAGTAGCAAGCACTAAGCTTTTCTCTTTACCCCTTCAGTATATATGTAAGGGTGGATCAACTTTTTTCTCGTTGTTATTCTGTTCCGTGGCCCAGGGTACAATACTGATTAAACGTTCTTAGAAAAGTGTTGATAATTTATATTACTGATATTGTCAGGAGAGTCTAAATAAGAATGGGCTTATAACTGTTTCATTTACAAAGTTTTTGATAAATATAACCCCCTAAATCACCGTTGCTATGGTGGATGAGGAGTTGGTGAAAGGAGTAGTGAAATTGACCCATAAAACAAAAGTGTGTGTTTTGCAGGGTCTCCTGGAGCGCGTCCGCGAGCGCGGCGCGAGCACGCCGCGCGCCGGCGAGCGGCGCGTGCACGAGCAGCTGGCGCGGCTGTTCGCGCCCAGCCAGCCGGCCGACGAGCCGGGCGACGACAAGCCCACGTGCCCCATGGCCCTCATCAACGTGTGCCTCGACCCCATGGAGGTACTGTCGCTCATTACACCGTGTCACCCTAGGCCGTAAGTGCCGTGAGCGCGGCGCGTGCACGAGCAGCTGGCGCGGCTGTTCGCGCCCAGCCAGCCGGCCGACGAGCCGGGCGACGACAAGCCCACGTGCCCCATGGCCCTCATCAACGTGTGCCTCGACCCCATGGAGGTACTGTCGCTCATTACACCGTGTCACCCTAGGCCGTAAGTGCCGTGAGCGCGGCGCGTGCACGAGCAGCTGGCGCGGCTGTTCGCGCCCAGCCAGCCGGCCGACGAGCCGGACGACGGCAAGCCCACGTGCCCCATCGCCGTCATCAACGTGTGCCTCGACCCCATGGAGGTACTGTCGCTCGTTACCATACATCGGGGTTTCCGGAGCACTGGAGGAATGATTTTACACTACGCCGTCAGCAGGCGTCAAACCATTCGTGCTCCGAAACCCCCGATGAATGCTCATTACACCGTGCCACCCTAGGCCTTAAGTGGGATATTCTGCCCCATCACCTGCCCATGGAGAATATCCTGGCCAAGGCAAGACGAAAAACTTAGTAACTACGGGCAGTAATTCGTAAAGTCCTAGATCGCAAATTCACCGCCCTAGATATGTAGTGTACTATTTCATTTATCATATTTCTGAAAGTTGGTCGTTGCATATCCATAAAGCGGGTTGAAACTGACCCATTTCGACCTTGGGATGGAAAATCAATTTGAAAAAAGAACATTCGGGTCTGCATAGTAAATCCAAATGTACTTCAGGGCAATGGAACTTACTTATACAGGTATGAAAATGAAACCCTATGTGCCTTGGCCAGTGAGACTTTTCCCCGTTGCGGGCAGTAAATACCACTTACGGCCTAGGGAGACGAAAAAAGCTATTTTTAAAAATACTAACGACAATGAAACGACATTATGTTATACAACAGGTGGGACCAACTAGAAAGTATGCTCTCTTAAAAAAAATTAGTACATACAACAACATTTCAGAACATACTTAACCCTTAACTTGTGTAATTTTAGTAACGTGTATAATTTTAGTAATATACAATATACATCATCATGCATTTAAGGGCTAAAAAAACAACCCGACGAACTACGAACTTGCTCCGTTTTTAAGCGCCTGTTAAACATGGCATAACTTATTTGTTCGATACTTCAGGTGGAAAGCACAACTCCAAAGAAGCAGCTGGATCTGACCATGGAGACGGCGCCGCCCCAGGCCTCGGGCTCCGAGCTCAGCGCCGACCACGAACAAGATAGTGTCATCGTTGCTGAGAACCGTAAGTTTGTTATACATATTAAATATATACTTAAACGACGACACTGCAACAAACATGTTGCAAACGCCATGTGTTTAGTCCACCAGAAAAAATTACACGATACATCCCAATTGAATAGAACATAAAAATCAAGTTACGGAAAGAAAAACGCACTTTTTTTCCTAAAAAGCTAATCAAAAGATTGCTAATAAATATTTCGAATAAAGGTTCTAAGAAACCAACTAGAATGGAATTAACGTGGACAATACAATGATTTGGAGCTCAACTGATGATAGAGATGGATAAAGTGGCCGTAGGAACCCCTAAACAGTAAAAGATAAAAAAAATGATTGCGGGCGGTAAGTCATAAATTACGCCCTAGGGCGGTAAGTAATTTTTGTCACACTTTAAGGGTTTACATGCTAGAAAACCGGGCGGTAAATCGTAAATTACGCCCTAGGGCGGTAAGTATTTTTGGTATTGACTACTACTACTTTTGAGTTATTTCCTCCAAAGTGTGATGAAAAACGTCGTACGTGACTGGTGGTAAAGGAATTCCAAACTCGTGTCATTAAAGCCCTCGCCTTCGGCTTCGGGCTTCTAATAGACACTCGTTTGTAATTCCTAGTTTACCACCCTTGTTACGTAATGTACTATTAAATGTCTAAATCTTTAAATAATAAGATTAGCCAAGTAAATATGTAATTAGTACTTATTTTTTCCTGAAATATACAGTTTAATTTTTTTTTTTTTTGAAATGAAGTGAATTTGGCAGCGACCTCGGAGCCGCCAGACGTGGACGGCTCGACCCACAACGTGTGCTACAAGCTGTGCTCCCTCATCCACACGCAGCTGGTTAAGGCGCATGCGGAAGTCAGCCGGTATGTATACTCTACGCTAGTTTGATTTAAACGTGAGCGTATTCGAACCAACTTCAAATAACAGTCAGTGTCATAGTTTCGTATATGTCTTTCCTTTACTTCCTCATCGTCGTTTCTGAATGACTTATTATTAGATAGATTATGTTCTGAGACGAAAAACTTCCGTATCATCATACTACGAGGGTTGTTTGATAAATACCCGTGTTTAGAAAAAAACAACAAAGGTTTGTATACGTGGTGTATATTTATTTTTCTACATAGTCACCTTCCAACTCTATACACTTGTTCCAACGGTGTTCTAGCTTTAATAAGCCGTCTAAAAAATAAGATTTCGGAAAGTCGTGAAAATAGGCCTCCGTGGCGGCAATGACCTCTTCATTGGACGAATATTTCTTTCCACCGAGCCATTTTTTTAAATTTGGGAATAGGAAGAAGTCACAGGGAGCCAGGTCTGGGGAATAGGGCGGATGAGGCAGCAATTCATAATGTAATTGCTTTAATTTGGAGTCTGCGATTCTTGAGGAGTGAGCTGGTGCATTATCATGATGAAAGAGAACTTTTTCTTATTTAGATGTGGTCTCTTTTCTTTCAAAATGGTATCACATTCTTGCAATAAATTAGCGTAATATTGCCCGGTTATCGTTCTTCCTTTTTGTAAATAATCAGTATGGATGATTCCCTGCGAGTCCCAAAAAACAGTCGCCATGACCTTTCCGGCCGATGGAACGGTCTTCGCCTTCTTTGGAGCTGATTCCCCCGGCAAAATCCATTGTTTAGACTGTTCTTTACTTTCTGGGGTATAGTGGTGTATCCACGTTTCATCAACAGTCACAAAACGCCGAAGGAACTCACCCGGACTACTTTCGTACTTATCTAAACAGTGCCTTGAAATTTGCTTCCGGGTGAGCTTTTGTTCCTCGGTGAGCGAACGCGGCACCCACCTCGCCGAAACCTTCTTCATGCCTAATTTGTGTTCTAAAATGTGCTGCACGCGTTCAATCGAAACATTTACAATGTCGACAATTTCTCTAAGTTTTATTCGGCGATCGCTTAATACAATATTCTCAACTTTTTTTACCATATCACCTGTGGTCACCTCAACAGGACGTCCTGGGCGATCTTCATCAAAGATGGACGTTCTGCCTTGTTTAAATTCATTGTACCAATATCTAATGGTTGTCATAGAAGGAGTATGATCATTGTAAACAGCTTGCATGCGTACTTTTATTTCATCACAAGAATTTCCTTCCAAAAACAGAAAACGAATTACAGAACGATACTGCTCTTTCTCCATTATTGCAATAACAACGCGAACTCCGTCGTAAAAAGCCGTTAAAAGAAAAAAAAAAAACAAAAGAACGCTGTATTTTTTTTTAATTTTCTAGTCCATAAAGGATGCCTAAAAAGTTCGTATACATAATTTTAGCCAGTAACAAGAATAACTTTTTAAAACGTGTATTTATCAAACAACCCTCGTATTTAAGTAACTATTCAGGCAATTAGAAGCATCTTGCTGGCCAGCATGCCAGTGCTGACAGGGCACCGTTGGTTATCAAATAAATAAATATCGGACAACCTCACACAAATCGATCTAGTCCCAAATTAAGCTCAAGAAGGCTTGTGTTATGCGTACTAGACAACGATATACGTACTTATATAGATAAATATATACTTAAATACATAGAACAACCATGACCCAAGCACAAATATTCGAGTTCATCACACAAATGTTTGGCCCGGCCGGGATTCGAACCTGGTTATTTGTACGATGCCATTCCGATTTTGACCCCTTTAAGCTTACCGACAGGCGAAGTGGAGCCACTATGTAGTGCCCATATATATATATATATATATATATATATATATATATATATATACAAAAGAAAATGTTAAGGCTGAGAAAGTGCAGGAACGGTATTTTGTAGTTAGTATTAAATACCCGAACTTGGCAGCTATTTTTATATATTTTTATTTTGGCAGGTATTAAGGCAGTTTTTCTCTTTCCTTCCTTTCTTAGTTACATCACCGTTGTATCCTATCCTCTCTTTCCATTCGGCACAAACTGATTTAAAGTTGACGCCAATCTGACATAATTTTGTTGTTATTTGAAGTTGGTTTTAATCACACTGAAAGAAGTATGACATTTGATGCTTATTTGTATGCGTCTGATTTATTGTATGAGTTTCCTACACTTTGAATTACCTACGCTTCGCACAAATAAAGCTTTTCATACACATCCTTGATTAAATCGTCAAAGTATAATTTTAAAGAAACGGGATTTATTCGCGTAATTTTCATTTGACACATATACAATTCGGTCACAGAAGGGCATTCATAAGACACACTACATAAATTAATTTATTGATGATCTAAGAGCGCATATTGGGGGCGAAAAATTAGGGATCAATACCGGTAATCCTTTTTTCACATGCTGTTAAATAGAATTTAGGTATACATGTAGAACTTTGAAATTAGCCAACTAAATAAGCAATTACAAGCTAAAACCAGAAATAGCCGAATACCGGTATCAGATCCCTGCGAAAATATCAATTAATCTTTCTCACTTAATCCACATTTTTTTTAACAACAACATATTTTCGTAACAAGCTTAAAAGGGTGCTAATAATATTCTTGATTTATAAGCGAGTAAATCCCATTTGGTAAAATAACTGAATCATTGGTGAACTTTTAAACCTATTACTATTATAATTTTTAAACCGAGATAGACAAAGGACTCCATTCATACTGACAGGTTAAAATGTATTATTGAAACTCTTGCTAGTAAGTGCGGCGTAAATAAACACTCATTTGTTTTCCGCAGGAGAAGGCCCCAAGAATTGGCCGAATTTCTAAACGGCTTAATGGAAAAGCAAACCGCGAACGAAGAGAAGTTACCCTACCACTTTACAGTGTGAGCTTACATTTATTTTTATTTGTCACCCCCTTGCGATATTGGAATTCCGTACATTTTATACTTAATTTACCGCCGAATGTTGCTTCGTTCGCATAGTGTCAATTATCAGATTCGTTTGGCATTTTTTTTATTTACTAAACAGTCGAAAACATCTTATCATTGAGACTTTATACATCAGCAACCAAGCATGAGAATGCCGTTTTGATGGTTTTATAAAAGCCTCAAAACAATGGTATTTTTTATCGCTTTCATTCATACATTTCTTGTTGTATGACCAGAAATTTAATTCTAGAATTTGAACAGTGAAACATGTCACAAAATTGAAAAACTGCAACCTGGGTAACACGAAATATTAAACAGTATCCCTTTGACACCATTGACTGATTAGGATTACTACCGATACTAAAATAATACGTTATCGGCATTTCTTTTCTAATACATTTTCGTATTAAAATATTGGTGTCGTGATAAGCCGCTTTAAGAAGTCATTTGAATTGTTCCTCTAGGAAGTTGTTATTATGCGAGCAGGTGAAAATGTATTTTATTTCGTTTGCATTATGAACATTTTGTACAGAATTCCATTCCATTTATGTTGTGTCATGTGTTTTAAGTTAACCTATTTGTTTTGAACCATTACATCGTTGCGTACGAAAATTCCCTTACAAACATACATGTATACTGCCATGCTACGTTAAAAGGACGTATCTTACTATGACATCCGTATAAAGATACGACCTTTTAGCGTAAAACGGCAGTATATTCAGTGCTGACGCTTGGTATCGTATCAACAACGTATTATCGGCATAATGTACAGTGTTGGTGTTATATTCAACTGTTTATAAAAGGAATATCCGTATTTATACGATTTTCTATGTTCATAGAACTCGCAATACTTATATTAAATAATCCGGTTACTCCTTAGTTCGTCACTTGATTGGAATCATCTTTTTTATTTTGTTTTTAGTTTGTTTACCCTAACCGTACACTGCGGACCAATTATTTCTTTTTCTGATTCAATTATTTCCATATTTGTACCTTGATAATAATGCCCAATATGAAGCTAAAACATCGTCGTAAACGTTGCAAATATGTAGGTTTTTAGCACGATGGTCACTAGTTGACACTACTTTCTTTGGTGAGGTCTTTTTGTCCAAATTAACTAATTTTACAAACTTTTATTTAACTTCCAATGTATGTATGTAAGTATGTTTGTTGGGGTGGAATCTTGCAACTCAATTTTGAAGCAGATATTGTAAACTGATTGAGCTGAAATTTTGCAAACTTACATAACTTTGATGACAATACAATAATATGGTACCATGGGGCTGATATGATGGAGCCGGAAGGTGGCCATAGGAATTCTATAATAGAAAAAGCAATCCTACCGAGTTCGGGCTCTTTAGAATCGTCTCAGTGAGCATTTGATGGATTACTTATTTTTATTTAAGAAGTAACGTCTGCTAACGTAAACTAAATGTTTACAAATGAAGCGAAAATTGAAAAATTTAATGATTCGGACATCTGATTCGGTGGTCCAGATCAGATCAGGTGGTCTGATTTGGTGGGAGGACGCCCGTGTTGGCCCGGAAAGCCGTTGGAAACGCAGGTTCGAATCCTGTCCGAATCATTAAATTTTTCAATTTTCGCTTCATTTGTAAACATTGGATGGATATCCAAAGAAAAGTACAGTCGGATATAAAAGCTTGACAATAAAATAAAATTTTTGACAGAAACTTATTATTGATTGAATATCGTCTGATGACAACCAAAACTCACTGAGTAACAAATACCTAAGTCAAACAAAGCTAAGCGTATCTCAGTATCAATATACAAACTACTTAGATACGAGCTTTTGAAGAGTAGTGACAGACATTTTAGTGAATGTTTATCTTCATCAGGCGACGAACTCCTATTGTCAAAAAAACTGACGTAGTGCCAACTGCTGGCGAAAATATTAAAAAAAATCTTTAGAGGAAAGCGACTGTAGTCTCACGATAAAACTTGCATGTATTTATAAAATTATCTAAACAGTTACACCTAACTTTTCTCTTCACCTATGAGAACAGCGAGAATAGAATATCCCCCAAACTTTACAGTACACTGACAAATGCTTAGGTGAACTCTGATCTTCTTTTAATTTCCAACACTATAGCATCATGTGGCCAAGGGAAGAGCTAAATGGGTACGTACTACTCTACCCGTAGATTGACATGTCCTGTCCTGCAGTGTGCGGTTACTTCGATCCTCTTAATTTCAGTTATGCATTGGCATTTTTTTTTATAAGTAGTAAAGCTCTGTAAAAAGTGGTAACTTAATTTCTCTGTTTTTTCGAACTGTTTATGATATAGCCCTCTCTTTGATTAGTATTTAGAGTCCACGCGTAGTTTTAAAGTATTTGAATTATTTAATGTGAGTTTTGCGTGATAACTAACTATCTTTCGTTGTAATTGTGAGGTGATTAAATTTATTCAGAGCATGTTATAGTGGTTGTTGGTATTTGTCTTATTTAATTATTATTACAATAACAATTATTCATTTATTATTGTATAATATGACCACCAAAATGTATTATTTAGTAAGTGAAAATGTTATGCTTTAATTTTAAAGCGTTTTCAGATTTTTTCACGAATATATAAATAATATTTATGTAGCACGAATTACAATAAAGCAATGGTTGTCTGGTTGTTAAGATACTTATCTGTTCTGTGTTGATTTTATTAATCCTTCAACGGTCAGTGGTCAATATTGCACATGCAATCAAAACATTGACATGGTGAGAAGGTTTAATTTTAAACAATCAATGTTATTAAAACTTTGACAAAAAGTGATGAAGTTTAATTTCGATTGGCAAGTTAGTGACCACTGACCGTTAAAGGGTTTACGGATAACTGATTTGATCTTCACATCAATGTGACTAATTTATTTAAAATAACATTTGGTCTAATATGTGATTATTACATCAAAGGCAACTTAGTGACCACTGACCGTTAAAGGGTTTACGGATAACTGATTTGATCTTCACATCAATGTGACTAATTTATTTAAAATAACATTTGGTCTAATATGTGATTATTACATCAAAGGCAAGTTAGTGACCACTGACCGTTAAAGGGTTTACGGATAACTGATTTGATCTTCACATCAATGTGACTAATTTATTTAAAATAACATTTGTTCTAATATGTGATTATTACATCAAAAGTAAGTTTATATACCTGTAAGTTACACATTGTTTCATTAGGTGTTGTGCTCCTCAGTTCAATTTCAACTATGAATTTTATGGCCTGTTTACATTTTGATTAGTGATTGAATAGTGCGAGTCCATACATTAAAATGTAAACAGTCCCTTAATTGGTACGTCTGCGATGTTTGCAACGATGTTGTAATGTAACAAAAAAATAACATGACATTACTAGTGAATGCTCGCAGTGAGATAGCTCCTTTATTCACCCCATACAACAGGCGTCCAGTTAGCATCAAATAGTATATCGGAACGGATCTTTATTTCTTATTATAACTTCGTATTGTATGTTACTCATGAATACCTTTAGTTTAAGGCCCTTACATAAAAGCCGACATACGTGACTTGTGTCTTACGAATCTGTATGTGCAGCCAATACGGCGCGCTGGTGGTGAGCATGGCGGACCAGGCCGGCGAGGCCGAGAGCCAAGAGGCGAAGCCCGACGGAGCCCCGGCCGCGACTGAGAAAGGTGAGTATATTGGCCATACTAAACATACGGATATATTGTATTGTACCCCAATAATTTAAGTAGTCGCTGTATAGGCATCCATATATTGGGTCGATATTGAGTCCTAGTATTTTTTTTTAAGGCCTTAATTATATACATCATTTCGTAGAGAGCATTTTTGTCTTTGCAACCGTAAACTACTTGAGATTGTTATAAAACAAACCTAACCTATCAATAGCAAGAATTATGAAAAAAATATGATAACAGAGGAATAAAAATTCCAAATATAATAAAAATTCCAAAACGTAAAAATAGTTATTTGTGCAACAAGAGAGCAAAGTTGTTTTTTGTTTCGAGTGCTGATTTTGAGTCCCGAGCAAGCGAAGGATTCTACGTTCGAATCACGAGCGTAGCGAGTGATTCTATGTTAGAATCCTGAGTGTAGCGAGGGACTCAACAGCACGAGATGCAAAAAACTTTGCTCTCGTGTAGCACACACAACTTTTCACCTCATCAGCGAGAACATATTCAACATTTTGTGCTTTTTCTTCCAACGTATGTTTTTAGTCTTTGTTGCTGATTTCAATAATATTATTAATCAGAAAATAGATAAAAGTGCTGCTTAAAAAGGAATAACAATATAATTTAATTGAAATTATAATCAACCAACCAACACGGTTATTGTCATTATTTGATCAAATTGGAAGATTTAGCAGATACATGACGTGTTTATTTATAAATACATATTATATTACGAGATTTTGCTTATAAATTGATTAATATTTTTACTCGTAAAACACCAAACAAAACAAATGCAAAAGAAAATAACAATTACAATATGAACTCGATATTTTTTAAGGTACGTTTCGAATATGCATCTATGATAAATGGTGAAATTATAAATTATTATTATATTTACAATAACTAACAAGTTGAAAAATCTTATTTTATTTGAGCAATGATCTATTGTTTTATATAAAAGGCACAAGAATTGTAAATATTCGGTCGTTAAATAAAAATATAATAAAGAAAAAAAATACGTTGCAATTAAAACTTTTTCGGGTGCCTTTAATGTTTTTTTTTGGTATAACGCGTATCCGAACTGTTCTCAATCGAGGTCAGATTCGAAAATCGAATTTCAAATTGATAATTTTCCATCCCTCTCTTTTATATACATATCAAAGAAACAGAGTGCATCGAGATTCAAATGATTGAATTTTATAACTAACCTTTGGCTGAAGAATGATAATTCGTGGTCAAATATTGAAAAAAATTGGGCAAGTGCGAGTCGGACTCGCGCACCGAGGGTTCCGTACAAACAATTTTCATCCTTAAGTGGTTAAGTTAAGTTTGCACCTGGTATGTATAGCGCCCCATACAAATAAGGTGCAAAGTTAACGCAACCAACCCGTTTGTAGTATGGGAGCCCCCCTTAAATATTTATTTTATTTTATTTTTAGTATTTGTTGTTATAGCGGCAATAGAAATACATCATCTGTGAAAATTTCAACTGTCTAGCTACCACCGTTCTTGAGATACAGCCTGGTGACAGACGGACGGACGGACGGACGGACGGACGGACAGCGAAGTCTCAGTAATAGGGTCCCGTTTTTACCCTTTGGGTACGGAACCCTAAAAATTAAAAAGCTACTTTCTACTCACGCTCGAAACAAAATCGCATTTTGTTCACTGTTATCTGACAGCAAAATCGCCATGTTCGAGCTGGTGAGGTGAAATAGTAGATTCGTTCGAGCGCCAATAGTTCGAGGGTGAAATGGGTAATTTCACCCGAGTTAAACACTCTACTTTTCATTTCGACTGCGAGGAAAATAAAATACTACACTCACATGTCATGAGTGAGTTAAATTAATGTCCATGTTATTTTTAACCAATAATCAATAAAAGACATGGTATTTATATTTAATCTCGTGTTCCCGCTTTTTCTATTGCAAACTTTCATTCTAATTATTTTTAATAGAAAAAAAAAGTTTAAATATACGTACCGCCAAAATAATAAAAATAAAACAAATCCAATGGTTTCAATTTTGTTTTCTATATAAATGTATGATTCTATCAATAAAATGAGGGACAGAATTATATGTATGTATTATAAATATAATAATACATATTTATATTTAATAATAATTGTATATAAATAAATATATCTAACCTTTGGAGATTTTTTTTTAATGGCCACTTATCACGGCCGACTAGATTGTACCTAATTGAGTTGGTCACGACGTGCATCTAGATGGCAATTGTCTTTGACTCCGTGGCAATTAAAAAAAAATTACTTTCCACCCTAGGGATGGAAAAGCTATTTTCCACCCGGCTATCTACTCATGAAAATGACACTTTCCGAACAGGAGAGATAAAAATGATATTTTCTCAAACATGCAATAAAATGTTTTCATAACGTGTTTTATAACAGGCCTACAGGTGAAGCCCGACCGAGCCCCGGACACGACTGAGAAAGGTGAGTATATTGGCCATACTAAACATATGTGGGTGATTCTCATATAGTTTTAAAATATTAACATTTTTTTTTATTTTTTTTCTGTGATATATTGCGGTGTATATTAAGAGTACATACCAAAGGCTAATTTTTGGTGCAGATGGACAAGCTTAATACCCTCTGCAAGTGATTAAAGTAATGCATGTGTACACGGCTGTGACATCCCTAAGCATAGTTGTGAGACTGTATAACATGGGTGTGACAATTTCATCGAAAATCAAGTAATTGTGTCAAATAACAAGTAACCAAGTAGCCAGGATCATTCACCAGCAACTTGCTCTTCGATACGGTCTTGTGGGGCCTGAGGTGCCGTACTATAAATACGCACCGATGCCAGTTCTTGAGAATGGTCGTGCCACGCTCTATTGTGATCGATCTATCATCACGGACAGGACTATTGTAGCCAATAAGCCTGATATCGTTTTGGTAGATCGATCCAACCGCCAGGCAGTGCTCGTCGACATCACCATCCCCCATGACGAGAACCTCGTGAAGGCCGAGAAGGACAAACTTAGCAAGTACCTTGACTTGGCTCATGAGGTGACCGCCATGTGGGATGTTGACTCGACGATCATTGTCCCGATAGTCGTTTCGGCTAACAGTCTTATAGCGAAGAGTCACGACAAACATCTTAAGAGACTCTCGCTAGATGGCTGATTTAATTTATTTTTCTTTGGTGACATCTGCGGAAAAAATACAACAAATTGATAACCCAACTTAGCAAACAAAATCATCAAATTATTCAAATATACTACAAGAATGTCACAACCAAGCATTACATGTCACAACCGAGGTTTGAAAAATTCCGTGCTCGTGACACTTAGATCTATCTATGGTCGTGACAAATTTTGAACATGTGCGACATAATGGAACAATTTGCTTTGTCTCGCCAATTTTAAACAATCACCTTATTCTGTTATTTCTGAGGTACAATTTATATAAGTATCAATAACATAACAGTAGAACTTACATTTAAAACTCATTCCACGGTGGTGACGTACTAAGGTTGTCCTTTTCTTTAATAAATACAAGAAAATAATTTTGCTATACATTCACCGCACTTTGTCATAAGCAGAACCGACAAGAAGGTAGTTTTTTCGTTCTTAAAAATCCTAAATAGGGCTGCTAGCTTCAAATATAATTGTCTACCAAGTTACACGTATTTAAACAAACACACATGGCTGTGACAAAAAATTGATCACAAACTTTATGATGTTCTGAATCAGAAACTGTTACATTATACTTTTACAACTTTTTAATAATGTTATCAGACATTTATTAGCTTTGCGTCATTCGTATAACATTAGTCAAAATTACTTGATATTGTAGCAGAAAAAAATATTTTATTAGAAAATCGGGAGATATCACACGGCATGGACGTGACATTTTGGGCAAACATTCTTTTTTTTATATATATTTCTGAATATTTTAAGGTAAATGTGTTTATAAAAGATAAGTAGAGGATATTTGCTCAAGAAAGGCATAAATAGATTTTTGATTTAAACAAAATAAACATGTGATTCTTACAAATCACAAAAAAATGCATGAGAATAAGAATTACCCATGTGATACACTTGAGATTGTTATAAAACAAACCTAACCTATCAATAGCAAGAATTATGAAAAAATTATGATAACAGAGGAATAAAAATTCCAAATATAATAAAAATTTCAAAACGTAAAAAATGATATTTTCTCAAACATGCAATAAAATGTCTTCATAACGTGTTTTATAACAGGCTTCGAAGTCACGTTTCGGGCGGAACAACTCGAGAGAACTGTAAAGGAATTTCATACAAAATTGAATTTCTAAACATGGCGTCTGTGTTCATGAACAGGCTAAAAAGCGAAATTGTATATATTTTTGTGTGGTGTATTTTTTTTAATTCATCGCATATGTTTGAGTAAAGCACTATACCTGCCTAGCCGTGAAAAGGGCTTGCCGGCTTAGTATCACCATATGGGTCTATACCTAATACTCACTTGGCAAGCCTTTATTTCCTGGTGTCTGAAGTTGTACTATTCCATTTCTGGCCACAAACCACAACAATCACCGATATCCCAACAGCGACAGACATGGCACCGCTGGCCGTCGCCGAGCCGGCTGACGTGGACGCTGCGGCCACACGGGACCCTGAAGCCGGCGGCGAAGGGTTCTGCCTACTGGAGGCCGCGCCCGCCAACCACCGGTTCCGGCTCTCGATGCTGCAACCTTCCGAGCCCAGGACCTTCTACTCCGCAGTCAAACGGGAGATCAAACTGCTGAAAAGCGACCTGCCTCCCGGGGTGAGTGACTAAATTATAGTGACGTTTTGTGCTTGTGTAACTAAATTATCATCTTCACACTGAGAATGAATAAGTTTCTGTCAAAAATGACATTTTAGTGGCAAGCTTTTATAGCCGACTGTACTTTTCTTTGGATATTCATCAAATGCTCAGTGAGACGATTCTAAAAAGCCCAAGCTCGGTAGGATTGCTTTTTCTATTATAGAGTTCCTATGGCCATGTTCCGGCTCCATCATCAGATCAGCCCCATGGTACCATATTATTGTATTGTCATCAAAGTTAAGTAAGTATGCAAAATTTCAGCTCAATCGGTTGACGACATCTGCTTCAAAATTGAGTTGCAAGATTTCACCCGAACAAACATACTTTAAACATACCATGCAAGTTAAACAAAAGCTTTAAAAAACAGGCCAGCGATTGAATCCTTAATTCCTTTACCGAAGGTCTCGTTTTTGTTATAGGCTTGTGTGGTGTCATAGACGTTTATTTGTACTGCCCATTAGCAGGGATCGGAAATTCGGATATATATTTACGTAAAGTTGACAAAATCCTATTGCTATCTCACCCAAACGTCAAACAAAGCCGGCTTAAGCCTAAGCTTGGTCTTGACCACCTGTATAATTATACCATGTTTAAGCAAATAAATTACTGATTACTGATTTCTTTACCTACAACTGAACAACTAAGTCGCTGCCAGAGAGTAGGTAAATATTTATCCGAATTTCCGAACCCTGCTTATAGGCAGTACAAATAACACCCATGACTCGGCGCAAATATTCGAGTTCATCTCATAAATATTTACCCTTGCCGGGATTCGAACCCAGAGCCGCTGGCTCAGTAGGCAGCTGCTTTACCACTGCGCCAATTTCTTGTGCTGCTGCCGTCAGCGGCGAGCGGCAACCATTGGAGTGAGTGAGACACCGCATTCGGTCCTCCCGCTTCCACCTATGTTCATTGTCAATCCAGGAATGTACACTGTCACTAGCGACTATCTCTCGCGCGAGATAATTGCCTGTCTCCTTCGGTGCAGTAATGTGATAGGGTGACGGGTAGCGCTATATCGCGCGACAAGACGCTCGCTCAATATAACAGGGTCTATATTTCACTTTTGACGAGTTCAAATTTGAACATTGTCATAATGATATGAAGTCTAATTTGATTAAGACTTCCGTCACTTTGACAAAAAATCTACGATGGTCGCTTTCTGCATAACTATTCTGAATGTCAATTTTAACTACTCTGAAGATGTAACATAGAACCCTGTAATATTGGGCTAGCGAAGAGTCGCGAAGTATATGTAGTTGTACTAGACGGGCTGGTTGTTATAAATAAATAAATATTATGGGACAATCATACACGAATCGACATAGTCCCAAACTAAGCAAAGCTTGTACTATGGGTACTAGATGACGATATACATAATATATAAATACATATATAGATAACATCCATGAGCCATAAACAAATATTCGAGTTTATCAGACAAATATTTGCCCCGGCCGGGATTCGAACCCGGGACCGCCGGCTCAGTAAGCAGGTGTCTGCTAACTGCGCCAAACGTGTCGTCGTAAACGTGTCGGGTGACCGCTAGATGGCGCCGGCAATCTGTTTTACCGACGGAGCAATACGTCGATAAAACAGATCGATCAAGTTCCGCTCACTTCCCTCTGAACCAGCGAACGCGCTGCCACGCACGAATCCTTTATTACATTTAAGTTGGGGATTTGGTTCTTGAAATAAAAGAATTGTACAGACTGCATACATCTTTACTTCGTCACCGTCCCAATGGGCTAGCGAAGAGTCGCGAAGTATATGTAGTTGTACTAGACGGGCTGGTTGTTATAGAATGAATATTGCAGGTGTGGGTGCGTGGCTTCGAGGACCGCATCGACCTGCTGTCGCTGATGATCGCCGGCCCCACCAAGACGCCGTACGAGGGCGGGCTGTTCGTGTTCGACGTGCAGCTCGGCGGCGAGTACCCGCGCGCGCCGCCGCTGTGCCACTACCACTCCTACTGCACCGACCGGCTCAACCCCAACCTGTACGAGGACGGCAAGGTATACCGGACACAACTATCCCACCTCTACTCTACATTTCATATAAAATTGGCGGCCAAGACACATGCTCAAAACGCTGTAGCTGTAAAAAAGTTATCAGATCCCAGGAAAGGCTTTTCAGCCCCTAAGCCCTGACTTACCTAACCCTATCACCATGGTTTAAAAAGTATGACATCAACTGGCTACAAGCCCCTAAGCCCGAAGTTTACTAACCCTACACCTTGGTTTCAAAAGTATGGCTTGGCCGTTTCATAGAGTACCGTAAGTAAGTCCAACGGACCGACTGGCCCTTATGGTATCAAGAAATTAAGTTTGTCTTCATGATAATGTAATTATATAAACTTAATTCCTTACCATATGGACCTGACAGTCCGCTAGACTTATTTACGGTACTACTGGGCACTACCGTGCCCCCAGATTTTCTCAAACATGCAATGAAATGTCATAACCTGAGGTATAACAGGCTTCGAAGTATCACGTTTCAGGCGAAACAACTCGAGATACCTGACTTGAACTGTATCAGGGCTGTTTAGCCCTCACTACCAGTCGCACTTTGTGTGAGAGTATAACCCGCTAAAGGAATTATTTCCGCGCCACATGACTGATTTGGGGAGAGTGACCTGGACCGGGTCAGCCTGACTTAGAGCGGGAGGAGAGGAGAAAGAGAGTCCGCCTATGATGCAGAGAAAATGCGAACTAAGAACCCCGCCCGACGGTCTACATAAACCTAAAGTGCATAAGCTGTCAAAATACCGTTCGCGTTTTATACCTGTCTTGCTCACTCTTACGCGATCCAGAAAAAAAAAAGATAAGAAGGTGAGAGGCCATTTCTCACCCAAACCCGAATCGCAATCTGAGAGCTCACGGACTGTACCTTAACACTTTCACGACCAACACCCCGTCTGGTGGGCGCTCGTAATTACTACTCAGCTACCGGCGCAGCTCGACGGGCGGATTTTACTATAAAAGCGCCCTATGGGCCTATGTCGGCGTCTGGGGTTGGGTTGCGCCCACCTAGCGGGCTCTGTCGGTTTCTGAGGTAGTTTGATTTTTTTTACCTGGTCGTGTAAGTGTATCCGATCCGACCAAATCGGCTAAGTAAGACTCGCCAGTTGCAATAGCGACCAAAAGGGATGTTTTTCTCGCACCGTGGCTTGGTACTTGTCTGCGGATTCTTGTGCGTGTAAAAGTTATAAATGCCCTTGTTTTCCAGGTGTGCGTGTCTCTTCTGGGCACGTGGTCTGGACGTGGCGTGGAAGTGTGGGGCAAGGACAGCTCGCTGCTGCAGGTCATCGTGTCTCTCCAGGGACTGATCCTGAACGCGGAGCCCTACTTCAACGAGGCTGGCTATGAGAAGCAGAAGGGTGAGTCCACAGTGTTTAACTGCTAGCTGAACGAATTTAAATTATCTTTAAGTTAAGCAGATGCCCTTAGATCTTCAACTGGTTCTGGACGACTCTTGTTCCCTTGAAACTGAAAGTCATGCTCATCATACGATGTGAAAATGGATTTTTGACACAGACACAACCCCCACTAGACGGAGCATGTAAGGCGACCCGCGCGCACCAACGATATGGTACGGCAGAACATTAAAGTATCAGCACGGCGGCCACCGTTTAGTTGCGTCCATGTTTATGATCCATGCGTACGTCAACGAAAAAAGAAAAATAAATAACATGGTAAATTGTACTGTTAAGTGGTGTAGAGAGACCTCATAAACATGGACGCAACTAAACGGTGGCCGCCATGGTTATACTTTAATGTCCTGCCGTACCATATCGTTGGTGCGCGCGGGTCGCCTTACATGTGCCTTACATGCTCCGTCTAGTGGGGGTGGTCTGTGATTTTTGATTTGTCTATTGGATTGGATTGGATCCTTCAACTGAGCATTTGGAAGATGAATTCAATATCTGATCGATCTATCCATCTGGTTATCTTGGCATTCGATTCATGGTGGCTATATTCCATTCCCGAGAATTTCCGGAGACATTCTCCACCTTGAACGGGATCTGAAGAACGTTACATCTCTATAGCACGCCGAAGCAAAAAGAAAGGTTCTCTTCTTAGTCGTACACACTTGTCAGAGTGGTCGTGGTTATGGATTGGGCTCTTCCATATTAATGACTGCTTTTGCAATTTTTCTCCACCTCTCTCCGTTTGTGGCAATCCGTGCACACTCCATTAGTGAACATTTCGCCGTCACATCTCTACGTATAGCACGCCGAAGCAAAAAGAAAGGTATATAAAACTTCAAACCAGCATTGATACAAAGATCAAAGCTTGAAAAATGAAAAAGGAGTTACCTGGCGGACGAGACCGGGCATCGAACCCGGTACCTCTGGATTGCCGGTCTGGCGCGTTAACCACTTCGCTACCCCAACTCCAAGCAACCTGTCGAATTTTTCCTTATGCTTTGTGTAAAAAAAATGTGAGAGGACATTACATGTTTGATAAACTTGTTATTACAGGTACGCAGCAAGGCACGGAGAACTCGCGCATGTACAACGAGATGGTCCTGCTGAAGCTCGTGCAGTCGATGACGAAGATGCTGTGCAGCCCGCCCGAGCCCTTCCGCGCCGAGATCCTGCAGCACCTGCGCGCGCACGCCGCCTCGCTCTGCGCGCGCCTCGAGAGCTGGGTGCTGCTGTCCGGGCCGGCCCGTCCGGACGTGCCGCCGCCGGACTTCCCGCCGCCGGACTTCCCGCTGGTCCCCGCCTCGCGGGGCTTCTGCCTCACGCTCCGCACCTCGCTCGACTCGTTCCGCGCGGCGCTCCGCCGGCACGACATCGCCACGGACGCGTTATAGCCCGAGTGACATAGATAGCGATTAGTACTTAAAATGTTATTTGTACGCGCGAGGATGCGGGCCTCTCATTGAAATTGATGTAGTTATAGTATTTATTGTGATGTACTTTTCGACTATAGTTATATTTTAGATGTCCGAACCGGCGTTAGTGGTTGTTGTTGGTTTTTCTCGTTTTGTTTCACTTTTTAAATTAATCATTGAAATTCTGTGCGACTCCGTCGCGTTAGTATTGCATGCCGGCCTCCGTCCCGTGTTACTGGTCTAATGCGACGCCGTGGGGCCCGTCTCTTATTACTAAATCAAATTCTAAATGGAACTGTTCGATCTTATGCGAAATAAATCATTGTTAGATAATAATTGATAGATTATTATAAATTATTTGTTAAAGTAATCTCTACTTTTGCGGCATCCTATAATGCTACGATAGGTTACGTATGTTCTTAATTTGTGAGCAACGCTTTGCTGTTCTATTGTTGCAGCATGCTAATGATTCGATAAAGACACGTATTTTTAGATTATTATTTTCCGAGATACGTTCTCGAGTTTTTGGTATTCGTCACAACCTGTTATAAGGATGGATGTATGAATTGTGTCGGCATATTGTTTGTGTATGTATAATGTTGCGTGACGTGTGTAAACTCCATTTTTGTGTTATTAATTATTATAATTTCTTATTTTTGTTTGATATATCGGGAATTTTTGAAATGAGCATGTTTTTCTAAAAATATAGTATATATATTTTAGAATGGCACTTGTTACACGACATGTGTTTAGTTAATGTAATGAAATCAATGCCGCTTACCTCTTTACCAATGTATTGAAAGTTCTCTCGTAGCCGGAGCATACCCGACTCGCAATAGCTAACTTGCGGTACTCGTATGGCACATCCATGCCATATATTAAATTATTAAATGTGTAGTTCATGCGTATTTAAATTATAATAGTGCTATCAACCAGTGAGTCTAAGCTATAGTATTGTTTCGGGACGATCGTTTCATTTTCACGAGCTTTATTTTCTCCACTAGTGCTCTAGTAACCCTATACCAAAATACCAGATTTTTTAATATCAAATCCTCAAATCGTATCTTCAATGTAATAATACAAGATCTACATACGTTTTCGAAGTTCTCAAGTGTCTTTGGTATTAGAAATTTGGTGTTTTTTGAAGGGAATCGGTCCTAGTGTGGGTGCCAGCCTGCGCCGCACAAACTGTTTCATGCCAAAGTCAATTGAGCTATGGAAGGCTTCGGTCGCTTGTGTACGCAGTAAGTGACAACTATGTATAATGGTGATGATAAATAAAATAATTCTTCAACCTTACTTGCAGTTTTATTGACATATCTGTAAAGCGTGGCACGTGAATGTGGGCATCGAAATAGCGATACCATAAAGGGTACCATTGGTCCTACCAAGGGCGAGAAAGCGATTAACTGTCGACTATTTTCTCTCAAGAAACGAACAAAAGATATATGGCTCAGTTTCATTGGTCGATAGGGCCCGCATGCGGTAGATTTCCAGAACGCATGTTATTATGAGTTTCACCGGTCGTTTTACCGCCTGCCCCCGCATGCCGTATGTCGACCGAATTATCGACCAATGAAACTGAGCCAATAGCCCTCGTGTCGGTAAAAGAGACAGATATATTAATAGTTGAACGCTGTCTGTTAACACTGCCGGCGACTACTCTCTTCACTAGTTGATGCCAGCGATAAAAAGATAGAAAGCGGTACTCGCTTGACGGTCAGAACTCGCGCTGAGAGACCAATCAGGTCATTTCTGTAGTTGTCATCCATAGTTACTTGAAAGAAACTATACCGTTGAATACGTGCGTCTTGCGTACAGGAATGCATGCTTGGCCGCCCCGTAGTGGTCGTACTCGAACACTCTTATAGCCGAGCGACAAAACTATCGGAACTACACTCTCGTTTCTGGCTGCACTCGTTTCAAGTTTATGGTTCTAATCGCGTCGGCGGTGGGACTAGTGCCTTAGACTGAAGAGTGTTGTTTTGGTCCAGTTCAAAACTGATGATAATCATTACTTTAAGACGCAGCGAAGAATGCGCGGTCATTTAACTGCTGGATAGGTTACCGGCCCTCGCCATATTGTGGATTTCGTGTGGTACTATTAATTTATGTTCCTTGCACTTTTTGGTTACTGATGTTTGTAAGTCATCGAATGTCACTGAATTAGACAAAGAGCTAAATATTACGCGAAATTTAAAAAAATATTTTCACATAAAGCCAAAACTATCCACAACTGTGCACGAAAATTCATTTTCAATACTATGCATTCAATACTAATGGAGGATTGAGCAGCATCCTGATAAAAACAATAAGGGCCAAAATACAATTACAAGACACGACATCGCATCGTCGTACGACGCGACATCTTGCCACGATGCGACGTCGTGTCGTGGAAATACATAAATCCAAAATGAACTTTATCTTCATGTGACAAGATGCAAAATTAAAATTCGTTTTACAGTCTCACGTCGCATCGTGGCACGATGTCGCGTCCTACGACGATGCGATGTCGTATCTTTTAATTGTGTTTTGGCCCTAATTTGAAATTGGTTGTAGGCATACCACTACTGACATTTTATTACCATATGAAAGCTTTTTGTAGCGCACTATCCCAGGGTTCAACCGCAACTTGTCAGCCTATAAAATATGCCCTGCGTTTTCTTAATAACGAAGAGAGGCTAAATAAGTGAAAATAAAACAAACACGTCACACAAAATATAAACTATATTATTAAAATATTTCAAACGTTAAAATATTACTGAATCAGTCCATTAATTATCTTTTAAATATAATTGAAATGGTTCTTCTATCACAGCAAATAAAATTATAATTATTATAATACCCCAACATAACTTAAAAATACCATTTGTTACAGTATTGATCATTAAGTAAACAAATAGTGTAATGATGATGATGAAAGTAGTTCTCTTTTCCTTTGGCAATATTAAAAATACATAAATTCATGAAGATATTGGAAGACCTCAAACATTGAGCGTAAACTTGTTCATACTACAATGGTAGCTAAGCGTGAAATTAAGCCCTATTTGAATCTCCTATAGTAACTAGTTATAGTAAACATGCAGTTACGAGAACATCCGTATAAATATTCATTTCTCGACAAAACTGATAAGTATAAAGGTATCATCTTCGCAATCGAATCCATTTTATAACTTGTTGCGAACTTTTCCCATAACTAGTTACGATAATGACAAATTAAAAGACTATATGTACCTATTATAAAAAGCAGTATGAAAACTAAATATATTAACTTAATAGTTACATATTCTTTTTTTCATTAACAAGAGGTTCATAAGTATTAGACAATTATTTGCGCATTTAAAAATTGCATTACATATTTAAGTATTAATAATACATTTAACATTTAGAATAAATACACCTAGTATGAGAGTCTTTAAACAACATATTTGCGAAAGTGAAGCAGCTTTTGGTTTTATGTGTGCGTGTCTACGAACCAGTCATAGAGACGTGTTGCGTGCGACAGAAACAGCGACGAAAGTTAGCCCGTGACTAACAAAAACTGGCTTCACTATCAAGCGCTGACTAGGTTTCTAGGCGTATTTATTCCAAGATTCAACATTAATATAATTCTTTTTTACCTCTAATATAGTAAGGTTAATTTTATTGTCATGACTTCTTTTCCAAAATATTGACAGACACCAATACAACGCATACAAATGACCATAATAATACAAATGCCGCCCAAGCTACATGGGAGAATGGACTCTTGTACTTATTCGCAACCCCCAAGCCTAGTAAATTCATGCAGTAACGTCTCGCCGACAACACCAAAAAGGTCGGTATCAAATACTGAATACCTGTACCCGCATACGACCCCGTGAATTCTATTAGGATGCGTATGTCTTCTAAGAAGTACGTCAGCACCAACGGCGGCGCAATAGCAATGATAGGGAACAACAACTTCCTTAAAACAAAATTATAAGACTCCAAACGAGTCATATCTAGAAACATACTTTGCAAATTGTTCCTCAAAGTGATCGCTATGATCGGATAACTGGTAGATAGCGTGAAAACTGGGAATAAAGTTAGAAAATACTCAATAATTTTGATGAATATGTTATCATTATCTGTTGGTATAAAGTTGAGCGTGTATAAGTCGTTTAGATGAGCGAAGGCGAACGCTCCAGTGAACGCTAGTAGCAGATAGAAGACGCTGATTAGAGCGTAGTCTAGAGCTATGTGTAGTCCGAGGTGGCTCTTGCTTCGTATGGGGGCGATGAGGCCGGGCAGCGAGTGGTGGCACATGAAGGAGTACACGCACGCGCCGAATAGGGTGGGTATCCCGGTGAAGTCGAAGGCAGGAGGGTGGCCTTGTGCGCCGTAGCCGGTGAGCAGGTGGATGGCGATCGATATCATTATTGTGAAAGCTGGAACACATTAAACCGCTTGGTGAGATGTCCTTTGCGTAATCACGTACATATTCAATTATTCAGTTAGTATTATCTGGCCCGCCAAGACGTATAACATTCGTGAAGTGTTAAAATATTGAAGAAGATGACAGTTTAAAATGGAACTGTTTTATTTTTGTAATAAAATAAGACGAATATGAAGTGCTTGAATTGCAATTTTAACCAGTCGTAGTCGTAATGGGGAGCTATGTATGTATACTCCTATTCATTCCAGGCCAGATGCTTATAATATAATTCAGTGAATAAAGGATTTTGACCTTACAAACGGTCCGGTAGTTTTGAATGTTTGATATATTGTCTAGGATGGTTAGTCAGTGCTTAAAATGCAAAATGCACAATTCCCCCCCCCCTCCGCGCCCACCGCCATATTAAAAAAACCGGCACTCTCTTCATATTTTTGCTCATATCTTCCTTTAGGAGCATTTTAGCTAGAAGAAAGCTTCGACAATATTATAGAGAGTTAAATTTACTACATTTTCCATTTTATATTTTGTTTCTAGGACAGATAGTTACGGAGATATGCACATTAAAAAAAACTTAAGAAATTGCAATTTCCAACTCAAAAACAAACTTCTGGATTATATCTTCGTTTAGGAGCATTTTAGCTAGAACAGTGCTTGGGCAATTTTGTAGAGAATTAAATTTAGTATAATTTACATTTCAAGTTTTATTTCTAGGACAGATCATTACGGAGATATGTAAAAAATAAAGTCACGTTTTCCGAAAATGTATGTAAAAATGGACATGAGTTTTATAAGCAATTATATTTCCTACATGTTTTAATTTGTCCTAGACTAGTCCATAACTGAATGACAGCGTTCTAAACCAAGAATTTTGAGAAATTTTCGGAAAATTCGACTTTTCCTGTTTTTTAAATGTGCATATCTCCGTAACTAACCGTCCTTGAAACAAAATTTGAAGTGTAAATTATAGTAAATTTAATTCTCTACAACATTGCCCAAGCTTTGTTGTAGCTAAAATGCTCCTAAACGAAGATATAATCCAGAAGTTTGTTTTTCAGTAGGAAATTGCGATTTTTTACGTTTTTTTAAATGTGGATATCTCCGTAACTATCTGTCCTAGAAAAAAAATATAAAATGGAGAATGTAGTAAATTTAACTCTATAACATTGTCGAAGCTTTCATCTAGCTAAAATGCTCCTAAAGGAAGATATGAGCAAAAATATGAAGAGAGTGCCGGTTTTTTCAAAATGGCGGCGGGCGCGGTGGGGGGGGGGGGGGGGAAATTGTGCATTTTGCATTTTAAGCACTGACTAACCATCCTAGACAACATATCAAAAATTCAAAACTACCGGACCGTTTGTAAGGTCACACATAGTACTTTAGTCTCTATTCACCGTATTATTAGTCTTACTAAACGACTTAGTCATTGTGGTGGGAAAACATTTCGAACAAGACCCTAATTAAAGCTAATTTTCAGATACTTTTTCAAATACTCCAGACTTTTAATGACTGCCTATTGCTTTGAAACTGCTAATACTGGTATGCTTTGTGTGTACAATATAAAATGCTCTATTAAATACAAATCGCCATGTTTCCACGCCTTGCTTGCCGAATACACGAATACGTTTGTAAATACTTAGGTAATAAAAAGATCTGTTGTGTTACTGTATCCAGGCAAATAAACAATTTTGAATTTGGTAAGATAGACTTACCCAACCATCTCATGCCGGTGGTGAACAGCTGAAGATACTTGGTCTTCTGAACGTTGAAGAAGACGAACGGGCCGATGGCGGCCGCGAAGGACAGCAGCGCGGTGCGGTAGCAGTCCAGCCGCGTGTAGGGCTCAGGGCTCGAGGAACTGCTGTTGAAGCAGGGCAGCGCGTCCCAGTCGGACGTATTCGTCATGTTTGAAGGAACTGATGAGCTGTGGACGAAACAGAAGTAATGCTAACATTTATAGAAAACTAGATGGTGCGTATGAAGTTTGGCATCCGCGTAAACCCAAAGGGTAAAAACGGGACCCTGTTACTGAGACTTCGCTGTCCGTCCGTCTGTCACCAGGCTGAATCTCAAGAACGGTGATAGCTAGACAGTTGAAATTTTCACAGATGATGTATTTCGATATTGCCGCTATAACATCAAATACTAAAAATAAAATAAAATAAATATTTACGGAACCCTTCATGCGCGAGTCGGACAAGCACTTGCCCAATTTTTTTACCGTAGTCGGGTCAAAAATATCCTATATGACCATACTTGGGTGTCCAGCTATCCCTGTAACAAAACTGGTATACGTCCATCCGTTTCAGCGCGATGGTAGGACAAAGATTTTTTTACCAGATGGCGCTGTACGGCTGGCGCCGGGCGTCCATGCACGTCATTTATTTATTCATTTAAACTTTATTGCACAATACAAAAAAAAGTACAAATGGCGGACTTAATGCCTTTAGGCATTCTCTACCAGTCAGTCATGCATCACGCTGTTAAGATTTTTCTTGAAACAATGACTCCTCTCCTTAGATAATTGATTATCAATACAATTTAAGAATTTTTCTCAAACATGCAATGAAATATCGTCGTAACGTGCGTCAAAACAGGCTTCGAAGTGTCAAGTTTCGGGCGGAACAATTCGAAGGAACTGTAAAGGAATTTCATACAAAATTGAAGGCCTAGGCCGGGAAGTAATTTGTTTTTAATTTTAATGTAAACATGGCGTCTGTGTTTATAAACAGCTGATATAATTTTTTTTTCTAGTGGCTACCCATTCAGCCACCGGACCAACAATATCCGCGTTAATGCCTAGTACACACGAACTGATATTATGAATACAAATCTGTATAATTCAATGTGTTGATGAATAAATTTAAAATACTGTCTTTACGTAAGTCACCAGAGCCCATAGACAATATTTAAAATCCTCTGCATTAATTTTATTTATTATAGAAATTTAATTTTTAGTATCAGGTTGTGTATAACGGCCCTTATAGGGTCTATTGTAACACTACACATGCGAAATACGGACAACTTCCATAAAAAAAAAAAAACATTATGGGGGATTGGAGGGAAAATGAAAAAAAAAAACTTTTGTCATGCACCTATTTTTATATTTGTTGTTGATATTTATAAATATAATTTCATAATGAGTTCTGATGATAACAGCGACAACGAAATTAATTGTACTTCACCAGAATTGAGAGCGGAGGCAGGATTAACAATTAATAACCTGTTGCCACCAAAGTCGAACGGAGACATACATGAATGAAAAAAAAAATTATGCTCAGTCTTATAACATTTATTTATTTAAACTTTTTTGCACAAAAGACAGAAGTAAAAGTACAAATGGCAGACTTAATCTTTCTAAACTACAAGAAAAGAAAATGTACAAGACAAGTAATTGGACGCCACACAATTATATTTATGCCTAAGCAAATAGCAACGTTTTAAGAACTAGATTGTCCCGACCTCTATACTGGATATTGTTTCTGCTGTATTTCAGCTACACTCCTTGCCAATCTTCTGATGGTCAAAATGCATGGGGGTTGGAAAGCTGATAAAAGTTGCAGAAGGCGACAAATCCTCACGCAGCCAACTCTCAAAATGATGTACCCCAACCATCATCATTTTTACATCATTTTTACATAAATCCACGGCCAGGCTGTTCCCGGTTCCCGTGACCCTCCTGTTTACATTAAGCATCATAGTCCACCGCCAAAATCTCCTAGCACATATATTGCCAGCTGATAATTTTTATTTTTCATTTTCATTTTCACAGCCAAATTCATGATCCACAGTCACCACGCGGTAGATCAGATCCTCAGCCTCCTTTGCCATCTCAGCAGAATCAACAGTCAGCTACATTATCACAGCCAAGACCAGTTTCGGAAGTACAGCTAACTAATATCAGTGTACCTGGAAAAACAATAAAAAATTCAATAAGCAATTGCCCCCATATGTCGAATGCGTCATTTAATATCAGTTAAATTTGTCAAAAACTTTGTTAATAATCTGTTTTAAAAATAATAGTTACGTACCTTTAAAAAGTTCTGTGCACTAAGCATGTACAAATCCATGGTGATATTAATAGTGTGTATGTAGAATACAGCTGCCTATCTATATCTATAGGTAATGCTAGGTTGTTATCTTGTTTCCTTGTAGAACGTAATATGCAATATATATGTTAGATCGGCGGATCTATGTGATATTTTGATATTTTTTTCAAATTGTTGTAACTTTATACATCATAAATGAAAGAAAGGTTATAATGTGAGTCAGATGTCACAGACAATTGATTGACAAAATGTCTGTCCTAAAGTTTCGTTCAAAAACGTGTTTTATCTTATAAGCGATCCGCTGTACTAACTTCAATTGGAATGAATCTTATTTTAATTTCAACCCAAGTTATAAATGTTACGAAAAAGTAGTATAATAATAAATATGTATATAGTTTAGCAAGCCTAAATTGTCAGTAAAAAACGGCGGCAATTTTGAAAAATCACGGATTTATTGTCTTCGGTTACCGCGATATAAAATTTGTTTTTTGAGTGATGTATTTTTTTATTTCATTGCATATGTTTGAGAAAAGCACTATACATGCCTTAGCCGTGAAAAGGGCTTGCCGGCTTCGTATCACTAGACGGCCTCCCTTACGGTCGGCCGTCTATACCTACTCAGCCGGCAAGCCCTTATTTCCCGGCGTCTGCAGTAATGTACTATTATAATAGTATTGATATAGGAACCAATAGTCTTCATCAGAAAATTTTCAGCAAACACGGGTATTTTATATTTAAGTCCGATTAAGCCAGCGTGTAACGCTTCGATTAATATTTGGCACTTCCAAATAGTACCTACCTACCTACTGATACTACCGATACTAACGATAAAAAAACGCGCACAATGTCAACCACATGATTTAAACAACTATTCTGGTAGAAAATGGTTGTTTTCTTTGCTGAAAGTGAAATGGATGATTAGCATTTGGTTCTAAAATCTTTTGCTATGATAAAAGTGGGGCATCTTTCATACAATATACACAGATATGCTAGATTTGTTACCACGCCACTGTAAATGTCGTATGACACACATATATCATATATGTCGTAAACTAGTGATGTCATAAAACGCCAATTTTACGCACTTGAATCAATATTTGTTTACTGCCTGCGTATCGCAGCCATATGGCTGTGGCCATTTGTTCATGTGAGTAATTTTATTGGCATTTTATGTTTTATTAAAATAAACTGTCTTATCAATTCTATACTAGTAGTCTAGTATTTGGTTGATTTAATGAGGAAGTCAACATCAAACAGTCTGTACTCACACAATCAAATATATTTGTCACTAAGTCAACCCTTAGTTTGTAAACCGTTTTTACGATAGACGTTTCAACAATCCTTCATTTTATCAAAGGCAGTAGTATTCATACGCAGCCAATCAGAGCAGTAGGGTCTGTCTTACTAAATAAATTGTACTAAATATAGGTACTGAATGTACCTTTATAAAAATCTGCATTTGTAAATGTGACTTATCTAGTTCTGTCAGCATACTTAAAGGCAATATGACATAATATACGATATCGACAGGTATTTTTTTAGTCATTAAATTATACTTTATCTTTATTTGCACGGCGGAACTAGGAATGCTAAAAATGCATTTTTTCCACTAACTAAAGTAGAAACAATATAGTCCATTGAATGAGTCCCTCCAAGGGGGGTCTAGAGTGCGTGAGTTAGTAACGTAAGATGTTTCTTCGGAAACATGTCAAGAGGCCCTAGGTAATAAACATACTAAAACCCCGGGACACTAGGAGGAGCCCCGGAGTGGGGGGAGGGGGGGAAAGGGTCCATTTTTTCATTTTTCGCTTAAATCTCAAAAACGGTACATGTTAGAGAAAAACTTTCAAGGAAAAGTTGAAAGGCCATAAAATTATCTACAAGTTGTACCTAAATATTTTTTTTCTATTCGCAGCCGTTTTCGAGCTACATCCCATGAAAGGTGAAAAATTCGAAAACTTATAATATAATATTTTGACAATCAATTCCTCCTAAAGGCTTCCATGGAGGAATGTGTTTTTTTTACCAATGATAGACCTAATTAAGAGCAATCTATCAGTATCGGTCACAAGTTGCACTTTTGAGCTTTTTGGAAGAAAAAAAATAAAAAGTTCAAGTATCGTAACTACCCTAATAAAATTCAATTCCCCGTAAACGCCTCCGTGGTGGAATCTGGTATTTTTATCAATGATAGACCTAATTATGAGCAATCTATCTGTACCGGTCACAAGTTGCACTTTTGAGTTTTTTTGGAAGAATAAATAAAAAGATCAAGTTCAGTAACTCAAACTACCCTAATATAATATTTTGACAATCGATTCCTCCTAAAGGCTTCCATGGAGGAATGTGTTTACTTTACCAATTATAGACCTAATTAAGAGCAATCTATCAGTACCGGTCACAAGTTGCACATTTGAGTTTTTTGGAAGAAAGAAATATTTTTTGATCGATTGATGTGATAAACATGGGTATGTAGTATGGGGAAATTGTTTGAGCCAAAATCATTTTTTACTGCGTGTAACTCAGAAACGTTAGGATATAGGAAAAAAATATTTAGGTACAACTTGTAGATAATTTTATGGCCTTTCAACTTTTCCTTGAAAGTTTTTCTCTAACATGTACCGTTTTTGAGATTTAAGCGAAAAATGAAAAAATGGACCCTTTCCCCCCCTCCCCCCACTCCGGGGCTCCTCCTAGTGTCCCGGGGTTTTAGTATGTTTATTATCTAGGGACTCTTGACATGTTTCCGAAGAAACATCTTACGTTACTAACTCACGCACTCTAGAACTTTTTATTCAATGGACTAATAACTAAACTTTTTTTTAAATTTTGCCAATAGCATTATCCTTCGAGCTAATGATTATTTATATTCTCATATAAGCAATTAGTAATATAAATATAATTGTGCAAAACAGGAACTGGTAGGCCAATTGTATACGAACGTATATGTCAGCGAGGCCCCCGTACTAAGGCCTGCCCAATGACACTACATAGCCTATAGATAGAGGCCTCAACACTAGGGGTTCCTACCACTCCCACCCAATGACTACGTAGGGTACAGAGTACACTAAATAATAAATATATCGGACAACCTCTCACAAATCAATCTAGTCCCACGGTAAACTCTAGTAGGCTTGTGTTATAGACACTAGACGACGATAAACATACTTATATAGATAAATACATACTTAAATACAAATAACATCCATGACCCAGGCACAAAATATTCGAGTTCATCACACAAATATTTGCCCTTGCCGGGACAGCCCAGGGCGTCGGCTCAGTAGGCAGTTGCTTAACCACTGCGCCAACCGCGTCGTCTGTGTGGGCTAATTGGCTTCTAGCTGACTTACCAAACCACATCCATGAGTGACTTGGCCACGGCTGTGGAGTACAGGTAAACGCACAGCGTGCAGAAAAACAGAGTGCGGTCGATGTTGGACAGGAACAGGTAAACCATTTGTACACGAACCTATATCTTGCCGACGTGTCGGTCGTACGCAGCTGTAGTAGCTCGAGGCTCCGGCACTAGGGTCTCCTACCTAGCCAGCTACTGCAGAGGCTATAGATAAAGGCATCAACACTAGGGGCTCTTACCACTCACACCCATTGACTCTAAGTAGGGTACAGAGTACTAGTGGGCTTCTAGCTGACTTACCAAACCACATCCATGAGCGACTTGGCCACGGCTGCGGAGTATATCGCAAGGTCACCATACAGGTAAACGCACAGCGTGCAGAAGAACAGCGTACGGCCGGTGCTGGACAGGAACAGGTTCGCCATCTCGCCGAGCTCGACCCGCCTGTCGAGACTGTAGTAGCGCGAGGGGATAGAAGCCCCGCAGACCAGGGGCTCCTCGAGGTCGTTGGAGCGCGGCTCGTCGGATTCGTGGTCGTCGTGCTCTTGAGTCTGTAACAAAAGTTACCGTCATTGAACGACAGTTGTCACAATTAAGTTGTTATATGACCTCAGCTTAAATGACCTACAAAATTTTATTTGGAAAACCTTGGAGATTCTTAAAAGGTTGAAACACATATTTAAACAGACAAGGACTTCATATTTATATTTGCACTTCTTTGTAATTTATTTCAGACGCATTTATTGGACTGAATATTATTTTTGGCCATATGTCAAAATGTGCGTCTGCCGGGGGGCTTCAAAGTGCAATTTGAATTCCCAAAATCGGTCAGTAACTTTTTGATATCCTCTAGAATTTGTCAACATTAAAAAAAAATGTCGCTGATTTGGATCGAGAATTCCCAAATTACTTTCTTTTAAGCTCGTTATTCAAGAAACGGAAAACACTTAATCTTGGGATTGAATTAAGCTACAGTTTGAGCCATCTTAGGAGGCGGGCGGACAAAAAATATAGGCGGTTGCGGGTCCCTTACGCGAGGTCAGAATACAAATTTGACAAATTTTATTACGTGCTTTATTTCTCAGTTACATTTTTCAATGCCTTTGATAGTTGCGCGCAAAGTGAGATCTATAGATTTTTAGGGTTCCATACACAAAGGGTAAAACACGGGACCCTATTACTAAGACTCCACTGTCCGTCAATTTGTCTGTCTGTCTGTCACCAGGCTGTATCCCATGAACCGTGATAGTTAGACAGTTGAATTTTTCACAGATCACGTATTTTTGTTGCCGCTATAACTAGAATACAAAAAAACAGAATAAAATTAATATTTAAGGGGGCTCCCATACAACAAACGTGATTAGTTGCGTTAACTTTGCACCTCATTTGTATCCGGCGCCATATATACCAGGTGCAAACTTAACCCGGCCAGTTGAAATGGGTTAAGTGTTTGTACGGAACCCGCACTTGGCCGGTTTTTGAGTTTACTTACACTATCCGCCTTTATTGACTGTAATCTCCTCCACTTGTACACAGCGTTGGCGCACGCCATGGTCTCCACGACGTAGGTGGCGTTCATGAAGCTCATGAAAGCCAGGAACACCAGCGAGATGGTGCTGAGACCCCAGCCGGCGCGCGCGAACGCCGCGGGCAGCGTCAGCGCGCCCGTGCCCACAATCAGGTTGAACACGTAGATCAGACCCACCTGGGAGATACGAGTATTTACAAACACAAATACAAATCCTTTATTGGTAAGAGGCCTTATTCATTTTAAAATTTTCATTTTTCATATTATGACAAATATATCATCCCATTGCCTGAAACACAGGCGGAACCCTAGTTCAGGTTATGCAAATTGTGAATTTATTTGTTTTTTAAGCATAGAATTTAACCGTTACCTCTCTGTACATTATGTTTTATCAATAAATGTATTTGTATTTGTATATTGATAATTTCAACCAACTTTTTGAAGTGAATAATAGTTTCCCTGAGTTCTAGAAAGTAACATAGCTATTCCATGCTTTTATTACGTGCAGTCGAAAATAAGTTGAAAAAAAAAACAGTTTTCTGCGTGAACTTTGTCAACTTCGAGTAGTTTTTGAAACAAAAATTATGAATTAATGAAAAATTCAAACTGAAGGTTTCAAATATATACCAATAAAACGCATTGAACCCGTTCTAGGTAGTAACACTTGATAATAGAGAAAAATGTCTAACACAATCAGCATTCTTAAGGAATAAGGATCCTTAACACCAAGCTTGTCAACAATTTTGATGATACATTACAGGGTAAATGTGCTACGAGCATAGGTACTTATTTTACAAATAACACTAGGTTTTAACTTATGATTATCACATTGTCTAGATTGTTAATTGCGTTACTAAGTTAATTGGTTTTTATTTATAGTAATTTTATTTTATTTTCATAATGACACAACATAGTGGCTCCACTTTGCCTGATGGTAAGCAAAAAAGGGGGCCTAAGTCGCAATGCCAACTGACAAGAAACCAAGGATGATTACATAGTCAGTAGCCAAGTCAATTTGATTTTATAGGTTTTTTTCACCATTGTGTGTGACAAAGGAGGGTATTGTGTTTATCTGCCTATGTATGCTTATGAGGTCTATTGTTACAAATTTGGACTTAATTATTATAAATTTTTATAAAGTTTTCAGTGTGTTATATATAAAATCATAAATAATATTTGCTAAACTAAATATTATTTACTAGCTTTTGCCCGCGACTACGTCCGCGTGGGACTTGGAAGTATGGAAGCAACCTCGTACAACACGATAGATATCCACCTAATCACCTTAATTAATAAAAGGGGATTATTATAAGCGCCTAAGCAAATGTAAGAGCAATTGTGCTTTTGGTCTAATAATGACTTTTCTTACAGGGTTACCGCACCCCAACAGAAATGTTCACTCACTTTTCAATCTTTTTAGGGATAATTTCCAGGATGAAAACTATCCTATGTCCTTCCTCGGATCTTAATCTATCTCCATGCCAAATTTCATCAAAATCGATTCAGCGGTTTAAGCGTGAAGAGGTAACAGACAGACAGACAGACACACTTTCGCATTTATAATATTAGTATGGATTATTATACGGAAAGAAAATACTGGCAACATCTTTGGGACCTTGCAATGGGTGCACTGTATTTAACATTGATTTAAGTTATATTTATTTTTAAGCTACTTGTAATTAGTGGAAAATTGTTTTAAGAACCGTATGTCCCTGAAAAGGGACAACAGAATACCCATCATCATCAACACGTGTGATTTCTTCTCATAATTAACTTTGTTTTTATCTGTCTGTCTTCATTATTGTATGTTGTTTACTTGTTGTTTGGAAAAAGTCATAATCCATACTAATATTATAAATGCGAAAGTGTGTCTGTCTGTCTGTCTGTTACCTCTTCACGCTTAAACCGCTGAACCGATTTAGATGAAATTTGGTATATAGATAGTTTCAGTCCCGGGGAAGGACATAGGATACTTTTCATCCCGAATAAATTTAGTGTTCCCGTGGGATGAGCGGGTAACACCGCGGGGCACAGCTAGTTAAAAATAAAGTCAATGAGATTTTATATAATCTAAAAAACAGTAGTTGGTGCCACCATGTATCCAGACCTCTGGAAAGGAAATATGAGGGGAAGAATAGCATCATGAAATTCTTCAGTCAATCGATTTTTGCAAACATTATGTAATGATCAGTTATGTCTCCATAACCCCCCTTGAAGATATTCAAGATTGTATACCAGTGTATATACTTATAATTAATACTTAAGAGAAAATAATAGAAAAAAGAACTGTTTAAAAAGTACTGGATTGTCAATTGTTTAAATAAAATACATAAATAAATATTAAGGGACAATCTTACACAAATCGACCTAGTCCCATACTAAGCAAAGCTTGTACTATAGGTACTAGACGACGATATACATAATATATAAATACATACATAGATAACATCCATGACCCAAGAACAAATATTTGCACAAATATTTGCCCCAGCCGGGATTCGAACCCGGGACCGCCGACTCAGTAGGCAGGTGTCTACCAACCGAGCCAAAGGCGTCGTCATAATAATAAATAAATAATAATTTTATATTAGATTGAGGCTTACAAGAATATGCTAATACAGTAAAAATAGGTTTTAGATCTAAAGTTTCCTCATTTTGTAACAGATAAGGATAATCCACTAAGACTTCTTAAATTAAATATTGCTGTTCGCTATTCGTTACTAGCGCAGGTGAAAGGCCTTATTTAAAAACATCAAAATGAAGGTCAATTGTAAACAAAACAAAGACTAATATGCGAATGAGAACACTAAACTTCCACGTTTTAGTGTAACTGTTAGACTCTGTGCAAGAAGCTTGTGGTCAATTCTATTGTTTTCCTCATTAATGTTTGATTTACAATAACAAAGAGCTTACCCATATCGAATATTGATCCCCTGCCTCCGCTACAGGCATCCTTAGCAACCGTCTTATACCCCAGAAACGACGCGGCATAGCAATATGTTAACCAGCGACATTTCTGCCCGATACTTAGCGCAGCAATGGTTCATATGTATCGTTGATCAAGCTTAATATTCGATATCTGATAACGTGAAAGCTAATTACCACCTCGGTGGAATCAAATCAACCCGCTATCTGACGTAATGACGTTGTCTGTAAAGTGCAATGACATTTAACAGTCAGATATGTCAGAAAAATTGAGCTGTTTGAGATAGAGTTAATAACACTGAAATATTTTTTTTTCAATAACTCAACAAAAAAACACGTACTTAACGTGGTACTAATTAAGAAACAAAATGTGCATAAAAAAGAAATCAATTCAAATCAGACAAATTGCTGTTGTTACTTCTGTTTCTGTGAAAAAATATTTTATTTTTCATAATCATTTCGGATATTTTATAGCGATTTCGTGCACCATAATCGGCTTTCAAATGATAGTAAAATTATGCCCGGGTGGCGAAATATAGCGTGCAAGAAACGCAGGAAATGCCAACCCATAAACAAAAAAAATACTAAAATATTATATAAAATTTCATAATTCCGCGCTTTTTTGAAAAATGAAACTAATTTATAGCTTATAAGTCACCTTTTTCAAGTACGTATATTACTTACTTAGTTTAAACAATAACACATAACACTGTGTGAACGCAACGTACTTACTTAGCTATTACTTTATTTTGCCTTTCACTGATACGTTCTTTACAATTGTGGATTTATATTTTATAATTATTGTATTATTAAGAACTACATAACAATAGATTTACAAAATGTTAATTTTTATTTATTTTTTGTTTCGAAATTCTTAGCTGCTGTCGAAAAACCTAATAAACCTATGTAAATTTGAAACTGATACGCTTTCACAAAGGAAAAATCTATCTCATACGAAACTGATTATGTAGGATAAGGAGAGAAATAAAATGTAAACCATCAAATTATAATTTTAATAAGATTGGCTTCGACTACATTACATTCACCAATCACCCCAAGTAACACCAAAGGGGCAGGTACCTCTATCTCCAATAAGCTCTGCCAGTCGTATACATACACAATATTATAAAAGTATTTAGTAGTTATAGGTTTGTTTGTAGGTATCACGATGTAGCTATAGAAAAGCAAAGCACTTTACCTATAGATATGTAGATAATAGGTACAACTGTATCATGTATGTATATGCTTAGGAAGCTATAGATCTATAGCAAATTGCTATTACCCGGTCACGGTGAAATGTCCCGACGTTGTACGTAGTATAATGCTCTCAATAGACCTCTTAAATGTACGCCGTGCCTCGCTCATCGTGCGAACCCCAGTCGACGACGAAATCATTCCATCCAGCCGTCGAAGCTGTGTTCTCGGGGGGTTTGAAACAGTGTTTTTGTGTAAATCTCTAGTGCCAACAACTACACAAAACAAAGGTATGCCTCGAAAAATTAAAATTTATCAGAAATTGTGAATATTATAGTCGTCAATTGCTTTTGGCATTTATGGCATCGCTTTCTCAAGCGTATCTTTTGTCTCGCTTCAGTGAACGGAAAGCTAGCATCATGTTTAATTTTCCGTCTCATTCTAGTAATATAACACCGTTGTGCTCGGTCGTGTCACGTAAGATTTTTTTGTATTTTTGCTAGCTGTAAAAATTATAAAGTGATCGTTTATTGTGAGCAGTTCGATAGTGCAAACGGTTTTATACTATAATGTTTTGTTTAAAATGGATTATTCCTATCGTTTCATATAGGTCGTGCTAACTTTCACTCTAGATATAGATAGATACGTACACTGTGGTGGATGATATAGCTACATAGATACAGTACAGGTATAACATCGAGTCGCAGAGTCTCAAGGCCGAAATACACAAATATCCATATTATATACTCGGCAGAAGAACATAATAGTGTTACCTATAGGATCCTACGAAGATGTAAATGAAATTCTGATAAGTTTTTTATCTGGTGAGCAATCTTGATCTTTATAATCACGAGTACAGACTTCCATTTGTCGAATGGCGTATTAGCTAGGTAGGTACCTAGCTATCGTTTGAGAACCATCCCAGTGCTTGATTTTAGTTTAGTAAATGTGTAAAACGCCTTCTTATCGGGCTCGAACGCTTGTCGTGACGTAAATAAAGTTCATGTTGGATCTCATGCACACTCGTCCGTGATATTGTTTTATTAGTCCTTGAGATAACCTCAAATTGTGGCGTACTAGAAGAAAACTCGGAACAAAATTGGCTCCTAGAAGGGTGCGTCCGGGGTTTCAGTGTACTGAAGAAAGTTTTGTACTTCCTACAGAAATCTGAACGTCGAGCTGACTGCGAAGCTGCTCTGCAGGATCTGCCGAGCCCGCATTATCTGTGATATACAGCTCAGCCTCTCGTCCGTCCTATAAGGTGCGTAAATCGAATAAATTCAGTGTCTGCTCGATTTCCAGCTACAGAAAGCGCTGTTGATACGCATTTGATTAAATTTGAATACAATGTCCAAAAGTAGAATTTGGTATTCCTACTTAGTATTTCAACGAAAATCTATTCACTGTTTCTATTAACAACAGGTTTTTCTGTAGCTGTGAGATGTATAAGTTACATTTATACGCCGTTGGGCTCACATTGAGCCTTGAGATGGCGCTTGCTGACTTGATGTATTTTGTAGGGCTGGGCCACTCGGGGCTAGAGGCGAGTCCGCAGCAGCTTCAAGCGGTGATCTCACCTGCCCTCTGCCACAGAGGCACTAAACACTGCTACCTGCTTTATTGACTGCATCACTACGAACCATTGTTACTTAGTCTATAATTGAAACAATATGCAATCTGTGAAAATAAGTATAATTCTAGGTGGATATTGTAGAAAATTATTCTATTAAGGGTATTTATGATAATTGTCTGATGTCTAATGTTTCTGTAATATTATGTGTTCCACATCTAATTAAGGATAATTGTTACTCCAATATTTATACTGTTACCGAACCAATGCAATGTAAAATCTCCACCTCAATGCTGGTGGTGAACACAAATAAATTTGGTGCTTTGAAGCGAGTCGAAGAGAAGAATGAGAGTCAGCGAGTTAGTGTAAAAATGGTAGATAATAATATTTATAATGTAGAGTTTGTTGATAGTATCCAACAAAACCAAATGATTGGCGATACGCCTAACTACTGCATTCCTTTAACGATTAACGCCATAACAGTCCAGGGTATCTCATACAGTGACCCGTATTTCAGTAGCTTTAACTTAAAGTATAAGATGGCGTTTGGAGCGCCCGAGTATATGAACAAGTCTGATTACGCTTTTAAATCTTCAGTTTGTATTATACGAGATGAGCCTTGCATGGATAACACGCAACTACTAAACGAAAAGTCTGCTCATATGATATGCAAAACGAAAACTCGAATGATAAATGACGAAAAGTCGATAAGGATAAACCATGACAATAATGTATCAGAAGTCGATGTAACATCAAACACTCAGTCACCCACTTTGAAGACTTTTGCTAACGGTGATCTCACATTGGACGCTATGCTGGAGTTGATGAGGAACGAAGAGAGGATTACAAAAGCCATGAATGGCGCGACGGACAGCTGGGGAGTGCCGCGACAGCTGCGGCTTTGCGGCGGCGGCGAGAGCTCACTCAACGCCGCCTCGGGCTGGGGCAGCCCTCCTGCTTCCAACAACAACGGTAAGTCACCTCAACAACTCTAATTTCATTTATTCATGATTAAACTCTCATGTCTCCGCCAACTGGCACTCGCCAACTTATAAACTTCATGACGACATGTTGTTTTGGCCTCAAATTGAGGCTCGGCGTCCGCATAATAATGAGGGATAAACTCAAGTATTTCGTCCTAAAATAAACAATCTCGGGCTACCTATATAAATATTATTTTCCTGCAACAGCACTTTTGTTATTGACGGTATTGCTATTGTTGCATTGTGTTGACGTAGCGGAATGTGCGGCAAAGCGGCGCTTTGAGATACGCAAACCACGAAACCGACCTGATATCGTATCGTGGAAACATCGATAGAGTCTTTAATTTGGTTTTCTCGACAGCTGGTAATTGGGGTGGCAACTCCAGCGGCCAAACCAATAATGGAACCAACAACTCCCAACAATGGAACACGGCGGCGCAGCGCCCGCCCACTTCCCAAGCCGACAGTAAGTTCCGAATGACGTTTGCATCAGTAATAGAGCTACCTAATTATCTAATTGATGGTGATTAAATTAAACCTGTACGGGAGGTTATAATTACCGTACATTGTTTGTTGAATAATAAGTAAAATAGCTAACACTTTGTTTTGTAATGACAGATTTACTTTTTTGAAAAATAAAAAAAAAAATATGAAAAAGAACAAACGTGTTATAAAGTAACTATATGTGTCAGTTTATATGCAGCATTGCTCTCAAACTCATTGATTCAATCTGCATTACTGTTTGTTTTACTTAGGTTTTTAACATAGTTTTGGCTAAAATAGATAATTACCAAGTAACACATGAGAATGCAAAAATGTACTAGTTATCTTACTTTACTTTACGACTTTTATACCAAAGTCGTGATTCTCGATTTAGGTTTTTTTTTTTCATAATTCGGCTTGCAAGAAAGCCAAACCGATTCCGCTTTAAATACTCCAAGACTCCGGTTTTTTAGTTACTGAATTGCGCGTGCAATAAAAAAATACGACGGTCATAAACCACTTGGAAACAAGTTAGCTCGATCGCACGTGTATTGATAAGGGATTTCTGTTGCAGTGAACAGCAACAAGGGTAATACCAATCAGATGCCACCTACGAGCGCGGCTTCCCAGAGTTGGCAAAGCTCGCCTCCCAACATGCCAAATTCACAGCCAAACAATAATGGTGCGCCTCCGAGCAATGGTTAGTTGCATGCATCGAATTGTTTGAGTACAGGTGCAGAACAATACAAACAATGTTGGTGCGCATTGTCTTAGCGTTTCATTGACTGATTCTCACTATGAAAACAGTGCAAGGTTTTACAATGACAATTATTTTTAAACGTTCCTCAGGGCAATGACTCGGTCTGGTAGAATTTAGTGTATGAATTAATAAATAACCTCCTTTACAAGGCAGATAAGTAACGGTATTTACAATATCGCTATCACACATGCAAGGCAGAATCCTAATTAGAATCTGAGTCACGCAATTAACATAAGTTTCATAATCGGTATTATAGTAAAAAATTTACTTTTCTCACTTAACTTTAATTAAATAAAATAACAATTCTAGACTGTTAGAATATAGGTATATATTTTCTGTAGTAAAGTTACGTCACGATAGTAAAGTTTATGCTGCAAATAAGTCATCAGAGCACATTTGGTCTGATTCTACTAGAGCTTTAGACAAAATCATATCTGGAGAGAAGAATATCGAAAGAAATGCTACTTAGATTTTTTAGCAAAGTTTTTGGAATAAGATAAATACAATATTGATTACATAATTACGTTCAATACATTAAATAGGGATTTGTTTGAACGAAAAAAAAAACGATTTTAATGACTGGCAGGAATCGAACTCGGGCAAAAATCATAGCTTCATTCACTCTCAAGTCTAAGTTGTCATTCACAACCCTGAGTAATCCTATTTTTTGCAAAGTGTATAGTTTAGTATACACTTCACTTATTTGGTATACACTTGACTGCCGTGTGTCGTATCAATTTTATAATATTTATATCAAATAGGCACGAACCCAAATAACGGCAACAACGGGGGCAACTCGCCCAACTCGGCCGCTCCCAACATGCCGCCCGCCGCCAACGGGAACGGGACGACCAACTCTACGTCTTCCGCTAAGATAGAGCAGCTCAACTCCATGCGGGAGGCGCTCTTCAGCCAGGACGGCTGGGGTGGAGTAAGTATCACCACGACTACTCATTTTTTTAACTGACTGTGACAAAATATATATATATATATTTTTTCAAATACTGTAATCAAGAGTAATTTTTTTTCACAGCAGCACGTAAATCAAGACACTAACTGGGACGTGCCCGGATCGCCCGAGCCCGGCTCGAAGGTGGAGCCGACCGCCGCCGGCGGCCCGCCCGCCTGGAAGCCCAACGTCAACAACGGCGCCTTCCTCGGCACCGACCTGTGGGAAGCCAACCTGCGCAACGGCGGTCAGCCGCCGCCGCAGCCCGCCGCCAAGACGCCGTGGGGCCACACCCCGACCACCAACATCGGCGGCACCTGGGGCGAGGACGACGACGCCGCCGAGTCCGCCAACGTGTGGACCGGCCCGCCGCCGCCGCAGCAGTGGCCCGCCGGCCCGCCGCAGCACGCGCAGCAGTGGGCCGTGCCCAAGAAGGACGACTGGAACGCGTGGGGCGAGCCGCACCGGCCCGCCGACCCGCGCCTCGAGCACCGCGCGCCCGACCCGCGCCAGCCGCCCGCCGACCAGCGCATCGACCTGCGCGGCGGCATCTCCGGCCGCCTCAACGGCGAGATGTGGAGCCAGCACCACCAGGCCGCGCACCCCCCCAACAAGATGATGCCTTCGGGCGGCGTCAACCAGTGGGGCGCGCAAGGCCCCAAGGACGCCATGAAGGGCTCCGGGTGGGAGGAGCCCTCGCCCCCGGCCGCCAGGCGCGTCGCCTCCGGCTTCGACGACGGCACGTCCCTGTGGGCGCAGCGCGGCATGGCCGGCATGGCGGGCCGCGGAGCCCCGACCGGCCCCCAGCCGCCGCAGCGCATCCCCCCGACCCCCACCAAGCCCGAGGGCGTGTGGGGCGCGCACGCTCAACGAAACGGCTCCTGGGAGGACCCGCACACGCCCGCCTGGCCCGACCGCGACGTTCCCGCCTGGCCCGAGGCCTCCAATCCCGGATTATGGCCGGTGCCCAAGCCCAAGCCGAACCAGGCCGGCGGCTGGCCCGACGACATCGGGGAGTGGCCCGGTCCGAAACCGCCGCAGAGCGGCCCGCTCGGCAAGCAGATTCCGAAGGAGCTGGTGTGGAACAGCAAGCAGTTCCGCTTCCTGGTCGAGATGGGTTACAAGAAGGAGGACGCGGAGGCCGCTCTCCGCAGGAGCGACATGAACGCCGAAGAAGCGTTGGAGATGTTGGCGGCGCCCAGAGACGGCTGGCGTCGTGGCGAGGAGCACTTCGGCGGGCACCACGGCGGCCCGTTCCAGCCGCCGCCGGCCGCGCCGCCCGTCAGCGCCGCCGTCGTGCAGAAGCTGCTCAACCAGCCGCCGCCGCAGGCCATGCATCCGCATCACTCTTACAATACTAATAGGTAGCTTCCAAGTTTTCCAACTCACTTTGGTCCTTTGTCGAAACATTGAACACAATCATAACTTTGCGTGTCTTGTAACAGTGGAGCCGGCAACAGCGGCCAGCCCAGCACGGCGCAGCTGCGTATGCTCGTGCAGCAAATCCAGATGGCGGTGTCGGCCGGCTACCTCAACCACCAGATACTCAACCAGCCGCTGGCCCCGCAGACCCTCGTGCTCCTCAATCAGCTCTTGCAGCAGGTAAGATCTAGAACTCCTACAGGTTTGGAGAAGCAGATTCGGCGGTCCCTCTAAACAATAATCTGAAAGCAGCTGTAGCGGGAAGCTGCTAGATGTGGTAGAATTCTTGGAAGATGCCTTTGTCTAGAACAGTTACGTTGCACATCTTTTGGCGGAGATAGCTGTTATAATACCATCAACTATTTAGCCGGGCGATGACAAAACGTTAATATCAACGGCATGGGTATGGTAAAGTCGTAAGTTCACAATTACTTTATAGATTTTTGTTTAATTTGATAGAATCGAGCGGTTTTTTTAGATATTGAGCAAAGAATTTTATAGAATTCGACTAAGAGCGAAACGTTATAATGACTTTCTTATATAACACAAAATATCTATAAAATTATACAATTCATTTATTTATTTATTTATTTAATGAATCACATATTGATCAACTGCGTCATAAAATAGTACGCATTTATGCTGATCCAAGGAATTTGTAGGAATTACCAATCTGTGAAACTTAAAACTATACACGCATTTCTGCTGACTGTTCTAAATCAGCTTAATTCGCTTTATACTACGCGTAAACAACGACGCAACATTGTATTAGTAGGCTAACAGCTTATAAAATAGTAACGATTCTGTTCTGTTTCACTAACATTAACATTTTAACTCACGAGTTTAACGCTTACTATTAAATTAGATCGTATTCGCCACAAAGTTAAGCTTTTATATATACATACGGTCAAATATTTCGGGTCACTACATAAAATATAACAATTTGGGAACTGACGCAGCTAGCTTGTTCGACTTTAAAGTAAAATGTAAAATCTAGGTCATTTTAATAAAGTGCCAATAGCTAATGGTTTTTGTTTATATGTACAGTCGCCATCAAATATATCGCAGCATATAAGGCGGTCATAAATATCTGAGCACGACTCTTATTTACTGGGCGTTACAGTATATGTTTAGATATTTATGGACGCCTTATAAGCTGCGATACGAGGGGCGTCTGAAAAGTTCTAAGCCTAAGATAGAAAAAAACAATTTACACAAATGAACTCGTGTTTATTTTTCAATATAGTCTCCTCCTAAATCAATGCATTTTTTACATTTTTTATACAGTGCTTTTAGGCCATTAAAAAAATAATCTTCATTTTGCCCTTCAAAATGCTCCTGTACAGCCGCCTTCATCTCTTCGTCACTTCTAAATCGCTTTCCCCTCAACTCTTTCTTCAAATTATTGAATAGAAAATAATCGCTTGGGGCTAGATCTGGGCTGTAGGGTGGGTGGTCAATTTCGTCAAAACCAACTTCCTTCAGAGCACGCCTCGCAACATTAGCGGTGTGAACGGGTGCGTTGTCTTGCAAAAACAAAATGCCTTTCCTTAGTTTACCCCGCCTTTTCTCAACTATGGCTTGTCGCACCTGTCTTATTAGATTTGCATAATAAGTTCCGTTTATCGTAGAGCCTTTTTCTAAATAATCGATTAAAAGAATGCCATCACAATCCCAAAATACCGTAGCCATTAACTTAGAGGCCGACTTTTGCACTTTAAATTTCTTCGGCGGCCTTTCACCCTTTTCAATCCACTGCATCGACTCAGACTTACACTCCGGATCATACTGTCTGATCCATGTTTCATCAACAGTTACTATTCGGGAACAAACTTCATCTAAATCATCTTCGCACAATTCTAAAAACGCCCGAGAAGTTTCCACACGACGTACTTTATCGAAGGCCGTTAGCATTTTCGGTACCCAACGAGCACTGACTTTACTCATGTACAAATGTTCATGTAAAATTTCTCCGACTCTTTCTTTACTAATACCTAAGACCTCAGCTATTTGCCAAACCTTAATTCTTCTATCTTCTAATACCAGCTTTTTGACTTTTGCTACGTTTTCTTCGGTCACTACCGATATTGGCCGCCCTGAGCGGGGGTCGTCTTCGATCGATTCCCGTCCGAGTTTAAATAAGCGACTCCACTTTTTGACTGTGGCATAAGAAGGCCCAGAATCACCGTAAATAATAGCCATTTCCTCAAAAATACACTGCGGTGATTTGTCACTTTTTGTAAGGAATTCAATTACAGCACGGTGCTCAATTTTCGTAATATTCGTTGGTAATTCACACATGATGTACTTTTCCGTTGAATATCTCGAAACAGAATAATAAAAACGTGACATGTTATTTTTTAATAATTTGTTTTTAAATGGCCTTTCTAGTGGCCAGTATCATAAACGCATATATAACCTCGAAATACCTTAGGCTTAGAACTTTTCAGACGCCCCTCGTATATCTGATGGCGACTGTACGACGAACTGATAATAGTGATGCGTGACGATACGCGGCACTTTACCGGACTATATCTTCTTATTTTTTTTTGTATAATAGACAAAAGAAAATATATGTGTTAATATTTTTGCAATCTCACTGACGCACTATTTATATTAAGAAAACTAACCTGTTGTACAAAATGAATCCCGTGAGACTTGAAAACCCGGGCTTAGCAATCAAAAACTTGGTTAATTTTACACTGTAATCGTTTCTAGGTCAGAAAGTACTCACCCTATCATTTACCTTACGGAGCGGAGAAATTGTGTACCCAGCCGAGCGGTCTTTTTCCGCTTCATAGACTTGTTTACGCGATCATTGCTGTTTGTGAAGGGACAATTTGTGACTTTGTTATTATTTGAATACTATGGTAAAGATAAGGTACCAAATTACTCCATTGGTGGACATTTTACTGATGATAACATTTCTATACCTCGATGCTGAGGATCGTGATGCTACGCTGTCGCCGCCGTAGTATAGCAAGTATTCCTTTCCATGAAGCTCGATCGGTTGCTTGTTAACGCATTCCGACAACTGCACCTCTAGCACAACTTACACGCGACTCTTTCTTGCGCGAGAAATATTACCTATCTCTTTCTTCGCTGTATTGTGAGAGTGACGGGCGATGCTATGTCACGCGGCAAGAGTTGCGAAGCGTAGTTGTGCTAAACGGGCTGGTTTAACCATCGTTTAGGGCTATGACTACTGCGGCTCTTCCCTTTAACTGTGCATGTCACCATAAGTTTTTCTAAATTTTGTCATCGATCATCATCGGCAGTCCAAAGAACGCAAAGTCCATGGACTTTCTAAATTTTATATTAATCCAAAGGGTCTTATAAGACTTCATTCAGTCATAATTAAAGAGTTTCGCTCTTATCGGTGGAGTGATCGCCACTCTTTCCTATTCCTTGTTCTCCTGATATATTACAATGATTTCGACAATTTCGGTCGGTTTTCCTACGTATGAGATGCCTAACTAATTACATTCTTAGCACATTTGAAGCACTAAATTCTATTGAGAATATACTATGCGGGCCGCAATAATCAAGCATACACAGTATAACTTAACTATTGAGTTATTGATTTACCTCTCTTTCAGTCCGCATAGAAAGGCTGAGTAACTCTTAATTTGACAAAGAACACGAAAGTTACATAATTCAAGCCTCACCTGGGATCGATAGTTCAAACGATTGCGGATCAGAAAAAATATAATAATTGTCATAGGTTTTGTCCTGTATATTATTGGGCAATGCTAAATTAAGGGGTATACCTGCATAAGACTGCTTGAGAAAGTAGGTATTCTGCGTCATTGAGACAACTTATCCATTTGATAATGAGAAAATAAAGTGGCCATTTTTAAAACATATTTTCTCTTTGTCCAGATCAAAGTATTGCAGCAGTTGGTACAGCAGCACACGCTCGCCATCTCAAAGGCGAACTCTTCCCTCGCAATGCAGTGCACAGTACAGATAACTAAGGCCAAACAGCAGATCACTGCTTTGCAAGTAAGTACGATTTTCTTACTCCACACTACTCGCGAAGTTGTTCGCGGGTTGGGCTAATATGATAGTGTGGAGGGGCATTTCGCTGCGGAAACCCATACTTCGGGCAAGTTCGCCTCGTCCAACTTCAGTCAATTCCTCGAGTTGTGTGGAGTTAGGGTAATATTGTTCTTTTATCATCTCAACTTCAAATTTTGTGGTAAGTTGAGAATGGAAAGAAATATTGTCCTATTTTTTTCTTAACAGCTATACACTTTCAAGTGCCTCTTAAGGCGAGAAGTAAAGTAGGCACAAGTGCTGTAACTTGTGTTTTTCTCACAGGTTAAGTGGATGGCACTTGTAGATGTTTGTTTTTAAGAAAGTTCCATATAATTCTCGCGCTGAGGCGCAGCCTAATAATTTTTAGGCTGCGCCTCAGCGCGAGCATTCGCCTGTAATACAATACAATACAATACAATACAACAATACTTTATTGCACACCAACAAGAAAAATATTACATGAGAAATCATAAATAATGTGGGTGGATCAAATTTATCTTGTATTTAGTCTATCCCATGGCCCAGAAACAATAGTGATTAAACTTCTTAGAAAAGCGTTGATAACTTATATTACTGGTATTAATAGGAGATAGTCTACTTAAGAAAATAATAAACATAATCGCCGAAGATCGTACTTTTAAATAGTGATCCTTGAGGTCATCATCATCATGGCATCGAGCAACAGAAAAAAGTTGATTAACCCATGTAAAAAACAATGCTATAAAAAATGTTTTGTTACGAATACTCGTGGTGAGGTAGCACGCTTAAGGATTGGGATATACTGATCATTCTTACAATCGGAAATTCCGTCAGGCTAATTAGTTTTGATTTAGCATTAAATGATTTGTACTTTCACTTTCGTGTTTATATACTAAACCTGTAGTGGTGATCATCTCAACTGAGAACTAAGTCAAATATGAAGTCCTCGCTAACACGGATTGTTATGAAAAGGCTTTGCTGGGGTTTGTGGAGGAGTTGGGGTGGTTGGAGTAGCGCTAACCCCTTTGTACGCAAAATGGGCACGTTAGATGTCGACTTGCGAAAAAGCCCAGCGCAACTAAATAATGCTTGTTTACACAGAACCAGATCGCTACGCAGCAGGCGTTGTACATGAAGCAGCAGGCGGGCGGCGCCGACCTGTTCAAGCAGGGGCCGGACCCCATGTCGCAGCTGCAGAACAACTTCGGCGGCATGGACATCGCCAAGGACTCGCAGGCCGTGAGTGTTACGACAACAGTTTAGGATAATGACGGCCTAAGCAGGGCCCGAAATGAGCTGTAATCCGGCACAAAGTCTAAGTAAAGTCAGCTACATTACATTGCAGGCGGCGCAATATGCTGGCTTTATACTACAGCGCTTTAAGATGCTTCCAAAGCCAAATGTACAACTTAGGATCACCCCCATACTTGTTCTACGTTTAAACAGTTTAAAGTATCTGTCACTATCAGGATGCTTTTAAAAAATGAGGCTTACATTATCCCTTAACCTTTCGTGTACCGCTGATGCATATTTAGGTCGTCAACGGCGGTACAAACCGTAGGTACACGGTACAGCGATGCGGAGGCCCGGTAGACGAAAGGTTAACGCATTCACTGCCGTATGAGCAACGTATATATGCGTTTGTCATACAAGTTTGTTCTAGCACAACTATTCCGATTCTTGTCGCGCGACATAGCGCTACCCGTCAACCTCTCACATTACTGCACAGAAAGAGACAGGCATTCATCTCGCGCGGGAAATAGTAGCTTGTGACAGTTGGGCTAGAGGTACTGGAAGTGAATGCGTTAAGAACTGTTATTGGATGTTACTAGAATTCTGCAATTCTGATTTTATGGGGCTGTATCTGTCAGATACATTTATACTATGATTAATGTTATGTTTTGAATGGACAGGCATACGGTGCGGGTCAGCAGTCCCGCCTGAACCAATGGAAGCTGCCGTCGTTGGACAAGGACGGCGAAGGCACGGACTTCCCGCGCGCGCCCGGCGCCGCCAAGTCCACCACCAGCCCGCAGCTCAACCAGCTCGGCCTGCAGCCCGACCCGTGAGTACCACCTTCTATACTTCATCCGTTATGTACAGTCATAGTGTATGGAACAGTAAACTCACAAGGAAAGGTACAGTTGCCGAGAAACTTCTTGACCCAAAATGGCGGATCTGCGCATGCATATTTCTACGTAAATCGGCTACTGCGCAGTCAAGGTTAGGCTCAAGAAGTTTCTCGGCAACTGTACCCAACTGTCCGACTCCGAGTTGATTCATTTTGATATATGTTATAGAGTAGTCTAAAATAGCAGACACGTATTTTTTTTTTAGCTGCCCAAATTCAACCTGTTGGGACAAATTATCCTTCTAAGTACTGAAAATTGGTCAAACCCTCTAACTTCTGTAGAGAGATGTGCTCAAGCAAATGGAGGATTAATTCCTGGTTTCACTATATGTTGGAGAACTTGAAAAAAGAATGGACACTTGTTTTGTCATTAGTAGTAGTAGTATTATAACATGTATCAAAATAAATCAAATCGGAGTCAGACAGTTGGGTACCCTTCCTTGTCAGTCGAAAGGGGCTAGCGGTTTGATTACTGAATGGTTACAGTTAAAATCATCAAGCAAATTCTTGTCAGTTACATGTCGCATCGTGTTGTATCGTCTAAAAAAACGGCGTTCCTTATACAAAACAGGACAAATAACGTGGATGTAGAGCATGAAGTTGATATCAATTCAAACAAGTCAAAATCAGTGAAAGCTTATCAATATAATTTCGATAACATAATTTCCCTTTTAATTATTTATCGTAAATTCGTAGTATCTTAAGAAGATAGTAATGTTTACGAGTAATGTGACTATACTAAGTGGCGTTACAACAAAAAGATGCATTTTTGTTCATTCAGGTACAGACTTGTTATTAAGAGAATAAGAATGTTTCATAAAGAGATGAGAATGGGCGCGACTAGTATACATGTTTTATTAGCAAAGGGGTCAGAGAGTTTTATCTCTGTGGCCAGAATGTACACAAAATAAACTAAACATGCTATTTGATTCGAAACATTAATTTGATGGAGTGATTTTACTGTCTTGTTTTGTGTTACATCATGTCAAAATCTAGTCAATCATGATGATTGCGATAATTTTTACACCAGAGATAGCTAGTAGGAAAGTAGTTTACCAAACTGTTGTCCCAAGAATAACGCCTACTGATAGTCAAAACCCCATACCATGTAGTTTAATATTACTATCCGAGAGGTTGGATTAAGTCATGGAATAAAAGTTTGGTCGAATTTAGCCTAGGTGGTATGAAATCCACGTTACGGCTACAGGATCTTCTCACTAAAGTATATTACAACTAGTATAGTGCGCTTAAATTATATTGTGTCTTTTACTAGACTTTATAAGTACTCATAAAGTCTAGTAAATGACGTAAATTATGACAACTAGTACTGTGCGCTTAATATCTGGGGGCACGGTAGTGCCCCCGCCAAGTCGAGCAAACGCGCTTGCCGGCACGCCGTAACATCCTTTTCTCGAAGCCATTCAGACCATTTTCAAACTCCCAGTATTTCATTACGGACAAAGCTAGAAGCCTGAATTTTTAATGACCAGGAGAGCATGATATAACCTAGGCATATTCCAAATTGCATTCAATTTGAACCAGTAGTTTAGAAATTATTGCCAGTCAAAGTTCCTTAATTTTGTCACTCACTGATTCACTCACTGACTCACTGATCATACGAATTCTAAGTTACTTCTAGCAGACACACAAGCTTGAAATTTCGTGCTCTATTACGGTTTGGTGTACAAATCATTAAAAAACCTAAACATTACAAAATTTCCGTGTAGTTTTCAAGTAATGCGAACGGCATAGATAAATTTGTATTTCCTTATGAACCCCATACAAAGTATACACGATTACAAAGCTAATTTTGCGGTTCACATAAATTAGATATGGGTGAATCAACTTTTAAGTGCACCTTGTTGCTATGGTTACGCAAAATTTGTCCCTCGCACAACCTAAGCATTTTTCTATGAAACAGTATGAAGATTTGGACAACGGGGACAGAGTAAACAACACAAAAAAGTTGATTCACCCATATATACTTTCAGGCATAGAATACTTATTAATTAATGAGGGAAAAGGGAAGTGAAGAGGGAAGGGGTGAAAGGGATGAAAACGGTGAAACAGTGAAAGGGGTGAAAGCGATAAAAAGGGTGAAAGGGATGATAATAGTGAAGGGGATGAAAAGGGTGAAAGGGATGAAAACAGTGAAAGGGATGAAAACAGTGAAAGGGATGAAAAGGGCGAAAGGGATGGTTGTTGAAAGGGATGAAAACAGTGAAAGGGGTGAAAAGGGTGAAAGGGATGAAACGGGTGAAATGGATGAAAGGGATGAAAATGGTTAATTCTCAATACAATAACGACATATAAAATTTGATAACGAACATGTTTACGAACTAGATCCAGTAAAAACTAAATTTGAAATTATTAATAGAGCTTACGTTCATCGTGAACAATTTCCTATATGTATAGCATATGCTATTACTATACATAAAAGCCAGGGCCTAAGTCTAAACAATGCACTGATGGACATTGGTTCAGCAGTTTTCACATGCGGTCAAGCGTACGTGGCACTTTCTAGAGTGACAAGTTTGGGCGGTTTACATCTTATTAACGTCGACTTCGGTAGTGTTAAGGCGCAAGACTCCGCAATTATAGAGTATAATAGACTTAGAAGTATATACCGTCCAGACTTGTCAAAACTAGCCTTATCAAAGCCTCCGAGAAAAGCCCACAGAGACAGAGAGTGGGCATTAAGGAAGACAGTTGCAGATGCACAAGAAGTATTACCTCAAAGAAAAAAAAGGAGGATCACTTCCAAAAAGAAATGAGATCCCATCAAAAACATAACATGTAAAAAATTCCAAGTCTCGCAACCTTCTACCGCAAAAAGTTGTGAGATACAATAGAAAACCAAGTCGGTTAATTTGTTCAGTACCATCAAAGTGACCCCCCGCCTATATGACAACTTTGACTTACATTTTCACCAGATAACATAACTAAAAACATATTACCTGACCGTTGTAGTGCCCGCATTAATATTACACATATTTATCTTTATAATAAAATGTAATGACTTGGCCATCGCACACGGTAATATTATACTCTACCTACATTATAATGAAAATAAAATCTACCAAATTTTATTAACGATATTTGAATAATTTAATTTAATGCGCTTAATTTGTATGCGTAAATTCCTACTTATTGTTTCATCTTGGCCGTCTTAACCAAGATAAAAGATAGACCTAGCCCCACGGGCAAAAGAGGACGGCAGAAGAAAATATGGGCAGATGCAGATGAGATAGTAAAAACAGCTGAAAAGAACTGGATGAGCACCGCTCAATACCGAATGAAATGACCTTACTATCTAATTTGTAAACTATTCAAGATTTACTCGTATGCTTATACATATGTTGTCGTGCGATGGCCAAGTCATTACATTTTATTATAAAGATAAATATGTGTAATATTAATGCGGGCACTACAACGGTCAGGTAATATGTTTTTAGTTATGTTATCTGGTGAAAATGTAAGTCAAAGTTGTCATATAGGCGGGGGGTCACTTTGATGGTACTGAACAAATTAACCGACTTGGTTTTCTATTGTATCTCACAACTTTTTGCGGTAGAAGGTTGCGAGACTTGGAATTTTTTACATGTTTTTATCTACACCCATCTTTTCAAATTACTATAATAAGTTCAGATAATATAGGTAAGGACCTATAGTATCTGTATCTAAGTAGTGTATGCAACTGTACATAATTAGGTCTTAAAACACTCGTGTGATCCTATTATGAAACTCGCCTCCGGCTCGTTCCATAAAACCACACTCGTCTTTTAACACCTCTCATTATGTAGGAGTTGTATAAAAATGTTGTGTCGTACAGAACATGGGGCGTTGGCCGCGGCGAGGGCTGGGGCGAGGCGGACGTGGCGGACGGCAAGGACGCGTGGCCCGCGCACCCCGCGCACCAGCCCGTCTTCGACATGGTGCCCGAGTTCGAGCCCGGCAAGCCCTGGAAGGTCAGTGCCACACACCAACCACTTCACTTACAACCTAACCCGACCTAACCTTACTACTTACCCGATCTAGCCTAAAAACTCACACCTAACCTAAAACATTTTGTAATTTTTTCCGATTATTTCCCCTCTGGGTTGGAAGGTCAGATGGCAGTCGCTTGCGTAAAAACTAGTGCCTACGCCACATCTTGGGATTTAGGTAGCCGACCCCAATTGAGAATTCATTCTCAAAAAATGGGACAAAGGCTAGGAGGATGATGATATTACTGTAGTGAAATGAATAACTTGTGACATTGGTAGTTGTGATTTATATCGTAATGATTATTATCCTATTCTAATGTATTTTGACATATCAAAAATATTATGTTATTAGTAGATGCAGAAAATTATTATTTATATTCTTGAAGGTCTTTCTGAATAATGAAGTAGTGAAATGAAGACATGTTCATTTAATTAATGCGTTAGCATAAGTATACTAATTGTCACCTTTTTTAAATTGAATAGATTTTTTTTTATTAATGATTATTTTCCCCCAAGAAAGTGCTTGTCTGTTCATCAATAATTATAGAGACAAACTTTATTTTTTTGCCAATCTAAACATACAATGTAACGCTTCCTACAATAAATCCTAAACACTCAAACATCCGGGACCGCTACAAAAAGTTCCTTTTAACCTACAACTATAATCCGTACAGGGCAATCAGATCAAGAACGTGGAGGACGACCCGTCGATGACGCCCGGGTCGGTGGTGCGGTCGCCGCTGTCGCTGACCGCCATCAAGGTAATTCCAGTAATACCAGTGTAATTAGTTGTAACTATAACACAAATGTATTATGTAATTGTTTTAAGTATTAACCCTTAATTTCGCAGTGTATCCCAGGAGGAACACATTCTTAGACCATCTTTTTCCATTTTTTTTCGAATCAGAATTTTTTGCTTTATTCTACCTTAACGAGACTTGAACTAGCGACCTCCGTAATTTTTTGCGAAATAAAGGGACGAAAAAATGACTTACTGTTGAGTTTCTTTCGGCTTTCTTCTCAACAGCGGTCTCCTCTCGCGAAATGTCGGTAGATTCACAATCTGACTTGTAAAAGTGCCCCTGTGGCCTACTTACTGAATAAATTTTTTGGAGTAGTAGGGCCTCGTGCAGGTTCCGTCCGGATTATTACTACCGTCTTGCCTGCTAACCCACCGCCAAACAGCAATGTTCGCATTGTTGTGTTCCGGTGTGGGAGTAAGATAGACGGTGAAATTACTAGCATAGAGGCATTCTATCTTCGTCCTCCGGGTAGGCGAGCACTTGTGACTCCTCTGGTGTTGCAGTGTGTTTATGGGCGACGGTAATCGCTTTCCATCAGGCGATACGTTTGCTCGTTTGCCCCCTATGACATAAAAAAAAAAATAATAATTTCATTTAATTTGAAGGAGTCGGACATGCTCGGCGGCAAGACGTCGCCGCCGGGCGGCGAGCGCTCGCTGTCCTCGTCGACGTGGAGCTACGCGCCGCCTGCAGGCGCTGGCGGCGGCGGCAAGGCCCCGGCCGACGCGTGGGCCGCCAAGCCGCGCGCGCAGCCCCCGCCCGGCCTCAACAAGGCCTGGCCGCAGCACCACGCCGTGCAGCAGCCGCCGCGCAACGTGCCCTCCTGGCAGGCCTCCACCTGGCTCTTGTTGAAGAATCTTACCGCTCAGGTACCATTACACCACCCCACCTACCACCCACCTGTTCTTCTGTACACTGGCTAACTTTTATGTCTGTGTGAACGCTGCACGCTGTTGCTAGAACGAAAACCGATCAAACAGACTTGTTTGATATTTGTGTCAATTGATATCGTAGTCGTTAGAAATCTTGCCCGTGACGTGTATGGATGCTTTTAACGCCTAAAAATTTATTTTTATCACCGATTCAATAATTAGTAATTTTAACCTAATCGTTAGCATGCAGGTACGCATTATAACATTTATGATTTATATACACACATTGATTGTACTTTTCTAACCACACTGAGTCTGAAAAGGTCTGCACCTGGCAACTTTAACATTACAATAAGAGACTGCCATGTAAACCTTATACATAGCTGTGCATGAGGATAGATGCAGGATAAGGGATAGAATACCTGCTACCTACCAGAAAAACGGGTAAAAGGTTAATGCATAATATAAAATGCATGTGTCTCTGATAATAACTTTAAAATATTCTACAGCCATCATTTTCTTGTGTGTGATCAGATCGACGGGTCGACCCTGAAGACCCTGTGCGTGCAGCACGGCCCGCTGCAGAACTTCCACCTGTACTTGAACCAGGGACTCGCGCTCGCGCGCTACTCCACTCGCGAAGAGGCAGCTAAAGTGAGTACACAACTTCACCTACAACTTACACATATAGGTACTTGAGACAATCCTTTACGCATAACTGCGTCCCGCGAGCCTTTGTTCGCGACAGATATATTGCTGTACCATTTCTGTACAGTTGGAGAGAGACGGATGCGGATAAATAATGTGTCGCGTGACAAGCGAACTCCCGGCTAGTTATACTTGGATTTAGACCAGTTTGATATGCGTCGATCGTTGACTCGATTATTCAATTCTGTTATTTAATATGTATGAGGTATGCCGTGCCTTGTACTAACTGTTCAGTGACGCTTCATTCTACCGATTCGGGAGCGAGTTTCCGGCGTAACAGCGAACGCGAATCGGACAGGCGTGTAATTTGTACACTCATACAATGTTAAATACTTTAAGAGGCCTTATTCCTTTTAAAAGCCGATTGCTTTATACATTTTTCTCTATGACCAAACATGTTTCTTAACATATTATTGATGTTACTACCTAGAACAGGGCTATTGGGATTTATTGGTATATATTTGACACCTACAGTTTGAACTTTTCATTGATAATTTTTTTTCGAAAACTACTCGAAATTGACAAAATTCACGCGGTAAATAAGTTTTTTCAACTTATTTTCGACTGCACGCAATAAAAGCATGAAATAGCTATGTCACTACCTAGAACTCGGGGAAAAGTATTATTCACTTCAAAAATTTGGTTGAAATTATCAATATATTTGTCATTCGGATCTCTTAATGTAATTCGGATCGCGTCGCAAATCGTCAGTAGCCGCAACGTTGTGCAAATGTCTAAGTGGTACGTTTGGTTCCGCAGGCCCAGATGGCGCTGAACAACTGCGTGTTGAGCAACACGACGATCTTCGCGGAGTCGCCGGCCGAGTCGGAGGTGCAGATGATCCTGCAGCACCTGGGCTCGGGCGGCGGCGGCGCGTGGCGCGGCGGCGGCGGCAAGGACTGGGGCTTCCCCGGCCTGTGGCCCGACCAGCACGAGCAGCGCGCCACGCCCTCCTCGCTCAACTCCTTCCTGCCGCCCGACCTGCTGGGCGGCGAGTCCATCTAGACCGGTCGGTAGTCTAGCTCTGTAATTACGCTTCGTCAATCGACAATCGCCTAGTCAGACGCGCGCCCGACGCGCCGCGACCGACGTCGCGACGTCGCGACGCGCCGCGCCCGCGGTAGCCAACTGTCCACAATACTATTATCTACTGTGTTGTAAGTGTTCATGTAGATTATTTAGTGTACATAAGAATTATACATATACAACGGCAGACATATAATGTATCGACGGTTATACCTGTATGAAGTATATTAGGATAGGGTCGCGGGAGCGCGGCATGCCGCCTCCCTTACCAAATAGAGCTAGGTGTGGAGTAGAGTAGTGCGTCGCGGGCTACCTCAGTCACTCGTCCCGTGGCCTTATTTTAGTGTGTATTTATTTTGTTGCGCTCGAGGGCTGTTGCTGTTTCGCCCGTCGAGATGTTTCGTTCCGAGTTTCTTTCGTGTTTTTACTTCTCGTTTTACATACTGATCGTATTTTAATTATTTATTCGGTTTTGAATTCTCACTCGCGATGAGCCTTTGTTTTCCATTAGTGATATTTTTATTCAGCAATAAATGAGTAAGTGCATTTCGCAGACTAACAAACGTTTTATAATTAGTTTGTAATTTTTATAAAGATAACAAAATTTGAAAATTATGAGATTCGAAGTGCATTCTTGTAGTGGTAAATTCCTTTTAAGCCGTATAGTCTGAGACGGAAATGAGTATAGACACGTACGCGAGAGCGAGCGGCGCCGACGCCGTGCCGTCCGGCCGCGGCCGTCCGGCCGACCGTCTGGTCCGGCGTGTGTCCGACCCGACCGTCCGGCCGACCGTCTGGTCCGGCGTGTGTCCGACCCGACCGTCCGGCCGACCGTCTGGTCCGGCGTGTGTCCGACCCGACCGTCCGGCCGGACCGCCGCCCCGTTCCGTACTTAACCCGGCCGGACGGCGCGCTCCTTGCAATCCAGTAATCCTGTGATGTAAAGTATCTTGCCTAATGTAAGGATAATCTATTTTGTTGGAGAGTATCAGAGTAGAGTCGCCGGCGGCGGTCGGCCCCGCCGAAGCTACTGTTTCCCCAAATTTTTTCCAGTATTTGTGATTCAAGTGCCACTTTATGTTTAATATATGAAACGATTATCTAGATTATACGATTAATGTAAGGGTAACCTAATATATTAAATTGAAAATTGTTTTATCATTTTATATTACATACATTTGTGAGAAGTGTTATAAAGTACTATAATTGACAGTAATTTAAAATATTACACTTTTGTGTACCTATAGGTAAGAATAAAGTTCTAACTTAAATTTAGCCATATCAATATCTATTTAATAAAAGATTTGTGGTATTTTCTATAGGCTCAATTTGAACGTTATTCAAAGTGACATATGCTTTAGATATTCTGTTAATAATATATTGTAGCGTAGGCGTGTCGGTATTGCATCATTGTAGGTATAAGAGTACACTTAAGTCCTATCGTAGGTTTCGGTAAGCATACTATTGATATTTTACGGCAACGATCGCACGTGTAAATGTTCGTTATCATAAAGTTTATTTACATTTTTATTTACTTTTAATTTATTGATGGTGTGCCACAGAGATACTCTGCCAAAATATATCATTACCAATATGTTACGGGATTAGCTAAGTCGCGAGGCTGGCGGCCGGACTCGTCCGGTCGCCAGCCGTCCGGCATCCGGCACGCCCGGACGCCGGACTCGCGCTCTGACGAGACCGGGCCAGCGCCCCACCGTCTGAGACGGACCCACCACGCTTTATGATCCGAACTTACGATCACAAAAAGCGAATGACTATAATAAATAATGTACATTATCTATTCTATTTCGAGCATCTTCCAGTGATCTTACGATTAAACATAACGATTGTAGTGCTAAGTTAGGTGTAAGTAAAGCTGTACCTTGTCGAGCCGCACTCGGGACTCTTCACAAATTAATGAAATAAGTTAGAGGCGGCGGCGCTCGCGCGTCGCCCGGCGCTTGGACCTGTAGTAGTGAGTGTTACATGTGGTCATGTGTCATGTGTCATGTTCATGTCCGGAACGATCAGCATTTCTCATTAAATAGACTACCTATACTACGTAGCGGCGAGGTTGAAACTCCTCGCCGCCCGCTCGGTGTGACGCGGAGTTCTATTTTTTATTGACAGTACAAGTAAAGTAACACCAATATAATTTAACAGTTTTTTTAAGTATAGCTTTCGTTTTAAGCCCCTTCTGGCGACGACCGAATGATTTTCGCCATCGACCTACAAACGTCGGCTCGGAGGGGATAAGATGACAATGTCATGACGTTTAATGTTAGGTGCCAAAGAGTGAGTATCAAAGATAAGTAAGAGGTGTCAGGGACGATTGGTTTGCATCTCTTCGTTTAGTGACAATCTTCCAAATCGTTTTGAAATTATTTTTGCGGTACGGGTAATCGATCTGATGTTCCTATCGGCGTCGCGCCGCAATCAACAGGTCAGCGTCAATTCTATTGTCGTAAAGCTCAATTTAAGTGATCAACGTGTTCTTTTTAACAATTTATTGAAGTAATACCTAAATTTAAATAATTATTTCTATCAGAAATCGTTCTGTCCACGTCTACACCAATTCGAAATGCCTCAATTGCAATAGTTCTCTGGTGCAAATGTGAATTTTTATAATACAGCAATAAATGTCATAATTATAATTTTTATAAAGCGTTTTCCATTTTAAAGTTAGATAAAGCCAATAACGGAAAGTATAACGTTCCAGTGCCCTGTAGAATACGTTGTCCATAGACTTAGACGAAAGAAGTCATGCCTTGAAATGTTTAGTCAGTTAAAAAGTTATCAGTACTTAATAATGGGTATATAATATTGTCAAGAGACAATGTAAATGTAGTGGCGTCGGTTTAGTGGTGTTAGGTGTCGGAATAGCCGCGAGAGATGCCGCTCCGCTCGGCGTCGCTCGGCTGCTACCGCCCGCTCGCCCGCAGCGAGCCACCCGAGCGCTGCCACGGATGTTACACTTACACCCAAACGGTAGCTCCAAACTACTGAAACAATTCAATGTCATTGCTGAGGAAGCCGATTGTTACTTAAAAACACAACTTCGGTAAACCCCATTCATTGTCGTTCGTCTGTCAACTAAACTTCCAACCTCAAACTGCAATTTTAAGGATAAACCAGAATAGTGAACACCATTTACCACTTTTAAGTGAGACTTGAGGCTGGTTACGACGAAAACACCTCTTGTGGTTCTTCTTTTGTGTCCAAAAGGTGTAATTTCAGGTTAGAAATTTGTTAAACAAGACAAGTAAGGAAAATTGAATCGGTGTAAATCAATCCGTGGCAGTGTGATAGCGATTTACCTATCCACTGCGGTGTGGAGTGTAGTGTGTGGAGTGGACACTGGAGTGTGGAGTGGACACTACAGTGCGGAGAATGAGCGGGTGGCAGGGCCGCGGCAGCTAGGTTGTGAGGCGCGGCGCAGGCCGGTCGCGGCGCCGCGTCACTTGAATCTCCTCTCGGTTCAATGACTGCATCATTATTTCCTGCACACGATTGCGTCACGTGCAATTTTAGTATGTTATTATTATGTTGTTGTATATTTATACTTAAACCTATACTGTAATATGTGTATATTGTGAAATTATATTCTTAAAAGATTTAATACGCTTCACGCTTTCACTTTCGAAAACATTTTTTCGTGACTCGTTTCTGTTATTTAGAATAAATTTACGTACCTAAAAGTAATTATAATAATTATCATAGGTAGGAAATGTAAGAAAAAAAAAATAAAAAAAAAAAACAAAAAAAAGTATAAAAAAAGAAGCAATTAAAAGAAACCAATGATTGTGCCTCAATGAACTGTGGTACGTTACCGTAACCGATGGCAGGTGTAAACGTTTCCTTGGAAAGAAATATAATGAATTGTGTCCGGAGTGGGGTGCCGGGGGGCTGCGCGACCGGTTCTGCGGTCGATAGTCGACCCTCTGGTGGCCAGTCGTCGCTCTGGCGCTCGGTCCAGGCAGTCGGTGCTCTGATGCGATGGAACCGGGCCTGTGCGCGGGGCTGGCCCGCTACACTGTAGTGTATGGAGCCCGCGCCCGACTCCGGCGCAGGACACTCGGCCACGGCCGCGGGGCCCGCGCCCTCGCCTTGTGTAATCATTAATGAGCTTAGCTATGTTTTACTTTTATCGTAAGTGTTATGTCATCGATCAACGTCTAATAGTATATATATTTTATATAATACCTATGTGTAAATATTTTTATCTATTTATTTGTTTTTCATGAAGTTTACCCGAATTAATAAGTGATTTAAATTTTTTCGAGTCGATATCTTTTTTAATTTTAGTCTAGCGTCTGTCTCTCGTGTGGAATGTGAGTCCGAAAATTTTGCGTCTATTCCATAACACTTGAATGCCAAAGTCTATGTGTAATTGCCATTTGAAACATAACGACCACTGAAGTTCGCGTAGTCTGCCCGCGTAGATCTCTCATCACAACATGATCGTACAAAGGCGCTCCAGCCGCCGCGTCGGTCGAGCGCATCCAAGCTGCTCTGGTATTATTTTAGCTCAAGTATTCAGTAGTTTGCTCATAATGTTGTTGTTAATTTTAATTTTAATCTCATAACGCTTTCTCTTATGCGGAGTTGTAATTCTTAAATTTTGTAATCTCCGATGTTAGCTCTTAATTATAAGGACCATTAGCGAGAGTATCGAAAATTGTGTTTGGCGAAGCAAACAAGCCGCCTGAATGCGTGTCGGACCGTGTCGCGACGAGTTGCCGGCGTCGCCGCTTGCCATATGTTGCATGCGTTTACAATTCGATTTATAACTGTTCCACTGAGAACGACCCTTTGACTGTCCAGAATACCTTTAATTCTGCTGTCAATGTTGCCTTATCTATTCAGTAATTCTCATGAATTTGCAATCTCATTTTAAACTGTAGAATAACTAGCTGTATATGGTGCGGCAAGCGGCAGGGCGCGAACGGCGTTTTGACGAATTTTTATCTATAATCCAGCTATGTTGGTACACGCAGCTCGAAGGGACCAAATATGTGTGCGGTCGCCCATTCTGTGAGCAATCCTGCAGGAGCATTGATTTGGTGACCACTAAAAGACATCATTTTTCCATATTTTAAATACGTTTTCCCGAACGCATAAAATCTCTTGTTAATGAATACTTACTGTAATGTAACTTTATTATAGTGATAGTTCAGGATGGCCTTTTTAATTTGATAAGGTTAAAGTTTTGCTTGTTGTCTTTATTTATTTATATATAAATATTTTTGTACGTTAGGGCGTTCGTCGTCGGGTCGGCCCGATCAATAGAAGCACATTAGTGATATCTACTTGTAAAACTAGTCTTCCTTATTTGACGTTATCGGTTAGAGGCGCGCGAGAGGCAATCCTTCCTCTAGTCTTGTTATGTGGTGCGAATACATAAGAGATAGATACCAAATATAAAATAACGAAGGCTTTGACATACGTAGTGTTAGCGCTAAGGTTAGAGGCCTGAGCAGCTTGGACGAAGAACACGTTACAAGGGAATGGTTGGCTAGTATTATTATATGCATTTATTTCTCTTTTGTCATAGTCACTCAAGCATATATTTAATTGAGCTAATGCCTAAAATTGGAATATCAAGAGTTTATTTAGGATGTTTCATATTTTACATTTTAGTGTTTAAATATCTAAAATTTACCTTAATTATAGTGAATGGATTTTTGTATTATTGGTATATAGCTGTAAGAAAAGGGTGTTCTTGATAAACACTAACAACTGATTAATACAAAATAAAAAAATGTACTGAGTGACTTTACGTGTAAACAGAGGGCCATTGATAAAAAAAATGTTGACTAAGCTAAATTCTCTTTAATGTGGTAATTTAACTTGAATGTGATTGCTGAGAATATTTTTAACTGCTATATGTATAGTTGTAGATCGGTAAGTCGCCATTTATCCGTTAGGGCCGCGCGTCCTCGGCGGGCCGCGCGCCTGCTGGAGGGTTAACTGTGTATAATAGCAGGCTACTGTCTCAGAATCGCGTCGGATCGTGTTTGCGTTCGATACTTGTGTATATATATCCCGCATAAGAAGGCCAACCCCCCCACCATCAGTTAATTGATGCAGTAGACTCCCGTTGCTGCTCGCTAACTACACAAGACACTGCTTCTCTAGTCTCTCGCATTCAAACATCGCTTTAAATAAGTTTTTGTTATCGAGCATAATTATCAATCATATCCTATATGAAACTAGTTTATATTCGTATTATTCTTTCATTAGATCTCTGTTGTACCTGTGTGAAATTGTTTATATTCAATCATTTGTACTCTAAAGTGCGCCGGTCGCGACTCGACGTGTTGTATACGTAGGTACTCGCAGTTCGGCGACCAGGCACTGTCACAGCCGCAACAGCACCCTGACTCGTGTGTATTGGCGTGAACAATACTCTGCGTCGTTTATTAGTCACTTGTGTACCTTGATTGTACTTGTACTTGAATAATAACCTATGTAAGTGAGGAACGACTAATCCAATTCTGAAAATATACTTAATTTAAATTTTGACAGACTGATAGCTGTGATTAAGAAAATATTTTTAATATTATCCAGTGAGTCGGATGAAATATTTATTTTGTTAGAGGTTTCCTACTGCCAGCGACACATATGTAAGTGACGAGACAACCGCTTCGTGTATTTTTTTACTTTAGTAATGTATCGTGTTGTACATTTCGAAGTGCATTATACGAGTGGACGACTGCCGTTACCCGATTATGTTGTACAAACGAACAAGCTAAATTAGTTATGACCCCACCACGTCTGAAGTAGCTATCCCAATGTGTGAATCAAAGAAAATTACGAGTAAGTTTAATTGAATTCATGACATCACACGGCCGCGCGCGTGCGCGAGGTGAGACTGATAATATACCTAGTGTCAATACCACCGATGTCATCTGAAATTTATTTTTCCCAAATATCTTTGAACGTTGCATATCTACTACATTTCTAATTCGTATTAATTTTGTTCTATTCATATCCGTAATCACCATCGTATGCGTTAAGTTTGATATTGAAATTTTTGTGTTATAATAATGAGTACTAAATCGAATGCCTTGTAGTGAGTGACACTCTAAAGTAATAAATGATTGGCGTTGTTTTAATAATGAAAGTATATATTTTTCGGTACCACCTTTGAGTTAAAGTACAATGTAGTTGTAAAGGCGTTTCTGTGACGCCCCATTGTGACGATATCAGCTGTAAGATAAGTTAGAATAGCCGTAGCTGTCTCGTCTGGCGTGCATCAACTAAGCATTGATCCTCCTCGATATATGTAACGATAACGTACTCTATGTATTGGAACACTTACTATGATAGACAGATACTAAATTTACGTCATAATTATAATATCAATAGGCTTACATTAAGAGATTTTTCTGTGCAAATCTCTGTGATGGGAAAATTTATTCTAAAGATCTAGTATTAGCTGAAAGTGAAACAGTTTCATGGTAACTTTTAAAGTTAACTTATCAGTCTTTTCGCGCAAAAGGTTGTGTATTATTTTTATGTAGTACAAATGTGTTCGCAATTTGATTGCTGCTCTAGTGTTCCTTATGTTCTTATTCGAATTAACTATTTTGGGTATTTATTTGAACCTTGTATTCTCGTGTCTAAAATTGATTGATGTAACTCAATTAATGTCATAATATATTGAGGCATGCGTAAATGCGTATGGGATGTTCGAATAGTAAGTTTTAGGATCGGCTGCCTTATTTAGTAATACTTGTAATGTATACTGTACTGTACACATCCATCCTTGATGTTCCGCAGAGGACCGCACGTACCAAATAATAGAGTGGCGGTGTTGCGCCGCGCTGAGATGGTGGCAGCACCTCGTTCCGTCTTTATACCTCATGCATAACCTCACCTAGTGTCCTATATCAGACTTATTTAACTCTTATCTACCGTACTTACCACGAGCACTGCACTGTTATTTGGTACACACGCATATTACTAACCTCTCTTAAGTTAATTTAAGTCGTTTATTATCATCAAACTTTTCAACGTAATGGATAGTTGATGTATTTTACTGTTATTTTTCTGGGACTACCTAAAAGCAATGTATTTTACAAACAAAGCAGGAGAACAATAATTATTATGTAAGTGTAACAGTTAGTGAATTTAAGTGTGCTATTTTCCATTCCAGAACTCAACGATATCAATGTTCTTGTAATACTTATGTTCGGGTTTTAAAAAGATGTTATTATTATGTGTAATTAAACTAAACCTTATGTGATTGAAATGCAATGTTTAGAAGTATTTTATTCTTTATTTTTTACCATTAATAATAGTTAGTAGAGATCTATTTGAGAGTCTAATGTATCAATTATTTGTAAAGTTGGCTGTAACTAATTAGAAGTTACAATAAGTAGAAATATTTTAATATAAAAACATTTGGAGCAAATTTTATGTAGATGACAAAATAGTTGTTTTGAGCATTATGTGAAGTGTTGTATTGTATCGTATCGTATCGTACGTATCGTATCGTATCGTATCGTATCGTTAGCGCAATGTGTACGCACAAGACGCGGGGCGGCCCGCGCGCGCCGCGCGCCGCCCCGCGTCGCCCCCGCCCGTACCCTCGACTGTCACTGCACAGCACTGGTAGATTAATTCAGTTATTGCGTAAGGATATTTTTCTTACATTTCATAAGAGTAACATTTATAGTATAGGCAATAAATAATGTTTAACAAAAAGTCCCTATGTAATCGAACTGACGACAGAAACGCATGTTATATTTGTGGCCTCTTTATGAATAAGATCTAAGTTACATGTTAAAAGAAAATTAATTTTGCTATGCACAGAAATGATACTCAATTAATTGCCAAAAAGTTATATGTATATTCATAGTTCAACAATATTTCTTTTGGGCATATTTACTTTGAATTTATGCAAAACGTAGATTATGATTAAGTAGGTTGTAGATTAATATGTAGAGTGAATGCATATATAATATATCTATATATTTAAAAGTAAGGTGAATTTGAGATGTATCAATTTCTTGTATTGTTCATAAGTTTAGATAATAAATGGGTTTAGCCATACTTCGGCTGGTTTGTATGTTATATGATTAATTGTAAAAAAATAAAAAATCAATAAAAATGCGTGGTTTTATTTTGTTCCTTTTCCTATCAACAATTCTCCCCATCATCCAAAACAAAGTAACAGATGTTGGGGAAAAAATACCCCAAATTAAGTGGAGATAGATCACTTGACAAGACGGAACGAACGGCAGATGGTCAAAAGCAGTCGGGGTCAGAGAGTGGTGGCCATGATGGTCAGAGATCAGTGGGCAAGACCACCAGAGAGCTGGTCCGATGATAATTGGGAGGTGGCAGGGAAATTATGCATCTCACTAGCACAAAACCTGGCAAAGTGGAGCGAAAGTGAGAAGAGATATAGAATGCAGATCAAATTCGAAAATAAGACAAAATGCGTATCTTACACACTTCTAAGATAATGGTTGTTGTTTATTTTTTCACAACAAAAATAATTACTTTTATGTGATTTCGCTCTTGACATTGTATTCTTACCTATATAGTTTCGCTATACAGACGTTGTGGATGCGCTGGGTAGGTAAAGAGAAAGCCAAGAGGAATACAAATTCTATGAAACCTATATTCCTTAGCGAAGTTTCCTACACATAATAAAGTTATAAACTTTTATATTGACAACGTATAAAATGGTGGGTGCTAACCAGTAATCTGTAATTCTACAAAACTTCAGGAAAAAATAGTAGCTACTTAGTTTTATTTATTAACTTTCCATTTCAATTATTCAAAAAATATTAATCACCTAAACAACTCGATGCCTCATATGTACCTACCACGTATAAAAAAAAATTGTGGGTTCCAATTCCAACCAGTAATCTGAAATTCTACTAAACTTTTGGAGAACGTAGTATTATGGGCCTTTACTAATTATAAAAACGGTATAAACTCACGTAAAAATTGTCAGGAACGGCCCGACATGTTTCGAACTCATTTGGAGCTCTTCATCAGGGGTAGCTATCCGTGCTGCTACGCGACTCGCGACCCACTGCACTTTTAATCGCTCTTCTTGCCGCCCTCTGCGCACGCGCAGATAGCGCGGCGCGGGGAGGGCAGGGCTCTTGCGCTGTCACCACTGGACTGTCTGTCACTGCATTTTCACTATTACCCACTGATACCACGCACACTTGACTTATTGTATCAACGACATTGTCTGAACGCGAGATGTTTTTTAACGCCGGAATCACAGGTTTCCATGCTGGAGGTAGAGCCCAACCACCGTCTCGGTTGAAATTCGGGCGCCGTCCAATTTCGATAGCTTCACGTATCTTCCGTTGTACACAGCGTTTCTCACGAACCAACAACCGTGCCTTATCGAAACGTACGAAATGGGACGCACCGGCCTCGACAACATGCTCCGCAACAGCGGAGTCTCTCGTATCCATTTTTCTGACACTGCGTATATGTTCAGACAATCTTGTCGAAACATTACGTCCCGTCTCTCCTATGTATGCCTTGCCACACTCACACGGTATTTCATACACCCCAGGGGTTCCAAATGGATCTCTATCTTTAGGAGACCGTAGCAACTGCCTCATCTTAGTCAAAGGACGGAACCAGGCTGTAATGCTATATCTACGGCGTAAAATGTGTCCGATGGTATCCGTCACACCTTTGATATAAGGTAAGTACGCAGGCGCTCTCTCTACAGTCTGCGGGCGTTGTGCTGTACAGTAGCTCTACCATGAGTTTACAAATACCGTACTCGATTGCGACTACGTAACGGATTTGTATGGAGATTTTTTACAGCGCCTCTAGCGGATACGTATAGAACTACCAGAAGTGGTCGGCACCATAAGTTGTATTTGCACGCTAACGTTAACTCGATTCGAAAGTGCGTGTAGTAAAATACGTCACGCAAATACACCTAACTTCACATCAAATGAATCCGTCTCTTTCTAACTATATTGACATGGCTGAGTAAGTATAATATTAGCCCTTAGAGTAAAGAAATATCAATAGTTCGTGTTACTAAGTAGAAACCTATGACCTTATTGCTATCTCTGTGTAGCACATCAAGTGCCCGCAAGATAAAACGAGACGACAGAATATTTGTCAACACGTCAAATTCAAGGACGTGTTCAGCACATGTGTCTTTTTTGTTGTTGTAAGCGACGCTCAAATAGATTTATCGATATCGAAAAAACTATCATTATGATTATAGTTGCTAAGATTTGACAACACTTCATATTTTTAAGACTACAATTTTATTACTTTTCTCTATTGCACTTATGAGGTTGAGCTTAACATTATTGACAGTTATTTTTTTTCACTATCCGTGTTGAAGACTAACAGCTCTATGCATGCATAGTTGTCGTAGATTTCGGTTATTTTATGTATTTTCTTACATTTCTTCACATACTTACAGAAAAATAAATTCAAGTGTACACGATGCAGAGAGTATTGCATTTGTACACTTTAATTTATGTCTATATTAATTTTCACCTTTACGAATGAAATTTTAACAATTAATGTCAATAAATTGATTTATTCATAAAAATAACTTCTTATGCTTAACTTTAATCCTGTAATATAGAATATAATATTAAAATAAATACGCGGGTTTTGTATGTATTTTTATTGTTATCGCTTTGGTTCACTTGGATTTTATTACAATTTTCTTAGTGCAAAGATAAAAAACAGAGCATTATAAAAAATCTCCAAGATTAAGTTTTGCGATTCAATTCAGCCTCACCTTGAAAAGGATTCCAAGCTTATGGAATACTATCTTTGCGGAAGATTCAATAAAGATTTAAGTCAAAGTATAGCGAGTTAATGCGAAAAAAATTGTAGATAATCGTCAGTGATGTCATTATCATCTGCTTACTCCCCTACTTTATATGGTAGCTTAAAAGTCTTGACAGACTGGCCTTTAGGACAGACAGAGGCCTTTGTGACGTTTAGGCTTGAACGGTGTGAGGTCTTCAACATCCTATCTTCCAAAATCTATGTAATAAACCTTCCTCTTGAGTCACTCTATCTATTAAAAAAAAAACCGCATCAAAATGCACTGCGTGGTTTTAAAGATGTAAGCATACATAGGGACAGACAGACAGACACCTGGAAGCGACTTTGTTTTTTACTATGTAGTGATATAATATAATAGTAGTCTTATCGATGTCGTATCGATAAATCTATTTGGGCGTCACTAACAACCAAAACTTTGACTCATGGGTTTTTTCTTTGTAGTCGACGTGTTGACAAAAATCGTCGTCACAAAGTATCTGTCGTCTCGTTTTTTCTTGCGCAAAATTGACGTGCTTTGCAAGACACAGATGTAATCGTAGGTTTGTACTAAGTAACACGAGCTCTATGGAATTTTCCTTACTCTAAAACCCGATCCAGACCTTCCGATCCGATCCGATTTATCGGAACAAATCGGATAATGTGTAGTGCAATTGTCCGATTTATCGGAAGAAATCGGATAATGTGTAGTGCGATTGTTAAACCCGCTCCAGACGTTCCGATCCGATCCAATTTATCGGAAGCAATCGGACAGTGTGTAGTACAATTGTCCAATTTATCGGAAGAAATCGGATAATGTGTAGTACAATTGTTAGGACATTTCTTCAGATAAATCGGATCGGATCGGAACGTCTGGAGCGGGTTTCAGGACATTTCTTCTGATAAATTGGAACGGATTGGAAGGTCTGGAACGGGTTCCGATTTCTTCCGATAAATCGGACAATTAGGCTAGTTGACTCATGTCAAATTGTAATAAACTAACGTTTATTCCGTATAGTATTTAGCAAAGGAAACCTAAATATATATTTTTTAATTCATCAAAGTGAAAGATGGCTGAAAAAATTGAATTTGAAAATATGGTTTTTAACCTGTATTTTGAAATGCTTAAAACGCTGTCCGCCATGTTCGCTTATGATAGTGACGTCATCGGTCATGTAAACAAAAATGAAAGTCTACTTTGACGACTTCGAATAGTGCCGTCCCTCTCGGTCTCCTGTCAAAGTATATTGGAGTGAGCGGAATGGCACATTACGACGGTCTAATTTCCAATATTTACAGGTAATTCTACGTTACACCACAGATTAGCAAAAGGCAAAAATTGCGGACGGCGTTTTTGACTGTTTATGAAATTTCTAATTTTCAATTGATAAAATTTAGCTTTCTAGTTTTCACAAAAATACAAGACATTTTGTTAGAGCTAGTAAGATCATTATTAACCATTTCAAATACATTTCAAAACTGAGTCTACTAGCCTATTGCACTATGTATACATTATCCGATTGCTTCCGATAAATCGGATCGGGTCGGAAGGTCTGGAGCGCGTTTTAATCGGATCGGAAGCAATTGGATAATGTGTAGTGCAATTGTCTGATTTATCGGAAGAAATCGGATAATGTGTAGTGCAATTGTTAGGACTTTTCTTCCGATAAATCGGATCGGATCGGAAGGTCTCGAACGGGTTTAAACCCGCTCCAGACCTTCCGATTCGAGCCGATTTATCGGAAGAAATCGGATAATGTGTAGTGTTTTAGGTCCTAACTATTGCACTACACATTATCCGATTTCCTAACAATTACGCTACACATTATCCGATAAGTAGGATCGGATCGGGTAGGATCGGAAGGTCTGGAACGGGTTTTAATGGCGCCGCGCGCCAGTCACTTTGACATTTCATTCTCAATCTTGACTTCACATGCGTGACGTCACATCCATAAAACGTAAATAGAAAAGTGAGATTCATCGACTTTATTCAAAAAATATGGATACAATGGTATAAAGGCAGTGTTTGTTTGGTGTGTAGTGCCACAATGTACAAATACATCTATAAATACTCCACAGAAACTGTTTGTTTCTTACCGGCGAAACGCAAAAGACGAAAAATGTGGCTACGGGGAGATCCGAATGCCATTCTATCACATTAATGTATTTATGTGTGAAGATCACACTCAATCACACGTAAGTAACAATTATTTTTTTCCGTACGAGCTAGTGTGGATAGAACTATCAGTATACTTAAAACAAAACAAAATAACATCTTTAATTCCTAACCTATTGGATGTGGCCTTAGATTTATTAAACCCTATATTGTTTACAACTACAACACGTCACTCGGGAATTACAAACATTTTTATATTATGTTGTTTAGCTTATCTATGTTCTTTATAATTTTATGTGCTGTTTTGTTATAAATATAATATTAGAATATGGTATAAGATAGTTGGTTTATCAGTTATGTTAAATTTCAGATGGAAAAAAACCCAAATAACTACATGAAGTACAAAAAGGGCTTTAGTCAGAAGATATTTCTTACAGATGAGGCTGTTCCAAGTTAATTTCACCGTCAAGATGATTGCAAGAGGTGGCTGCCTGATACTGGATCTCATCGAGAAATTGTCCTTGTCACAGAATGATGCTATAAATAATTGAGCCTCCAGGTATGATATCTAATTTTACAAAAACTGGGCAAGTGCAATTCCGACTCGCGCATGAAGGGTTCTGTACCATAATCTATAACAAGTTTGTTGTATGGGAGCCCCCCTTAAATATTTATTTTATTTTACTTTTAGTATTTGTTGTTATAGCGGCAATAGAAATACATCATCTGTGAAAATTTCAACTGTCTAGCTATCACCGTTCTTGAGATACAGCCTGGTGACAGACGGACGGACAGCGAAGTCTCAGTAATAGGGTCCCGTTTTTACCCTTTGGGTACGGAACCCTAAAAATCTAATAATATAATTATAATTTTTATGTTTACACTTAAATTATGTTACTTATCTTGAATATTTATTTTTTCAGAATTGCCAAAAACTCAAGATGAATAGTAATTTATCAAAAATCCTCTAATACCTGCAGAAGACTGTTCGAGTAAGAACAAAAGAAAATGTGCATTATAGAAGCAAGGCCGTGCAGACAATATACCAAAATCTAAGTATTACCACAACGCTAATGAAAGCAACTACCACTTGTCGTTACACACATCACCTTTCAAGATTTTTCTATGCCGTCCTAAAATATCTGAGTCAGGAGTTGTCAAAACGGCTAAGAGAAAAATTGTCCTTGATGATGAAAATTGAAAAATCACATAGTGATATGTCTTGTTTTGAAAGGGTCATTCGTCGCCTGCCTTCCTCATCATTAAGGGTTACTGTTACCAAAATACTGTGCATTTAATTGAAAAGAAACCTTTGTTGTTTAGTATAATTTTATAGTGACCTATATAAACCATTTAAGTATATGTTTGATTAAGTAATTGATTACTGAATGTAATGTATAATATCCTGTTGGTAGAAATTAAAAAAAGTATTTTAATCTTTTTGAGTTGTAAAGATAACAAAGTTTATTAGAAGCGTTTCTATTAACATGTGCTTACATACTAAAGATGTTATCATGTTGCAAGAGAAATCAAAAAATTGAAAAACATGAATTATATGAATAAAACAGTTTAAACGGATTATATTATGTATATTCTTTATTTGAGTCTTCCTGACGTGTTGGCTACCTATGGCAACTTTCCAGTACCGTACTGCTGTGGTTAGCTGAGAAAAAACAATTTTTCTCTGCCAAACTTACATTTGGGCAAACTAGGTACAGTCGCCATCAGTTATATCGCAGCATATAAGGCGTTCATAAATATGTGAACACGACCCTTATTGACTGGGCGTTACAGTACATGTTCACATATTTATGAACGCCTTGTATGCTGCGATATATCTGATGGCGACTGTACATACACATTTCATATATAGCCTGTGAAAGACGGCTGTAGCTGTCAATTACAAATGTGCCACTGATGCCATGTCGGCCACAGTCGTCCAAATTTCAATCAAAAACTTTGTAATTAAAAAGGCTGCAACTAGGTACTTTTGGAGCACTTCTTTATGTTTTGTAGTGACTTCAGTGGCACGTTAAATAGTTTCACAGCTTGGCATTAAAAAGGTTCATTATAAAAAATTAAAAGACATGGACTTAATGAGTAATAGTTATTGACGTGCAAGCCTGAAAAGTTGTTATTAGTGTTGAAATTGAAAGCTGAGCGAGTGAAGGAATCTACTCACTACAGCAAGGTAAAAAAATTAAAATCAGATTTGATTTTGCCCTCTATTTAAGGCTTTTTCGCTATGATCAAACATGTTTCTTAATATATTGATGTTATTACTTATTTAGAACTGTTATATTTGAAACCTACAGTTTGAATTTTTCATTGATAATTTTTTCCCAAAAAGTAAGTACTCAAGATTGACAAAATTCATATAGCAAAGTGGTGTTTTCAACTTATATTCGACTTTACACGATAAAAATGTGAAATAGCTTTGTTACTATCTAGAACTCAGGGAAAAGTATTATTGACATTAAATAGTTGGTTGAAATTATCAATATATTTGTTATATGAAAAATTGTACATTTAATAATGTATAAGGCCTCTTAACATATAAAATTTAAGATAACAATCAATCAATAATTTATTTGCAATAAAACATACTTAAATGGGTGCAAATACAAGTATAAAATAGAAGTAAAAGTAAAAAAATACTCACTTAAAATAAATACAATTTCAAGTAAAATCAATTCATTATTGATAACAAAATAAATTTAATTATACACATGTCGTATTTGAATGAAAATTAAATAAAAATTAAAATAATGACATTGAATACTTATTTAAAATTAATCTAGCGCTCTTGCATAAAATTCCTTAATTGAATAGAATGGTCTACTTGTAAAATAATCTCTTAATTTTCGTTCAAATACTCTGTAGCTACTATATTTCTTAATTTATTATAAGCTCTAATTGCAGTACTGCTTAGTTTTGTCAAAATATTTAAAATTACTCTTGGGTACTAAAAATTCATTTTTATTTCTTAGGAGTTTGTATGTGTTTTGTCTAGAGACTTTTAGTTGGTCTTTATTCCTAAATACATACAAGCAGACACAGTACAAATATAAGGAAACAACTGTCATAATTTTGTGTTCTACAAACATGGATCTGTGAGTAACAGGTACATGTGGACACCCTGTAAGAAATCGCAGGGCTTTTTTTTGTTGTAAGAGCACCGCACCAATGTTTGTGCAATCACACTCAACACACTCAAATCCAAACCATATTAACAAGAGTAAAGTATACATATTAAAAATTTACATGCATCACAGAGAATCACAATCATTGTGTTCAAAATACAAATGACTTTTGCACACTAGCAGAAAGACTGAATAAACTTCTTTTAACACTACTTTGGCTTATTTTTGTTTATCAATGATAAAGCAGTGCAATTAATATTGCATAATAACAGTATGTTTGTAATCATGTTGATTCAATTGTCCTCATTTTTGCTTCTGAAATGAATTCATTATAATAATATATATAATGCAGTGGTCTGTACTGTAAGGGAAGTAAGTCCCTTCAATGTTTTTCTGAGTAATCCCTTTACTTTCACAGCTGTCACTGTAGAAAGAGTAAACTTTTTCCAGTAGCACTGTATAGAAGTGCATGAAGGCTCCTCGGACCGACGACGGACCCACATCCAAAAAGCAACTGTATGCTTGCATCCTCAAGCCGGAATTTCGCCTTCACTTTCGTTGACTCAGTCACATTGTATTCGGGTGTTCAGGGCACATTTTTCACTAAAACGTTCACTTTTCACATAGCGGATTACATTTTGTACCTACATAACTTGCAGCGTGGTTATTCTTCATATTATTATAGGCTTTGCTGACATATTTTACTCTAAAAATGTCTTGCAGACATTATTTGGATCACTAATAATTGAAAAACATTATAAAACAAAAAATCTAATATGATTTCACCCTTCGATTTGGCAGTGAGAGTTATAACTACAGTCGTGAGCGTAATTTTCGATAGTTTCGAGGTGAACCTGTCAAATTTGAATCTCATGGTGCCGACATTGTCACGTCACGTAAACGATACTCGCTACCGTAAATCCGCCATGTTTTATTTTGGCCGCTATGAATCTTCCTCATTCTCTTAAGTTTAGTTAGAAAGAGACAGATTGATTCGGTGTGAAGTTAGAACAAACGTTGGCGAGTGTCTCATACACTCACACTACCGCAATTTACGTGTGTAGGAGTAACTCTATTCGAATTGCGTTTCCTCGCAAGCGAGGATAGTCGGCGTGTCGACAGTTTTCGAAACCAACTCATGGTAGAGGTACTGGGGCTCGCTACACGCTGACACTGTCTCCACTTATAGCCATTTTTCTCCAATACCTGTCGCACATGCGCTAACTCCCCATTTACGTATTGAGGATCACATAAACGGAGAGCCCTATTAATAAGCGCCCTCGGGACTGATGACAGGTGGGCCGGGTGGTGATGAGAATCAGCTTGTAGGTATCGGTCAGTATGCGTGGATTTACGATACACCGTATGACTCAACCGTCCTTCCGGCACGGCGGTGGCTTTTTTACGTGAGTTTATACCGTTTTTATAATTAGTAAAGATGTCTCACGATAGTTTTAATAACATTATTATGGGCCTTGTTTGTTAACTTCACATTTCAATTATTCAAAGAAATTAAAACACCTAAATCTTTGTAGCGAGTTGTTCTCCCCTAAAGATTAACGCACTGCTATTTTTATACCAGGCGTTTTTAACAGTCTCCAACTTTTTTCATTAACTATGCCAATGCCCATATGTGGTTGGACAGTATGACAGTATCTATGCGCTCCCTTTTATCCTAAGTTAAAGTGCAGTTGCAATTCAGTTTTAATACGGTTTTACCGAATGCAACAGGATTACATTCAATCTATACTTTTGCAGCTAGAATGCACGTCCGTTGCGGCTCTTATAGTAAATCTTCTACATAGCTAGAGTTCTTAACCTTTTGACCGCCACAGTCGGCTGTGGCCGTCAACAAAAAATCGTGCCCCTGACGCCACGTCGGCCACAGCCGTCCAAATTTCAATGATCAAAAACTTTGTAATTCTAACCACTACAAGTATTTTTCAATCCCTGTTGATTTTGGGGCACATCTTTTTTTTTTACTCTGGCGTCAGTGGCACGGTAAATTGCTAGACCGCTTGGCGGTCAATAGGTTAATGCTCTATGAAATGTATGAGACTGAACCTGGGACTAAGCTCGCTAAGAAGGCGCCGTCCATAATAACAGGTCGGAGGTCTCAATTTTATATAGGCAATGGTACTTTTCTTGAATGACCACATTCTTGTATAAAAGAAGAAAGGAAGGGAGAAGATTAGGTAGAGTAAAAAAGCGCCTGAAAAACCAGCGCGTTTATCCCTTTGCACTGTGTGTAAGTCTTGCGCGCGAGGCCGCTTCAATATGCATGCCTCTGAATTATGCAGCCGTCGACGTCGGCTTATCTCGCCGGGCTTTAACAACCTAAAGAACTGACAATGTAGTAACTTAGAAACTGTGTCTAGGTAGGTATAGGTACTTATAGTCTGTTTTTTAGGGTTCCGTAGTCAACTAGGAACCCTTATAGTTTCGCCATGTACGTCTGTCCGTCTTTCCGTCCGCGGCTTAGCTCCATGATCCGTGATACTAGAAAGCTGAAATTTCGTATGAGTATGTGTATAGGTATATCACGCCGACAAAACAGTAAAATAAAAACTAAAAAAAATATTTTTTTTCGTGTACTTACCTCTCGTACACCTAAAGTGGGAATGATTTGTTTTTTCGTTTCAACACTAGTGTGTGGAGTGTCGTTGAATAGTTCTTTTAAAAATAATAGGGGTCTCCAAACATTATTTTTTGATAAAGTATTCAGTTTTGTAAATATTCGCTCCGAAAATAAAAAAATAGTGCCCCCCCCCCCCTCTAACTTTTCAACCACGAATAAAAAAATTATGGAGAAATTCATGGAAATGAGGCCTTATAAGTTCTTTCAATGAAAACTGTATTGAACAAAATCGGTCGAGCCGTTTTTGAGTTATTGCAAAATTTCATAATTTTCTTAAAAGGACGTAAGTTGACTTCCAGAAGGTAATAAGTAATTACAGTAACTTTGGCATTTACGACCTTTTTATGGAGCTAGAAATCTTTCTCGTAACTTAAGTCTATTGTGAAGGATGAGCAACTACGGAACCCTAACTGAGCGTGGCCCGACATGCTCTTGGCCGGTTTTTTGGTTCGCAATTTGCAACCTTTCCTCGACCGAGGATCACTTATTTCTGTTGTTCGCCTGGACCAAAATGTAAACAAATTCCCCTCCGGCGAACATAGGGAATGTACGACTATTGCCTGTGAATTTGAAATCTGTCGCAGTCCATAATTATCTTAACTCCTGCGGACAACCGGTGGTCCGCGAACCGCAACCCACTGGTTGGGTTTTGCGGTTCATCAACCATCATTCTAGACTAACTACAAATATCTCGTGGTTTATACAGGCTGATCAATCCGAATGGGGCAGTAGGGAGAAAACGAAAACAATAAGAAATAGGGAAATCTGTTCTTAGTAACCATGGAGTCGATTTTAGATTTAATACAAACTGCATTCAATTTTATATAAACCTCATGTATAACCGGGAATTGAACCTGGTTAAAATTCTATAAGTAATCGCATGGCATATTGTTACATTCTTAACAGAGGTTTTGACCGGGTTATGTATGAGATTATTGTATTAAGCGGTTTACACTCACGTGAAATTGTCAGGAACATGTCGGGCCGTTCCTGACAATTTCACGTGAGTGTAAACCGCTTAATACAATAATTAAATATGTCTCACGAAAGTTTTAATAAAATTATGTATGAGATTTATAAAAAAATTATAATGCAGTTTTTATTAAATCTAAAATCGATGCCATGGTTCTTAAGAACACATTTCCCTATCTCTTATATTTTGTGACTTCTCCCTACTGACCCATTTGGATTGATCACCCGGTATACTCGTCCTAAATATGATGACGCGGTTGGTGATGGCGCCTTACCAGGCAGCTGCCTATAGAGCCGGCGGTCCTGCTATCAATTCCCGACAAGGGCAAATATTTGTGTGATGAACACGAATATTTGAGCCTGGGCCATGGATGTTCTAAGTATATAAGTATTTATTTATTTATGTAAGTATGTATATCATCGCCTAGTACCCATGACACAAGCCTTCTTGAGCTTAATTTGGGACTAAGGTATGTTTCGGTGAGGTTGTCCTTTTATTATTATTTATAGCTTTTTGCTAAACAAAGCGTTTCCAAAAGGCCAGAATGTGGAACTCTGTCTCTGTGTTAAGTAATCCGGATATTTTTATGTGCCTTCAGGGTGCACCAATTCCGTCGTAATCACTACATAGTATAAAACAAAGTCGCTTTTCCTGCTGTCTATCCCTGTGTATGCTATGCTTAGATCTTTAAAACTACGCAACGGATTTTGATGCGGTTTAATAGATAGAGTGATTCAAGAGGAAGGTTTATATGCATAATACATGCATAATTTACATATCAGCATTGCACCCGTGCGAAGCCGGAGCCAGTCGCTAATTTACTTAAATTATTATGAGCTAACGTCCTGCTAAACCATTCTATCTAGTGCGCGAGACTAATATTAGTCTGCTCATTAGGTATTAAGGTATCAGCCTTCCCTAAGCAGAATGCATGCAGAAAATTCTGGTAGAACATGACATTGACGGCCCTCCAGGAAACTCGCACAAATAAATTATGATGATGTTTTAAAACTTGACAACTCAGTGTCGACTGTCGTTAAATTAAGGAATCTGTGTTTGTCTCTTTGTGAGGCTGAGACGTGTATTACGTATGTACCTCTGTAACGAGCGCAGTAGGTAATTACTTTGAGTTAAAGTAATGTTCGTGCGCTTTGAGTTTCTTTGAGATGTTGCTGTGAATGTATGTATGTGTTAGCGGACTGTTGACTACAAAGACCTTGTTATATAATAGATATGGCCATCCAACGGCTTCCTGTTCTCCTGACCAGATTGTTGGTCCACTTAAAAAAATAAAATACCTTGGTTACCTACATATAAAAATACGAAACAATGTTTTATTTCATATAAAATTTATTGAATCACTACACTTAGATTATTAAATATGTATTTACATGTTTGGTGAACTGCGTACATTCATAATAAAAGTATTTTACATTTTAAATATTTACAATTGGTATGTAAATGGCGTATTTACAGAAAAGGTATGTTATTCTCAACATATATCTTGGTTTAATTTAATGCCCATTAGGTAGCAATATTTATAAAAGTCAACGTGCTTCCAATGTAATTCACGTTATTTTTAAGGTATGATGATGTTACGTTTGCTGTAATTAAATAACTAATATTTAGTTATACATAATACAAGAGTCACATTTATACAGTCTATATTCATAAAAGTCAATGTGCAAGTAGTTAGGCAAATACATTGAAGGCGTGTTTTTTTAAATCGGTTAATTTCTTATCAAGTGTTATATTGTACTTTGATTCTGTTAGTAACAGGAGAATGGTCATAAATAAGTATGCGATGCGGGCCAATAAAAAAGCACTAGGGACGCGTAGAATATAGTCAAGATTTTAATAAAAATATATTGTTCAATAATACAATTAATTTACCACTTAGAAGAGCGGTGCCTCTTAGCACAAGTAAGAAATACTTAAAAAGAGGTTAAAGAGGTACCAACACTGTTTGTCAGCTGAATTTCTGTGCATATAAAATTAAAGTATCTAAACACATTTAGGTACATAACATAATAAAGTATTCTAATTAACATCTTATATTAGGCATCTAAAAACCTACAGTTATCATTTGTGACAAAGTTACATAAATAACTTTCTGTACAGGTGTAAAAAGCCTCTATTTTTATACTTACACATACACATAGTAACGTGTTTATATCAATGATTCTAGTTAATTAACAATGTCAATCGTAAAATCTAAAGCATAAAATTAACATAAAACAATTAACGTTTTTAAACTAAGGAAAAGTAAGGTCAGGCGGGCATGTCCGTAAGCGGGAGAAGCGCACCCTACCATATCGAAAAGTAGAGAAGTTAATACTAGGAACACCATCTTACAACCACGCAATACGGCATTTGATGACAGCTCAAATCAGATACTCTTTATGAGATGTCAAAAACGATTTGTTAGTATGACGTTTCTATGATGATACTGGCTTGTGACGTCATAAAAATCAGTAGTCAAAACACGTCTTCATTATAGTTTTTGGCCAATTAAAAATAGCGAATGTCCAAAAGTTAGTGGTAACTAGTTTATTTGTTTTTCGTGAATATTTTGAATGTATGTTTAGTGGTTTCGATGACATAATAAATTTTCACTATAATTAAATTGGCGTAGTTGGCAAAAGTAAAATGGTGTTAGTAGTATAACATCTGTAATTTTCCATATTTCGATAAGATGCGCCCCGCTTGCGCACTTATCCCAACTGGCCTAAGTATAAAGTTTAATCTTCTTACAAATGTGCAGTATTATAAATTATTATAATTTATAATATGTCCGAAATATGGAAAATGCAATTTCGGAGGAATTATTGTAATGTATTTGTCTCTTGGGGTAGAGCGTTTACCTATTTTCTAGGTCATATATGTAACCACTTGTCTAAGCAGAAGTCTAGTCGATCCGAAAAAAGTTCGTTTGAAAATTGATTATTAAATGAGTGAATCAACTTTTAAGTGCACCTTGTTGCTATGGTTACGCAATTTTTTCCCTCGGACAACCTAAGCATTTTGTATGAAGATGTCACTTGGACAACGGGAACAGAGTTAAACAACACAAAAAAGTTGATTCACCCAAATCATAATATGGTAAATTTGTCAAATATATAAAATTGGGTGAGTTCGTATGAAGAACCTTATGTAGGCGTCATTTTTAGTTAATTTTCGGGTATTTCTGTTTTCCCGATATTTTTTTTCAAGGTCCTCAAAATACGAACACGAATTTTGACCATAAAACAGTTCCATTTCAGTTGCTCAGCACATGCTATCTCGTCTCTTCGGCGTTGAGGGTCTCAAAGACGTGCTTGTACCAGAAGGCGATGGTCTTGCCCCACGCTCCGAGAGTCGCTTCATCCAGTTTTAGCACCTCGATGAACATCTTCACTATTACGTCTTTTAGATCCTGGAAAAATTATTAACGTTTAACTAAGAAAATAAAGATTTCAAGGGTTCAACATTGTTGACGACATGTAAGTAAAATCCAAGTGTAGTTCAGCGTCTGTAACTTCTATACCTACTTAAGTATTTTTATATTATGCATATCGCATATACCTATATGTAAGCATGCTTAGTTCGGGGCTAGGTCGATTTGTGTAAGATGAAAAAAAAAGCTTATATTATATGCTCGTGTTATCTTCTCGACATACTTACTTATTACCTTTCATGAAAATGACTCTTTTTATCTACCGTTTCTTGTGCTTCTATGAATATGATAACTTTTGAGTGGATCTACCGTTCTAATCTCATCGGGTCCGTAATGCTTTCTATATACGTAATTTCTTTTCAGTTTATAGTTGACTTAATTCTACTAATTAATAGTAATAACAAGTGCTAGCTAAAGATGTATTAGATAATATTATTAAGTTACCCACATATTTCTACTAAAAATGTAAAGACCAGAAAGAGATGTTAATTTGTAAGTAGTTGTTTAATGAATAAAGTTATTTTATTATTATTATCTCCTTTATTAATCTTTCTTCTTAGGCTAGGTTTTTAACAATAAATTTATATAAAAAGTAAAATACAATAAAGAAATTACAAAATATATAAACACATTATAAAAAACATAACCTAGGGTGCCGCCGGCAGCGGGGCAGGGCCCAGGCTACCGGTGGTTAGGGCTGCAGAGAGAGGAACCTCCTGACAATGCGCGCCGTGTCCAGGAGTAAGGTGTACTCGGCTAATTCCGAATGGCGGGTAATTCCGAAAATTACTGATATCTAATAAACGGGGTAACATTTTTTGCGCTAGCAACACTTCTTACTGTAGAAGACCTAACTGAGCCTATCTGCGGAAGTGTTGCTAGCGCAAAAAATGTTACCCCGTTTATTAGATATTAGTAATTTTCGGAATTACCCGCCATTCGGAATTAGCCGAGTACACCTTACCGCCTTCTGTATCTGGCCCTTGATCCAGTCATCTAGCGAGAGTCTCTTAAGATGTTTGTCGAGACTCTTCGCTATAAGACCGTTCGCCGAAACGACTATCGGGACAATGATCGTCGAGTCAACATCCCACATGGCAGTCACCTCGTGAGCCAAGTCAAGGTACTTGCTGAGTTTGTCCTTCTCGGCTTTCACGAGGTTCTCGTCATGTGGGATGGTGATGTCGACGAGCACTGCCTGGCGCTTGGATCGATCTACCAACACGATATCAGGCTTATTGGCTACAATAGTCCTGTCCGTGATGATAGATCGATCCCAATAGAGCGTGGCACGACCATTCTCGAGAACTGGCATCGGTGACCCACAAGACCGTATCGAAGAGCAAGTTGCTGGTGAATGATCCTGGCTACTTGGTTATGTCTGTGCAAGTACTCGCCGTTAGCAAGATGAGAACAACCGGAGATTATATGCCTGAGTGACTCGCCGGGACGGCGGCATGCCCGACAAATGTCGACCGTACCGTCCTTCAGGATATATCTCCGGTAATTGTTCGTCATCATTACTTCGTCCGCAATTGCACAGACAAAACCTTCGGTTTCCCCGAAGAGATCCCCGAAGCGTAGCCAGTTCACCGACGCAAGCAGATCTACATCGGGCCCCGTAAGGGCCTTGTAGAACCGCCCGTGTAGCTCCTTGCTCTTCCATACAGCCCTGCGGTCATCGGTGCTAAGCACCTTTGGTCTGCGCCAGTTCTCGTTTGCTAAGGAGAGAGAGGTGAGGCCTTTGTCAACTGCTACTACATCGCGATGAATCCCACACTCGTTGTTTAGGAAATACTCCCTAAGACTGCACACCTCGCGGTTATGGAGGTCCTTGGCATTTAAAAAGCCACGGCCCCCACACTTACGCGGGATGTACATTCTCATAACCGACGAGCGTGGGTGCCTCATGCGATGTGTAGTGAGCGCTGACGGACCCTCTTATTATTATTATTATTATATAAACTAACCATGGATAGAGGGGGGGGGGGGCAAATTTTACTGAAGTTTAATTAGTGCGAGGACAAATTAAACTAATTTTATTACTTAGTTGATATCGATAAAAAGGACGTACAACTATTGTGTTTTTCTAAGATTTAATATAATCGCAAAAGTGCACTCTTTGAGGTATATGATCTTATTTAATACTTTATATATGATTTTCATAATATACACTCAACATTTAAAAAATTAAAAAAAAATTTGTAACGTTTGATATGACATGACAGTTTGTTACCCAATTTAAACTTACATAGCAAACCTAACCTATTTTATCCTATTTACAATTTTAACATGGTAGATTTGAAAGGACATACTTAAATCAAAAGGAAAAAAGTGACGTTTCGCATAATGTTACGTATATCAAACGTTAATTAACACTATGCGAAACGTCACATTAGGTCAAAACACGTTATATCAAACATCGGACTGCAGCGTAAGCAAAACGATGTACAGTTGAGACTGTACACCCGATATATAATCAGATACTGAAAAAAAAAAAACAGAATTTTCCATTCGAAGACATTTCGAATACTTACATGGAAATGGCTTTCTTTGATCTGTCGTTTCTTATGGGACTCTCCCAGTTTCTGCATCATAGCGGCGACCACCTCAGGATGGTTCAGGTTGGCCACTGCTTGGTCGAGGGAGGTCATGAGGTTGATCACGTGCGCTTTAAACTGGATGTTTGCTGAGAACTCTTCTTCGGGCAGTTTGCGAACCATTTTGAAGAACTCTTTCGTTTCGGGATAAGCGCGGAATAACCTGCGAAAAGTGAGTTACTTTTTTATCTTCGTAAACACTTAGGAACGTAGATATCCTGCGATATTTTTATTAAAATACTCGTACATGGAATGCAATATCTTAGTTTTTTCTGTGTAGGCATGTTAGTAGTTTAGCCTTTTGCATGGCCATTTCTACCGTTTATCTCACCAACATCTCGGGAGAAAGATGCATTACGTATTCAATATCTATTTTTTATATAAATTTGTGTTTGAATACGTAGATGTGCTATATGTACAATTTATTGTACATGGGACGGAAACCTCGCCAAGGTGGTGTCATTTACAAAGAGATGGAAACGTAGATCACGATCTTGTTTATATATCGGCAGTCCTTTTGAATTTGCTCATGCATATATTAACTTAATCAATCTGAGTATCTCTAATTAGCCATCACACTGAGCCGAACGTGCATAACCAATACAATTTGGCAATAAATGAATTGTCAGAGCTGCAATTAACGCGTGCGGTCTAACGACGCGCGAATAAGCTGAATACTAATGGGTCTTAATTACGCCTGCGGTGCTTAAAGCTGTTAGTGCCCTGCCACACTGGGTCGCCATAGCGTCGCCGGCTACGCATTTCATACAAATATGAAGTCCTAAGCGTCGCCAAGTTAGCTTCCATACATTCCGATATGATTTGTTTGGATACTTGGATGATTTGTATTATTTGTAGAATCCGGACAGCTAGAACCTTTTCACTACATTGTATAAAACAAAGTCACTTCCTGCTGTCTTAGTACATGGAAATCGTGCTTTAAAATTGGGGTTGCTTTGCATTAAATCGGGTAGTTCAGATTTTTTTATATGTTGCCTACAGTATTATGGTAATGATGAATCCAATTTTTCGACCTCGAAAACCCTCCGGATCATTGTGAAATTCTTGAAAAACCATGAAATTTTCGGTGTTTTTTTCAGTTTTTGCAATTTATTACCACCAAAAGCCTTTGTTACAATAAAAATTACTATGAACACTTTTAAGTAGACTAAATTTGCAACAAAATAAAAGTAATTTGGTTGCATTAGACCAAAGTTTCTAAAATACAGCTATTCAAATGTTAGCAAAATTACCTAAAAATGTTTTTCATATGAGTGGTGTATTTTGAGGAAATCGGTTCCAGTCATGTCCAGTCCAATACTTGTAAAGTCGCTACGGCTCCCATATAACTGTGGTTTTCGATGGGTATCCATCCGACGCTTAAGAAAAAACACCAAGAGCACGTCTTCGTAGAGCTGGAACAAAGTCCTTACCTGACGTTATCTTCTTCTTACCTACTCGAGGGATTCCTTCACCCACCAAGCACAACCCGTAATGCCACTTGTGATGTCCAGGGTTTCTGTGCAGGAGTAGATTCAATAAAACACTTTAATGGGTTTTCTGTCGGCCATCACCTGCCCGCCCCCGTTGACGTCTGTCATCGCAATGGCGGCCCGGGCAGGTCCAGAGACACTTTATTATCATAAAGGTGTCTATACACCACACCATCCTCTTTTCATAAATTCGAAATAGTTATTTATTGACACCTTATTTATTTAATTATTACTAGATATTAACATTTCATATCGCCATTGCATTATGTACATTTAATATATTTATGGAATCTAGATTGATTCATATTATTAATAATTACAAATATCCTGCAGATTCGCTCACTGCTCCGTCTGAGTGAATTGAACTAAATTCGAGGCTTACTCTAGATGCCCCACACCAGACAGCTACGCCAGACACCAAGGTGCGGCGCATTTGCTCAGACTCAGGATTCGGCTGAGCACGGTTATCGTGGCGGTGTAGTGCATCCAGCCGTTCGCTGTGACAGCGAGGATGAGAGTTTCGCCATTAATATGGGTTGCTTGTGCGTCAGCGCAGTGAGCAAAACAGACAACATAGTTCAAAGTAACCGGTATGCACAACATACCTATTAGTAGTATCTCGGTCACTAGACTGTAGTAGTGTCTTTATTCTGTGACTGTAGTTGGAAAATGTAATATTTCTAATTCAATCCTTAATCATGAATTTGAATGTACACTGAGATGTAACACGAGTTTAATCTTATCAACAACTGTATCGTAAATTTGTAATAAATGTGTCATACTCATAAAGAAATGTTTTTGCTTTGTTACTATTCGCGTATTCGGTATTTATTCTCCTTTTGAGACAAGGCTTTTAACCATAAGTTTATGCATAGGTACATGAAGTTAATTTAGTGAGTATACTTATTATTTAGTAGTTTCAAGTTTAATAATTTTGTCTTTATTTTTACATCATTAAATAATTCTGTGTTCTCGTTTCCGTTCCCTCCTCTTTCCATTTGTGTTTATTTATTTATTTTTTTAGGTACTTGTTCTTTATTGGTAAATGGAATGAATTAAGTAATGGAATATTTTGTATTTGGTATTGTAACAGTTATTTTTTTTTTCCGCCAATCATAACATTGGATTACATATATATATTCATTTACCCGTGAATTAATGTACTATGAAGCTATTATTTTCGAAAATTTAGGAATCTACCAGCGCTTCCAACTAAGGCCTTTGTGAGAAAGAAGCGCCGCAAGAAAACTCACAGTTTGCCTTTTTCAATGAAATATACATTTTCCAATTTTTTGTATGAAGTTAAAAATCTTCTCACGAAATGTAAGTATTTCAGAATACTAAACCGGCGTTGACTAGTCATCACTTGAAAAGAAAATCTGTTTACTTTAGAATTTCTATATAGTGAAATTTACACAACTGATTGGTACACCGACCATAATCTCAAATACCGTAGTAACTTCATAAGGAATCACAAATTATTACTGCATTATTAAATTTATATTTAAAGTTACAGGTGAGTATAACTCAAGGAAAAAAGATAGGTAAACTAAACACACCACCCACGTCTCTTATGAGGGCTCGTGGATCATTATTAACTAGACTAGATGCAAAATATTATAAATGCTGCGTCTCTCAATTAAAACAGTCTTCAATTTGTAAAACCCTCGTCCAACCCAAATTTTATTCATTTTACCATTTAATTCAGGGACAGCACTGTTTTAATGCATGTATAATCACGAAGACTCATTTATCATAAGTACTGAAAGTCTAAAATTAGTTTTTTGAAAATAGGAACCACAATCGTTTACACTTCATTCTAAAGCAGGTCGCAGGTTTCACAGCCTTAATATATATATATATATATATATTTATATATATAATTATTAATATCATCGTCTAGTACCCATAGTACAAGCTTTGCTTAGTTTGGGGTTTGGGACTAGGTCGATTTGTGTATGATTGTCCCTTAATATTTATTTATTATTTATTAATTATACATTTTATTATTTATATGTCCCTTGGCAAGTTTTTCACCTTTGTGGTCCCTCCGGCACCTTGTTATTTTGTGCCCATTGGCATTTTTTGTATGCACGTTAGCATTTTGTATATTATGTATACCGTGGTAAGTACATTTTGTACACTATGGTAAATTTTGTACACCATGGTACATTTTGTACACCATGGTACATTTTGTACACCAAGGTACATTTTGTACACCATAGTACATTTTGTACACCATGGTACATTTTGTAGACTATAGTACATTTTGTACACCATGGTACATTTGTACACCATAGTACATTTTGTACACTATGGTACATTTTGTAAACTATGGTACATTTTTTCCCCTTCGGCAAGTTTTTGTTTCCAAATTAGCAGTTTGCATTATTATTTATTACTATTATTATTTTTTGTTCTTTGTGCCCCTTCGGCATTTTGTACTTTGTGCCCCTTCGGCATTTTTTTGTTTGGGCTTTGTGCTCCTTCGGCACTATTTATACACCATTGTACCTTTATTATTCTAAAAAACCCGATGTAATGATTATTCAGTCTACCTAGTCGTAGCGCGAACAACCGAGTACACTGCTAGAAAGGATATAACGGAATAACATAAATTCCTCAATCAAAATACCTTTTAATTATACCCAATCAAATTACATAATATTGAGAGGAAGTTTTCATTTGTTTATTGCAAGAATACTACAATATGATTAATTGATTACGATTTTTATGTACATACGTACCCCAAGAAATAAATAAATACGTAGGTAAGTAACTGCGCTGTTCTAGTGATTGATAATTTCTAACTGAAGATGTACTTTAAACGCCACAAACGACAATTTACTTTAAGATGTCTTTACCATAATACCTGTGTTATAGGATTTGCTTGTACTCGTTATCGTTTATTTATAATGCACGGATACTTTAAATGTCGTTACTACTAGTATATATTCTTTTGTTATATACCTTATTCTATAGTGAACTCAAATTCAAGTCAAATCGTTTCAACTTCTAGAACACGGTTTATTTAAGTAATAGAGTATAATACTCGTTGTCGAGTTTAAGTGTTGTTAAATAAATACCGCGTTTATTATATATTCAATCAATTTCGCGATTAACCCTCTACGACGGAATTACTGTAACATTTTTATCCCTATTACGGCCATCTATACGACTTAAATTTTAGAAGACTACTTTTCTTTTTCTTTCTTTGCCAACGCGTGAGCGCGTGACAGCTTCTTTTGTAGTTCATCTACTTTTTAAGGGACATTTCAAGTGAACATGAGAAATGGTATTTTTGCTACGGTGTATGATGTAAATGTATTTTTCCGAACATATATATATATAGGCATGGTTTATTATTCTTTATAAAGTTAATATTACTAACTGACATTGGCCAAAGCCACGAGCTGCCATTCCTGTATTAATATATAATATATCCTTTTAGGGCTGATCCGTAGATCATTTTATTTTCCCGCCTGTCATTTCCAATCAATGACAGCTTGTGTTGTAGTTGTTTCGTGCTGAAACAGCTCAACTGATTTTATTTTGATACCCTAAATAGGGTTGTTTTCCGCCAATCCTGTTGGCTTTGTTTTAATCTCATAGTCTTGTTTTAACTATGGTCCAATCCTATAATTTTATTTAAAAGTGTTTCTAGTTCCTCTATTTATTGGCTACTAGGCAAAGAGATACCCAAATATCTAGGTAGTTTATTTAAGCAAATTGTATTACGAATATTTGAATTTCCGATGTCCAATCACAATCCAATATTTCAATTGGAGGTAATTGGACTGACATTTTGGGGCAACCTGAAACAAACTAATAATACTACGAACGAGTTTACGGAATTAGATTAGATTAGGTTACATTAGATTAGATTAGATTTGATTAGATTAGATTAGATTAGATTAGATTCGATTAGATTAGATTGGATTAGATTAGATTAGATTAGATTAGATTAGATTAGATTTGGCTGGATCTGAATAGATTTGACTATATTCGACTCTATTTGAATCGATTTGGCTAGGTTTGATTTGATTTGGTTTGTTACAACACATCATGACTTTATATTCAAACAGATTTATATTTAAAAGTAATATTTAATTTAGCACACGGAAACTAATTATACTACGAACGAGTTTACGGAATTAGATTAGATTACATTAGATTAGATTTGATTAGATTAGATTTGACTCGATTAGATTAGAATTCGCTAGATCTGAATAGATTTGACTATATTTGAATCGATTTGGCTAGGTTCGCTTTGATTTGGTTTGTTACCCACATCATGATCTTATTTCATACAATGCAGATAACCTTATACTTAATATTATGTAGCTTAATTTCAATTGAATCATTCCGCTGAGTTAAAAGGTTCGGCGTACCTGTATGCGTACATATTAACTGATATGTTTTATATGCGGAGATGTTAATTTTAATTTGTCTACGCCAGTCCAATACCTGTTTCGTAAGTAACGACCTTCGGTTATTATTACATTTTATTTAGGTACAACATATAATATTATCCACCTTCGGGATGCTAAAATGTACCTTTATTATTATTATTGTTATCTTTTATCCACCTTCGGGATAGTATTATTGTACTTTTATCCACCTTCGGGATAGTATTATTGTAGTCTTTTATCCACCTTCGGGATAGTAATACGCACATTTACGTATATCTAAACAAATATATTATGCATATACATTTGTATATGTTCCCCCTTTGGGGTACTTATATAGTAGTACGCTGACAAGGAAGAAAGAACACATTTAGTATTGATATTCATGCAATACTTATGTGACAAGATTGACGGGTGTATTCACTTGAAAAATGAACCATGATATGACACGGTTATCTTATCTTATCACTTACGACAGTGAGTATTAAATAACAGCTTACAATTATATACGGACTTTATTGTATTACAATTAATTATGTCAGCTACGAATTTACCATGTCGTGGAATTCGTCTATGAACTCCGTAGTCGATCGTAATTCGTAACGCACAGTGAATACTCGTATGCTAAATATAAAGTTAGCTATACCCGCGTTATTAATGCAACAAAATCACGGTTGGTAGCCGGTAATCTATCATGACTGTATGTAGTTTTAACGTTCATTGTAGTTACTATTACTTATGTTGTTTATAAGTACCTTTAGTTATTATGAAAATTACCAACGTGTCCGTACCCAATATGTAGTAGTAATCTACATTTAAGTAGTACTTAATTTATTGTTGGAATAGGTAATTAAGTATCCTAAAAAGTACAGAAAACTGCGAAATAATAATTCTGATGGTGTTTCATAACAACTTATTGCGCGACAGCTAGATATGTGCAAGAATGTTGAATATTTTCGTTACACAACCGTACTGCTTTCCTTTTGTTAGTTTCATGGTAGTCTTTATTTGAACATACTTATTCTCAAGGCACTTAGATATTCACTTTTGGTGTGTACTTTATTTAGAAATATTAATTATGTAACGAAACATTTGTAGGAAGATAACCAATTTGTAACTGGCTGTCTAACAACCATCAAGCATTTTATTTAATACTCAACCAAATATTTTAATTGTACGTATATCTATGTCGAATTTAACAATTTGTTACCATAACACAACAACGGGAATGCATTTAGGTAAGTATTAGCGGACACATTCTGTTTACGACTAATTACGCCGACCGTTATCAGTTTTTTTTTCAATTCCTCTGCTTATTTTTCTTTTGACATAAGTGCACAAAGTACTAGTCAGAATGTTATGCGACTTTTGTTGTAGGTACTTCAATATTCGAAATCACTATACCCACTTTTTCCTTTTCTTTTCCTTTTACAGAAATTAATTAAAAGGATTCCACTGATTATTATTATCGGTTACTTGTACACTTCCTTGTTGCGTTTTTTAATCCTCGTCGCCAGTGTGATGTCCAGGGTTTCTGTGCAGGAGTAGATTCAATAAAACACTTTAATGGGTTTTCTGTCGGCCATCACCTGCCCGCCCCCGTTGACGTCTGTCATCGCAATGGCGGCCCGGGCAGGTCCAGAGACACTTTATTATCATAAAGGTGTCTATACACCACACCACTGTTCCTTTACGCCTTCAGTGGTTGTGATACAACATCAGCACTTTTTGGTCAAGGAAAAATTAAGTTTCTGCCGACACTGCAAAAACAGCCGAGCCTCAAAGAAAACGCTGCGGTTTTCCTAAGCCCCAATGCCACACCAGCAGGTCACCAAAGCAGGAGAGAGCTTCGTCGTTTCACTGTATGGAGGAAACAGTGAATCTCAAAATCTAAAGAACCTTCGCTACCAAATGTTTACGAGGGCGGCAGCTAAGCCAAACATGAATCTTGCCAGGTTGCCTCCAACCCGGGATGCCGCGAAATTCCAGTCTTGGCGAACATACCAACAGGTGAAAATTGTTTTATTTTGCCAGTAATAATTTACCTTCCTGCTTCAAACGATATTATTCTTAAAAAAAGTTACTATATTAATTTTGTTGTTGGTTTTGTTTTAGGTACAGATTTGGTTGGGAAATGAGAAGAACCCTCTCAATTGAGGCTGAATGCGGAGCACTCGAGGCCTCATTCCTCAGTTGACGACGAAGCCACCAGCTTAAAATGATTTCCTGCAACTGCAAAAAAGGTTGTACCACCACTTGTAGTTGCAGAAGAGAAGGCCTCAAATGCTCGGCTGTTTGCAACCACTGCAGCGGCCAATCTTGCGAAAACAAGCCTGACTTGATATGTGACGACATTGACGAACAATTTTATTCATCGACGACTCATCATTGGATGGCGATTTCGAGCTACCTGAGCCGGTCGATGAAGAAATGCTAACGGAGCAAGCTCTCCCCAAAAGAAGTGCTGTAGATCTGGAAGATCAGCCTGGTCCATCAAAGATGTACAAAAAGACTAATAATTGTTATTATTACTGTTTATGTAAATTATAATGCTTATTTCATACGTCACATTTCATTTTACAAACCCTTCTATTATTTTGTTTACTCACCTCAGCAACTTGGAACAGCTGTATCTAAAGAACTATCGAATCTTAATAGACCAAAATGGTTTCATTTTGTTGCGGATGGTGTGTACTTTAATTAAATATATACTTTGATATACTTATAACGTAAAATGGGTCCTTAGTTGACCACGTTGCCGAAAACTTAAAGAAACGTATAAAAATATATTTTTCGAAACTTTGCTAATTTTTGAACAGTTGTATCTTACAAACTATTTGGTTTATCGCTCTCTCTCGTTAATATAATTTGTTGAAAATTTAGTCTTCTTTAAAATTTACATAGTGATATTTGCTGTAAAATAGGTCCCTCATGGTAAAAATTGGTAGAAACTGAAAAAAGTCTGAAAATTAAATGGTTTTTAAAAATAATGACAATGATCCGGAGGGTTCTCGAGGTCGAAAACTTGGATTTGCCATAACCACTTCAACACATAGAACATATAAAAAAATCAGAACTACCCGATTTAATGCAAGGCAAAATGTTCCATTTCCATGGACTATCTGTCCCTATGTTATGCTTAGATCTTTAAAACTACGCAACAGATAGAGTGATTTAATAGGAAGGTTTATATTATGTATAATACATGCGTAATTTATCAACATTGCACTCGTGCGAAGCCGGGGCGGGTCGCTAGTTCTTAATAAACGAAAGGATCGATAGGCTCCATAGTCTATCAATACGAGTAGATATTATCTTTATTAATTGAAATAGTCAGGGAGGTCGGGCGATTTATTGTTTTCGAGCGCAAACATTTCCGAAGACTGCGCCGAGCGTTAGCGACTGAACCATAGAGCGCGGGGAATGCGTATTTAGATCGGCGCGCGGCCGCTATCTATAGTAAAAATGCATGGAGAACTTAAAAGCACTTTTTGATAAATCTGGACCTTTAATACCAAACAATTATTGAAATATTTGACGCGGACAAATTGTAATGTAAACGTTCATCTTTTTTTTTAACTGAAAATCAGAATAGATTTCCATTGTTAAAGTTTAAAAAAAAACCTTAACGTCTGCTAACGATTTTACAATTTTGGTCCAACTTTACTTAGTTTTCTAGGGCAAAATATTAATAATCTTATATATAATTTTTCCACGGAGAATTTGTTAACACATTTTTTAAGTGCTAAATATATAGTTTAGAAATGGATTAAACAACTATTGTTGACGTTGTCTACTTAACGGCAACTGCCTATTTTTCACATTTCGCTCGGTGCAGTCTTAAATTTAGAATGTAATATTTTGTCTACATTCAACATTCTTCCAGATCGTTCGAGGTTTTGCGCGGACCATACAATAATCAAATTACTATAAACAGTGTAGCTAACGTAAAATCTAAACGGTAATCATAAAGAGCATTTCTTTATACTATGTAACAAGGAATAAATGGAGAAACAACGAAAACTTAAAGTAGATTTTGACTTGTAAAGTGCCCGTGTGACCTGTTGCAGAATAAAGTTTTAGTTTTTGATATTGGTCCGAAATACGTTTGTTTCCGAAAAAACGTATTTATTCCGATGTAATATAGGTATTGTTATATCAAGCTTAGATCAAAGTATTAGCCGGCTCTAGTATGTTTAAGATCATAATAGTTGATCTACTGGTATTAAAAGATGGAAAACATATTAGTAACACGGAAAAATCACTTTAAGGGTCAATATCAGTCAAAGGTGCCCGACTGATTACATTATACACAAACTTTATCACTGTTATCAGTTGAATATACAAATGTTTAGAGACGTGTTTATCTTAGAGCTGCACACCGACACTGACATGACTGACACTTGCTGACAATTTAACCTTTTCCACAAATGATGTAGTTCTCAGAGCATTAAATATCCATGAGCAATCATTAATGTTATAATTTATATAACATTATATATTATATAACATTAACAACTAAGACCATTGCGATTAAATACCTACTAGAGCCAGCTAATATCTTGATATAACCACTACTTGAAGGTCTTGAAGACAATAATCCCTATCCCAAAAAAAATAACACCAAGGCCATAAGGGCACTTTTACAAGTCTGAGTCTAACATCATCTCTCACTTGGTGAGAAACTACTGCAGTGGCCTGTAGAGAAGATACGCCGAAACAAATTCAACAGTGGAAGATGCCACGAACTCAGTTTTCGTGGCGAGCGGCGCGGCGCGCGGTACGTGTGTCTCGCTCACTCGTATGGCCGCAGCCGGCGGCCGCGCTCGTATCTCTCGCTCACCCGCTCGCCACGCGCCACTGGTCGCGCAAAGTCGTGGTTTGTCAGTTCGGATTTTAAATCAAGCCTATCACAATAGGTGCCCAGTGCGTAACTTCAAGTGAATCTTTATCATTATCACCATGGACTTGCGTAACACTTCACAGAAAAAAAGTGACCTAGTAGTTTTAGTTGTTTTTATTATTTATTTTGTGTTTGATATAAATGTTAGTTTTAAAGTACCTATTAAGGATCTACGGGCCTGACAATAAAGAATTTTAATTTATAATGTTTTTTAATGAATCTTTGTATAGATTCTGCTTTAATGTGGAAATACCACATTTTAATATTTATAAATATTGACACAAAGGTAAATTATGAAAGAAAAATGTAATGCGAGTCCTGCTTTTGTGTCAATATTTAATTTATAAGTTAAACTAAATTTCCCCAGGAAACCAAGTTATTAAATTTTATGATAATAATAGAAGACAATGAAATTTTAATCTAACCTAAAAACATGAATAAAAATACCAATATTTTACGGTGCCTCAAGTTTACGAGCGGGCGCCGGCGACGGCGGCAGTAAAACCGCAGTAAACTGTATCGACTCGATTAATTGCCTGTCAGGTGATGGCCTCTTTGTTCGCTTTAAAACTTTACATCTGCCTAAACAGGTCCGTGGGAGGTATATCGTCGTTCCAATGCTAAACTAACATAACTGCCATTTGGTCAAAATTGAGTTTTTGATGTAAATCTGTACCAAATATAACCCCGCACAATGTCACAAATTTATAGAGCTCTAGCTTTTAAGGTTCCAGAGTTACAATATTGTGAATCTGCACTACTTAACGTAAACTTACAAAATGTAGGTCAACTAACGAATCTGACATTTTCGTTAACTTTTTATGGTGATAATTATCACTTACCGGTCAGATAACCAATAGCAAATTTGCGAATCTGCCAGATTCGTTAGATTTCTACGGTGGCTATTATGATCTGCTCATATAACAATCCTATAGTAAATGTGCGAATCTGCCAGATTCGTTGGTTTACTATGGTGGTTATTATGACCTGCTCACATAAGTAGCTTTAGCGAACTTGCGAATCTGCCAGATTCGTTAATTTACTATGGTGGCGATTATGATATACACCCGCTGTAGCCTATAGACATTTACGAATTAAGCATTTTCGCGAGTTTGTCATTGTGACTAATGCATTTGAAATAGGTGAAACTAGAAGTAAATGTGCGAATCAGGCATTTTCGCAAATTAAGTATTGTCAATTTAGTATAAAAAATAAAATTCATGCGATTTGCGTTTGAACACAGGGATAAACATATCAGAGGGGAAGCATATAAAAGCCTAAATGGTACCTAAAGACGTTGAAGCAAGACCGATGAAAGAACCTAAATGTGTGACAAAACTCATCCATTAAAAGGGTAAAATGGGAGGTGAAAGTTTGTATGAAGAACTTGAAATTCTTCGAGTAACATTTCGAGTTCTTCATTAAAAACTAAGAAAACAAGTTTCAGCATTTTTTTAAATACATCCCTAAAATGGATTAAATAGAAGGTGGGCTTGTATAAGAAACGTGGCCTTCTTTGTGTAGTGTCGTGTAGACTTCGTCAAATAAAGATACCTAATACTTCTTTATACTTTAATAAGATTTTAGAATTTTTTGAAACCCCCTGTCGTAAAATGGGGTAAAATTCGAGTTAAAAGTTTGTTAAACAATTTTTAAGAACTATACTGAGCATGTATACCCGGTATTTCGAACAAAAATAGATGCATATTTTCGTATCTCTCACCCTTACACTGGTAAGTAGAAATCGAAATGTTTATTTGCCAGAATACGTTACAACAAATTAGATCTTACGATACTTATAGAATCAGTATTCAGTCGACATGCAAGTCAACATGCAAAATAAATAAATTTTAATACCACATTTAAGGTAAAATCGTTATTATCAAATTAAATCTAAAAAATAATTACACATTAAGACAAATGATAGCTATAACAGTTACCACTATAATTATGGTATTGCATATTAGTGACATATTATCTAAACTTTGGTAGCAGAAAATATTGTTTCCGAATATTATCACTTACGACAGTATCCCCAACTCGGAAGTGTAGTTGGACCACATTAACTCTACCAAGCAAATGAACTGTCAAACACAAAAAACTAAGTATGGCAATATTAAGCAAAGAGTAACCAACAATCTTAGTACTGGCATATGTTTATTTCGAATTCACCCATACAAATTTTTATCTTGTTTTAATCCCCTTTGAGCCCTTAGAGTAAGAATATCAATAAACTGCAGTAAAAGGGAAATAGAAATACAGTATGTAAACTTACTTAATACAACGTAAAAGTCCTCCGAAACATCATTTATAAATATTTTTATAATTACAATATTGATCAAAGCATAACTTACCAAGATCTTTTTTTATTTATATTAAATTTGATAGAATTGAATATTAACGCTCTAATACTAAAGTCTAAAACTTAAAGATTAAGAGTAATACACAAGTATCAAGACTAATTAGTGGCCTATCTTAAGTGTTGTCATATACCGATTTACAGATAAAAAACTTAAATTGCTGGGGGAAAGATATTTTAGCCAGACTATACTTAATAGATAGCATACCAGAGTTTATATTGTAAAGCTGCCTAATAAGTAAATAAAAACTATTATTTTCGTTTAATTACTGAATATCGGTATCAATTACCATTAAGTATAAGTTAACGCTTGTAAGTAGTTCATAAAAACATGAAAAGCCATATGTCATTATTAAGTTTACTAAACATAAGTTGAAAGTAAATCATATATTAATATTGTCAGTCAGATACAATTTAACTGCATTTATTGACTGACAGAGGTATAAAAACAAATATACTTATGAGACGTTTTCAGTTAAAAGAGTCGACTGTGCCATGAGCTGTGTACCATGAGCGCGAAATTTGTTTGCATGTTTAAACAAATAACTTGTCAACGCGCCCTTATGTAAGTGACCAAGTGGTATCTTTTGCTTGAACCGTCACATTTTAGCATTTGAACATTATTTATTGGTCGAATGCGATAAGTTTTAGACTATATACAATAGTATTATGTTACTGGTAACAAAAATAAGTGCAGATTCGCACTCTATTATGATAGCAAATGAATGGGAAAGCATTTACGTTCCCCAAACGAAAACGACGAATGTGGCTATTTCGTAACTTTACTTTGGCTTAAAAATAAAAAATGCATTGTGAATTTGCGAAAGTGGCACTTTCGTAAATTTACTATGGTGAAAAATCTTACCTTTTTGTTCCTTTCTATGGAGTAGCCAAATTGCGAATGTGCCTTAATTTCTAAACCCAATTAATTAATTCATATCTGACACATTGAAAATATAAAACATGCAATTTAAAAACACTGTGTGAAAACAGTTCTATTATAACTACAAAAACTACCGCGAAAAAAAATTTATAATTTTTTTACCAACTTAAAATTGCTCCTCTGTAAAATTCGTTTTTTGCAGTTATGTTAGTTTAGCATTGGAACGACGATATGGCTGTGACGTAATCAGTAGAAGCAGGGATGCCTAATGAGACCTGGGCCGGCCGACGGATAGTGGCGCTACACTATTTGTAGTTTGAACCAGGGATCGTATACCGGTATTCGGCTTCATACAAAATACCGGTATTCGATTTCGGTAATTCGCTATATTTTAGTGACTTTATTTCAAACTCTCTATACCAATACTTAAATTCAATTTACTAGCGTTTGAACTAAAACCTGAAATTAGAAAAATATTTGAATTTGAATAAATACCGGTAACGATCGATGGTTTGAACGTGGTTTGAACCATTGATACAAAGATCAAAGTATAATACAAAGAAAAATTTAAATGCTTTACCTGGCGGAAGAGAACGGTAATTGAACCCGGTACCTCTGGATTACCGGTCCAACGTGGTAACCTGTTCACCAGCCTAACACCAGATAAACTTTTGAATTTTTCCTTATGCTAAAGAAGAAAAGAAAAAGAGAGAAAAGTATACCTTTTCAAGAGCTCAGTGCCATTGGCAACGGAGTCGGCGTAGACAGGCCGCCATGAGCACTGCACAGCGTACACCTCCCGTCGTGTGAGTCCTGACAAGTGGTTCACGGCATCAGGGTCTCCACCCCACCATAGATAGCTCAGCCAATTGCCCATTGCTATCTGTAGAAAGAATCGATTATGTTTAATCTTTAAACAGCTTTTTTCCGATAGCTCAAACTAGGATAAAAAAAATCAAATACTAATTAGACGCGCGTACCAAGGGTTTCGTACGATGCATTAATTTAGATTTTTTGTTTGTTTCTATATTTGTTGTTATAGCGGCAAAAGAAATACATCAGCTGTGAAAATTTAAACTGGTTATTACGGTTCTTAAGATACAGCCTAGTGACAGAACGTAAATACATCATTAGTGAAAATGTTAACTGTCTATCAATATTCATGATATACAGCCTGGTGACAGACAGACGGACGGACAGCGGAGTTTTTACCCTACGGGTACGGAACCTTAAAAATGATAACTGTGTTCTATGTTTCAGTTCCTTGATTAAATTTACAGAATACGTTTCAATGACTACTACTAGGAAATTTCAAATGTTATCCATTCAAAGCATTGGTAGAGAAAAAGAGGAAATATTTTACTAAGTATAATAATATTAATAATAAAAAAACGCACATTACCAGATCGTCTCGTAGACGTGCTACGGCGTAGGCCTCTACGAGCGAAATATTTAATGTTAAGTTGAGTTACCTTTCATGTACTAACAACAAACGACGCTGGTAATTAATTATTCATAAATATAAACTTAGTAGGGAAACTAACTACTACCGTGTTGTTACTTTTTAATAATACTAATTACATATTTGGGAATGGAAAAGCTTGTAAATACTTAAAACGTAATTTCAGTTATCAGTATTTTCTATCAAGAATATTGTAATTCAGTATAATTTATACATATGATTCAACAAAATATATGTATTAAATTCTTGATATTATTTTGTGGACTATATTTGAAATATTAACGTGAACAGTTTTCTATTTTTCGAATTTCATAATTTTGGTAAGGTCCCATACAAAACGAGAACAGAAAGCGATTGGAATAAAATAATTTGTGCAACAAAAATTTACGATACAGTAGGAGCCTTAAAATAAAACCTTAAGGTACGTTATTCATTGTTTGAATGTAGTAACGGAAAAAAACGGTTTAGTTAAGGTGGTATACCTTTTTGATCTTCAGCCATTAATAACGTAATGTTGACACCGTCACAAGCAGCTGGTCATCACGAGACCCTCCCTCATTGAATGAGGGATATAGGAAATGCTACTAAAGCTGAGCATAACTACAAAATTTTGAATTCTTAGCTTCAATATTGACTGAGATCTTGTCTCTTATCCCAAACTACTCTTCCTATTACCACAAAACATAGCTAAGAACCATCTCGACGGACAACTCTTTCCATTTAAAAAACACACACTCAAGGGGCATCCGTTTGGAAGGTAAGATGCCACAGATAGACACACAGAAACACAGGATAAATTCATAACATCCTTGTTTTTTCGTCGGAGTTAAAAATAAAATAAGATTGACTGAAAATCTACCTTTGTTCTAACCTTTTGGCCGCTCCGCAACCTCTTTAAAACAACTAAAGCCGTTAGCAGGAAAAATGTAGAAGATAAATACACGTAAAGCAACATCTTGCCACTTTTCTTCACCAACCGAAACAGACTGAGACTCTAAAATTGTGCATCCAAGTTGATTGTACTGTCAAACATAGCTTTATCATATCACGGGACCAAAATAAATAGGAACATGTTTGAGTGACATGCGAGACTGTTAGTAAAACATGGATATTTGTTTTTGCTGTTGTTTACTCTCATATCATTAAAATGTTGCTATAACAATAAGTCCCGACGAAAGAATAGTGGTATATCTAAATTGAGTGAGAATTCTCGTTTATGCCGCATAGTGTCACAGATTTGATGAGGTCTGTCCATCGCGTTGAAGAGCGCCCACGAGATCTCCACCAAACATAGGACTACATGGCAGCGCATCACAAGAGAAGCGGTGGCGAAAGAATCGCCCTAACCATGGCCACGACCACTCTGCCAAGAGTGCACGACTACGAAGAAGAAGATCTAAATTGAATGTGTATAGCGGTTAGGCGGTCAGGTTTACCTAAACAGGTAAATTAATAGTTTATTTTTATTTGAAAGGTGACTTGATCGAAAATGTTTGTTGGCTAGCTATGTTTAGTAGGAATAGGAATCGTATCATTTATGACACCTTTCATTTCAAAGTATCAGTTTGTGGTCGCATTTCATAACGCACACAATGGCCGATGAGTCCCATTGTTTGTTAGAACAATGCGAAGTGAATTCGGCAATCAAAAAAAGATTCCTACTATACATTTTACGAAAATCATTCAGTTTAGCTGTTTTTAAACTTTCCGTTTTCTATTGCTACAACAATTATTTGTTGTCCAACATTTGTTCTAATTCTACTGGACAGTAAATTAATAGATAACCCCATTTGCTTATTAGCCCAATAATCCAGTGAATAAAGTGGTTTTACGTCTATAGGTAAAGCCACTTTATTCACTGGATTATTGATTAGGATTAGGTTGTCATTTACAGATGAACAGAGAGACATATCCAGTATATAGGGCGGCCATCTTTTGTGTGAAGGGTCCACTCTCTTCGCACACAGAGCACTTTAACGCAGAGACACTGACATACTGACAGTCGTATGTTTTTTTTATGACGGCACAAGATATTGGCTCCACTTCGCCTGATGTTAAGTAAAAAGGAGAGCCTGAGTCGCAATGGCAAAATGGCAAATTTCAGCATGACAGTCGTAGTTCCTAATTTCGCCGTTTCACTGAATAAATGGTCGCACTATATTTTTAAGTCAGCATCGAAATATTTTAGACTGCAAAAGAATATGAAAATTGAATTATCATTGACCGCAATACGAGGATCACATTCACAACCTATCAATTACACTCAAATATCAAAATGAATAACATATCAACTTTGTCAATTAAAATAATGGCCTCGTAAGGAAAGGGAACAATGAGAGTCAGGAGTCAGGAGTTCGAAAATGGGGAAATAATTGCCGCTAGTACTTACGTAACGATCTGTCAAAAGTTGGAGTTGACACTAAATATTATTAGTCACGGGGACCTTTTATATTCTATGTACAAATATAAACATATCTGTGTGTAAACAGTTATTACATAAAGTAAAGGGCTGCCTTTACATTAGATTTCAATTATTTAATTCAACATTAGACTAAATATTTTTTCTAGATTATGTGCATATTTGTATGTAGTAGGTACGTATATATTTGTATCTTGGCGGATGGAAAACTGCTAGACGGAATTTAACAATTTTTGGTAGGTACAGGATAGCTAGGTCTGGAGTTCACAGATAATAAATATCGGACAACCTCACACACATCGATCTAGTCCCAAATTAAGCTCATTAAGGTTCGTGTTACGATTAGACGACGATATACTTACTTATTTAAATAAATATATATTTAAATAGAATATCATAGAAAATCCATGACCAAGGCATACATATTTGAGTTCATTGCACAAACATTGCCGGGATTCGAACCCAGTACAGGACCGCCGGCTCAGTAGGCAGCAGCGCTGCCACTGCGAGTAGCTTTATACAGTCCTACCAAAAAGAGTAGAAATTAAAAAGGGGCAATACTGTAGTGTCCTCCCTTTTTAAACAATTTAAAAAACGGGGACGGCACTACAGTATTGCCACTTTTTAATTTCTACTCTTTTTGGTCGCACTGTAGAAGACTTCTCGAGTTTGTTTCGATATTTGTAATTTTTTACGTTTTCAACGCACATACAACCATTTGAAAATTTCAAAAAACTGAACTGAAAAAAAAAACTTTACGCAGCTACGAGTATGTATGCTTATAGAACGTACTCACAAAATATCAGGAGAGTCAGTTGACAAATGCGACCGCTAGGCCGGCTGTTCCCGCTAGGCAGGCATTTAGGCATACGAAAGAATTTTAGCCAAGCTGAAATACAGACACTTCGCTCGCTCGGTCAATGAGTGGCAGCCCTGAAACCGCCCGTAGTATTAGCGTCACAAACGCACGTGGTTACATACGTATAGAAAACAGCATTCGCTGAAACTTATCGCACAGACAATATTTGAGCAGCTAACTTAGCATCACATGCTCGGGCAAACGAACGCTCCGGCAATATTTACTGTACCTAATTTTCTTAGTAGTGTTTGCTGACAGGTATTTGTTTAGTAAAGCCTTTGATAATGTGAGTGAAAATCAATCGACTTTTCAACCGACTTCAAAAAGGGAGGATTTCAATATTATTTATATTAAAGCAGTAACGTCTGTCGAATGAAGTGAAAGTGCGTCCGTCCGTCCGTCCGTCCGTCTGTCTGTCTGTCTGTCTGTCTGTCTGTCTGTCTGTCTGTCTGTCTGTCTGTCTGTCTGTCTGTCTGTCTGTCTGTCTGTCTGTCTGTCTGTCTGTCTGTCTGTCTGTCTGCCTGTCTGCCTGCCTGTCTGTCTGTCTGTCTGTCTGTCTGTCTGTCTGTCTGTCTGTCTGTCTGTCTGTCTGTCTGTCTGTCTGTCTGTCTGTCTGTCTGTCTGTCTGTCTGTCTGTCTGTCTGTCTGTCTGTCTGTCTGTCTGTCTGTCTGTCTGTCTGTCTGTCTGTCTGTCTGTCTGTCTGTCTGTCTGTCTGTCTGTCTGTCTGTCTGTCTGTCTGTCTGTCTGTCTGTCCGTCCGTCCGTCCGTCCGTCCGTCCGTCCGTCCGTCCGTCTGTCTGTCTGTCTGTCTGTCTGTCTGTCTGTCTGTCTGTCTGTCTGTCTGTCTGTCTGTCTGTCTGTCTGTCTGTCTGTCTGTCTGTCTGTCCTGGCCGGTTTCTTTAGTTTTGTATTGAGCTAGACCCAAATCGACCAACCAACAATTCAACTCAAAGACCCCGAGAATCGGGAAGACATAAAACTCGGCGATAATTGAACGATGATTGACCAATTGCGTTAAACGGCGGTCCAATCCCGCATAATGCAATTATTGGGGTTCAGGCGTGAGGGCGAACTCCAATTTAATTAGTGGCTAGTGCCTGAACAACTGACGAATCGTGGTGTGGAACGTGCTATTGGTATATTTGAAAGACCATTAAATTTTTTTTTATGTCGATAGTCCTTGTTGTAAGGATTTACGTAGTGCAGGTCATTAATTTCTCTATACCATGTTTTTTTCGAAATGTTTTTTTTTAATTGTCAATTTGACAGTTCTTAATCATAGTAGATAATTTAAAAAATATATTGCTGATGGTTGGCACTTGTGTAATGTATACCGTTGAAATTTTGACACACGTCAGTGTCGAAACATTCAAAATCTGACACATGTCATGTCATTGACAAGTATCTCTTCGGCCACTATTATTGAGAACTGTCAAACTGTAAATTAAAATAAAAAACATTTCGAAAAACCCATGGTAAAGAAAGATTAATGACCTGTAGCTTGTAGATCTTAACAGAAAGGGCTATTGAAAAAATAATAATTTCATGGTCATCCAATAATTATACCAAGCCAATTGGTGATAATGGTGATAGGTAACTCTTAATTTATTTACTTTACCACAAGAAGGGCATCATCTAATAAAGTAGTTCCAAACCTGAGGGTGATTACTGGACGTAAATCGCATATTCTGTGGGAGTAGGTTATAGTAGTGACTTCTAGTAGTGAGTCATTATTCTTGATCGTCAACCCCTCACGCAAAATAAGCTTATTGTAAGACGTCGAGTTGCGGAAACCCGGCCCGCGATCACCTATGACCTACTCCCACAGAATAGGCGATCTACGTCCAGTAATCACCCCCAGGTTCGGAACTACGCCCTTCTTCTAGTAAAGTAAATAAATTAAGAGTTGCCTATCACCATTATCACCAATTGGCTTGGTACTACTGTGGGGGTAACAAATAACAGAATAATGAAGACCTAACCTAACTTTTTCAACTTGACATGAATATGTATTCATGTCAAGTTGAAAAAGGTAGGCATACGTAGGTAGTACCTACTATACTACCTCGGGTACTAAGGTATGTGTAGTGTAAAATTCAAATACTTAAATGATTCATATGATGCCAATTGCTGTTCGATATCGTACTTGATAGTTACTAAATAGTTACCAAGTAATAGTACATTACATCAGAGGCCGGGAAAATGAGGATTTCCGGCCAAGTAGGTATATACGGCCGAGCGAGCGTGCGAGCGAGGCCGGATAGTGATACGAGGCCGGGAATCCGTTTTCACGACGAGGCATGTATAGTGCTTTTCTCAAACATACAATGAAATAAAAAAAATATACTTCAAAGAATAACACTTAATATTGTTTGTCCGATATTTTCCGAATTTGACCGAATTTTAAAAATCCGATTTCAGATTCTGACTCAGGAGCCCCAAAACCCCCGGATACCGAATTTCAGCCTCCTAGGACCAATTTGAAATTTTCTCCATACAAATCGTTTTTTTTTCGATATTTTCCGAATTTGACCGAATTTTCGGACAAGATTTCAGATTCATATTTTTGAGCCCCGACAGCCCCCCGATACCGAATTTGACCGAATTTAAAAAATCCGATTTCAGATTCTGACTCAGGAGCCCCAAAAACCCCCGGATACCGAATTTCAGCCTCCTAGGACCAATTTGAAATTTTCTCCATACAAATCGTTTTTTTTCGACATTTTCCGAATTTGACCGAATTTTCGGACAAGATTTCAGATTCATATTTTTGAGCCCCGAGAGCCCCCCGATACCGAATTTGACCGAATTTAAAAAATCCGATTTCAGATTCTGACTCAGGAGCCCCAAAAACCCCCGGATACCGAATTTCAGCCTCCTAGGACCAATTTGAAATTTTCTCCATACAAATCGTTTTTTTTTTCGATATTTTCCGAATTTGACCGAATTTTCGGACAACATTTCAGATTCATATTTTTGAGCCCCGAGAGCCCCCCGATACCGAGTTTTAGCCGCCTAGCACCAATGTGAAATTTTGAAAAAAAAAGTCGCCATCTTGAATTTTTTTTCCCACAAGTGTCTAACAACCAACCTTTAAAAACAAAACCTGCTTTTTGTCAAACCAGCCAGCTGTGTGAATGACCTTGTTGTTGAAACAAAAAAAAAGTTACTTTGCAGGCCTAGGCCTGAAAAGCAGTATGAAATCCCTTTACAGTCCTCTCGAGTTGTTGCGCCCAAAAACCGATACTTCCGAGCCTATTATAAGGAACGCAAAGACAATATTTCATTGCATGTTTGAGAAATAGTACATTACATCAGAGGCCGGGAATCCGTTTTCACGACGAGGCATGTATAGTGCTTTTCTCAAACATACAATGAAATAAAAAAATATACTTCAAAGAATAACACTTAATATTGTTTGTCCGATATTTTCCGAATTTGACCGAATTTTAAAAATCCGATTTCAGATTCTGACTCAGGAGCCCCAAAAACCCCCGGATACCGAATTTCAGCCTCCTAGGACCAATTTGAAATTTTCTCCATACAAATCGTTTTTTTTTTCGATATTTTCCGAATTTGACCGAATTTTCGGACAACATTTCAGATTCATATTTTTGAGCCCCGAGAGCCCCCCGATACCGAGTTTTAGCCGCCTAGCACCAATGTGAAATTTTGAAAAAAAAAGTCGCCATCTTGAATTTTTTTTCCCACAAGTGTCTAACAACCAACCTTTAAAAACAAAACCTGCTTTTTGTCAAACCAGCCAGCTGTGTGAATGACCTTGTTGTTGAAACAAAAAAAAAGTTACTTTGCAGGCCTAGGCCTGAAAAGCAGTATGAAATCCCTTTACAGTCCTCTCGAGTTGTTGCGCCCAAAAACCGATACTTCCGAGCCTATTATAAGGAACGCAAAGACAATATTTCATTGCATGTTTGAGAAATAGTACATTACATCAGAGGCCGGGAAAATGAGGATTTCCGGCCAAGTAGGTATATACGGCCGAGCGAGCGTGCGAGCGAGGCCGGATAGTGATACGAGGCCGGGAATCCGTTTTCACGACGAGGCATGTATAGTGCTTTTCTCAAACATACAATGAAATAAAAAAATATACTTCAAAGAATAACACTTAATATTGTTTGTCCGATATTTTCCGAATTTGACCGAATTTTAAAAATCCGATTTCAGATTCTGACTCAGGAGCCCCAAAAACCCCCGGATACCGAATTTCAGCCTCCTAGGACCAATTTGAAATTTTCTCCATACAAATCGATTTTTTTTTCGATATTTTCCGAATTTGACCGAATTTTCGGACAAGATTTCAGATTCATATTTTTGAGCCCCGAGAGCCCCCCGATACCGAATTTGACCGAATTTAAAAAATCCGATTTCAGATTCTGACTCAGGAGCCCCAAAAACCCCCGGATACCGAATTTCAGCCTCCTAGGACCAATTTGAAATTTTCTCCATACAAATCGTTTTTTTTCGACATTTTCCGAATTTGACCGAATTTTCGGACAAGATTTCAGATTCATATTTTTGAGCCCCGATAGCCCCCGAATCCGAATTTGACCGAATTTTAAAAATCCGATTTCAGATTCTGACTCAGGAGCCCCAAAAACCCCCGGATACCGAATTTCAGCCTCCTAGGACCAATTTGAAATTTTCTCCATACAAATCGTTTTTTTTTTTTCGATATTTTCCGAATTTGACCGAATTTTTGGACAAGATTTCAGATTCATATTTTTGAGCCCCGAGAGCCCCCCGATAACGAGTTTTAGCCGCCTAGCACCAATTTGAAATTTTGAAAAAAAAAGAAAAGTCGCCATCTTGAATTTTTTTTTCCACAAGTGTCTAACAACCAACCTTTAAAAACAAAACCTGCTTTTTGTCAAACCAGCCAGCTGTGTGAATGACCTTGTTGTTGAAACCAAAAAAAAGTTACTTTGCAGGCCTAGGCCTGAAAAGCAGTATGAAATCCCTTTACAGTCCTCTCGAGTTGTTGCGCCCAAAAACCGATACTTCCGAGCCTATTATATGGAACGCAAAGACAATATTTCATTGCATGTTTGAGAAAAAGCAATTTGCAGAAATAGATAAGAGCTGTGATGGTTGGTTCGCACTATTTTTTTACTTCTTGTATGTATAATACGATATAAACAGTTGTTTATTGTACATCTCTAAAATAAATAAATATCAAACGCCGAACAAACACGCACGCACAAACGCCCAACTTTTTCAAACACACCCAAATTATAAATGACCAAAGATGTGTTTTATTTTGTAAAACATAGGTGAATAACCAGCCAATCTGAAAAATTTCGCTCAATTGAATCGACAAGAAAAATCTATGTATATACTTATGGAACCTACTCACAAAATACTATGAGAATCGGTTGTGAAATACGACCTCTAGGCGAGAACAGCCATCGGGATATCTGGAAATACGAAAGAAATTTAGGCTAAACTGAAACGGAGATGCTTGGCTCGCTCGGTAACTACAGTTACATGTGAATGAAGTACCTATTAAATAAGTGAGGGACCTTTTTTACAAGCTTTTATTTAACTTGCAATGTAGGTATGTTTGTTTGTTAACTATGTTTGTTCAGGTGGAATCTAGCAACTTAATTTTAAAGCAGACATCTTCAACCGATTGAGCTGGAATTTTAAAAGCTTTTATTTAACTTGCAATGTATTACATACTTACTTAATTTTGTACTATGGGGCTAATCTGATGATGGAGCCGGAAGGTGGCCATAGGAACTCAATAATAGAAAAAGCAATCCTACCGAGTTTGGGCTCATTAGAATCGTCTCAGTGAGCATTTGATGGATATTCAATGAAAAGTACAGTTGGCTATAAAAGCTTGTCACTAAAATGAATTTTTTGACAGAAACTTATTACAAGGTGGCCCTAGAAACGAGTTTGGGGTCTTTAGAATCGTCTTAGTGAGCAATTGATGGGTGTTCGAAGAAAAATACAGTCGTCTTGTTACAAAAATGAAATGGTCAAACAGCGTCTAAAATATGTTGTACCGGTAAGGGGAACTTAAGTTGTACATTAACATTAAGTCTTAAAGTTTTGTGACGAAATATGTGACATTAATCATTTTGCAAAAATACCAAAAACAAGGGAAACTAGGGTATTTTTAACATTTTTTGCTTTTCTATAAGACACGATAAGACACGGCACCAAGGCCGCCCTTGGGGCTAATCTGCAAATAGCGACCAAGGTAGGTAGCGGTGACCTCGCTAAGCAGGTCATCCAGAAATGCCTAGCCTAAACTTGCAGAATATTTCTACTTGGCACGACATTTCTCTACTGTCCATGTTTTTAGGGTTCCGTGCCCAAAGGGTAAAAAACCAGGACCCTATTACTAAAACTCACCTGTCCGTCTGTGTCTGTCTGCCTGTCCGTCCGTCTGTCACCAGGCTGTATCACAAGAACCGTGATAGCAAGAAAGTGGAAATTTTTACAGATGATGTATTTCTATTGCCGCTATAACAAGAAATACTAAAAAAACAGAATAAAATAAATATTTAAGGGGGCTCATACACCTACAACAAACGTGATAGGTTGCGTTAACTTTGCACCTCATTTGTATCCGGCGCCATACATACCAGGTGCAAACTTAACCCGGCCAGTTAAGATCGGATAAGTATTTGTACGGTACCCTCGGTGCGTGACTCAGACTCGCACTTGGCCGGTTTTTTACATTAATAATCTAGCAAACATTAAAAACTGTCAGCTATTACCACTTATTATTATTATTATTAAAGATTATTAAAGCTCACTTTATTTAAAGCATACACGCAATCTTTCTACTCGAGCAGCCTGTGGGTTAATTATACGAAAAGAGCTTATAGCGCCCTACGAGTGCAGTATAATAACGCGTTGAGGATGCTGCTGGGGATGCCGAGATGGTGCAGCGCGTCGAGTATGTTTGCGGAGGCCCGCGTTGACTGTTTTCAGGCTGTAATCCGCAAAAGAATCACCTCGCTGATGGCTCGCAGCTTGGATGGCTTACAGAGTTTCTAGGGCCATCACCTTCTGGCTCCATTATCAGACCGGCTCCATGGTACCATATTATTGTATTGTCATAAATTACAGCTCAATCGTTTGAAGATATCTGATTCAAAATTGACTATTTTTCTGGAAGTATCATCTAGAATTGTATACTGGACTCGATGAGATTTTAAGGTATCAAACTCAATATTACTCTCTATCTTATGGTTAAGAAATTTAACTCTTTGCCGGCACATGCGTTTCTTCTTTCCTCTTCAAACGAAGACCGTTGGTATCTTATCTGCGGCTTTCTCGTTTACCATCAGGCAAAGTGGAGCCACTTTATTGTGCTAATACCTAACTACACGTTTGGTTTGGTTGATTGGTCTATACGGTACTAACTACTCATTGCAATCTTATCTTAACCGGCCACTTTGCTGATTCCCTACTTAGCTATTTACTTAGTAAACAACTTCATACAGGGTACTTACTTTTATGTTATCCCTGTACCAAAATAAACAAAAAAAAATGCATATTAATCCTGCAGTCGCTGAAGATTTTTCCTGAAATAATGAGCCCTCTCAACAGAAAACTGGTTTAATATAATTATTGTATGTAACCATATTGAGTTGTAATGGTACAGAACCTGCGGTGTGCGTCTCCTACTTGCAAGTAGGCATTTAAACCAACCAAACAATACATCATTATCCTACATGATACCTGCGCTATAGATTATTTATTGGTTCTGTAATTAATTAAGAAATGCCGTCACAAATAAGTGTGTTTCGAAATGGCTGTTTTCTTATTCCGCCAATTTGAAAAAATAAATAAAACTGAATTGAATAAAATAATACTTATTATGGAACCTAGTAAAATTTCACGAGTACTGCCGGAAATCTGGACAAACGGACATCGACCATACGAAAGATTTTTCGGCTAAGTTGAAACGGAGAGACTGCGCTCGCTCGGTCGATTAGGAGTACGTTGCACCCAATTCTATTACGCGAATAATTGAAACAATAAAATTGTGAAATGAAGGTGTGTACACTGTGTACCTATTAAGGACACAAGTAAAGTAAATTGATAGCAATAAAACTAAACAGGTCAATGTTCCAGTTAAACGTAAAAGAATTGAACCAACTGAGCTATTCCATGGTATGTATGTATTTTTATGTAGAATTGTTTGTGGTGATGTACTTAATTAGTACTTAGGATGCAGTGGCGTGGCGTCAACATAAATAATTCTTCAGCAAACCCGATAAAAAAAATTGATAAATCGAATTTTGGCGAAAGCGTGTTTTCGCAATATCTGTTGATATTTTGGAATATCTGTAGTTGTTAAGTTATTTTCATTCGTTAACTGACCAGCGACATAGGTTGTTACATAATTTAGGTAGTTTGTCATTCATAGGCAATATAGGCATCCGTTGACGGTTATAGAACAGTTTTTACATAAGTATGGTAAAGCAATAACTAGAGTAATGTTTTTTTTTCAAACATGCAATGGAATGTCGTCATAACGTGCGTTATAACTATAACAGGCTTCGAAGTATCACGTTTTGGGCGGAACAACTCGGCGGAACTGTAAAGGAATTTCATACATAATTTAAGGCCTAGGTTGGGAAGTAATTTTTTTTTAAACATGGCGTCTGTGTTCATGAGCAGGGTAAACAGCTGAATAATATTTTTTTTGAGTGGTGAATTTTTTTATTTCATTGCACATGTTTGAGAAAAACAGTATACATGCCTTAGCCTTGAAAGCCGAGGGCTTTGCCGGCTTCCTATCACTATCCGGCCCCTTACGGTCGGCCGTCTATACCTATACTCACCCTGCAAGCCCTTCTTTGCCGGCGCTAGCAGAAATGTAGGTACTATTTCTTCCTGTATTATAACATTAGTAGGAAATATAGGTATTGTATCAATAGTTGTAATACAGTTATTTGATAAGAAAACCATACAATGTTATCAATAAATCCGCATTTTAGTCATAATCACAATAAAGTGTACATTCATGAAATACAACTCTACGGGAAGTAATTCCAACCGCGATATGAGTATGAGTATGTAATGGTTTTTATCGTGGTATTAGATTCGTCTCTATAATAATACATTACGAAAATATGTCCCATTATTAATATATCCGACTGGGTATCTAAGATGTATTCATAGAAAAAGATGGTCAGAATTTTGATAATCTCAAAGAACTACTCGTACCTACCTATGCTCTGACAGTTTAGCAGTTAATCAGGTTAACTTAGGTATTATAAAAAATAGACTACACAACAGGCACGTGAAGGAAAGGAAGGAAAGATAAAGGAAAGTCACGGAAACCGGATGTTATCCATACATAGAGTGGTGTAGTTAGAAGAAGAAACACAGATGAAGGTTAATCAAACGCAGTCGGAAGCATACAACTGTTTTTTTGGATTGATGCTATTTACGAGGTAGTATGCGTTTACTAGATTTTATACTGCTTTATCTGTACCACATAGTATTTGGGTTTAAAATAAACAGGTAAATCCAAACTGTCATAACAGTTTCGCAGGGTTTAGATTATAGATATGTAATCTTTGTTGTAAAATTAATAAATAAATAAAATAATAATAATGAGAAGACCGGACATTTAATTCACCCCGAGCGGCCTTCTATTTATATGAAATTTTGTATCCACCTTTTTTGGCAATCGACTTTTACACATATTCAATCTTGATTTCTGAAATTGCACAATATATATTATATTATGCTCTTGAGTGTAATTATTTTCACTTGTTAGAATAACAAAAGGTCGCCAATATCGCGATCTTATTAAGTTATCATGGTTCAGCAGAGTATCAAAATAACCTTTGAACTACTTATGTAGTGGAATCTGTCCTTTATGTTGACTGGACCGGCTGACGTTATCACACCAGTTATGGCACAGTTAATGCATATGCTGTTATCATTCAAATGAGCTCTATTAAAATGTGGTATTAAATCTGTCCCCAATAAACATAGGCCTGAATTATGGCGTTAGTTTTTTTAGCGAGTCATACGGGGTGTGTTTGCATATGCATAATTTTATTTACTTTCCGTCCCGTCCCTTTATCTGCGGAACCGTGTTGTACACTTATAAAGGATCAAGCAAGACACAAGACTGGGAACCATGGAGCTCGAACGGTGTAATAAAAAAAAGTGTTAAAATTAGTATATGTAGAATATTTGTCTTAAAAGTTAGTGAACCGCTGGTACATATTTTTTAATAAGATAATTAATGCCCTTTTGGCGTATGTGTAACTGTCTTTACACATTAGGCCTTTCTGACATGTTTGTATACCTTTATTTTGAATTCATATTAATTACTAGCTTTTGCCCGCGGCTTCGCACGCGTAAACACAATATCATACGTTCACTACACTTATTGCGAGGCCAAAGGCCGAGCTCCGCGTAGCACCGAAGGTTCGGAGCGTCCTAAGGAAGCCGCCCACCCACTTAATATAAGTGGAAGTAACTTAATGCGAGGCCGAAGGCCGAGCTCCGCGTAGCACCGAAGGTGCGGAGCGTCCTAAGGAAACCGCCCACCCACTTAATATAAGTGGAAGTAACTTAATGCGAGGCCGAAGGCCGAGCTCCGCGTAGCACCGTAGGTGCGGAGCGTCCCAAGGAAGCCGCCCACCCACTTAACATAAGTGGAAGAAACTTAATGCGAGGCCGAAGGCCGAGCTCCGCGTAGCACCGTAGGTGCGGAGCGTCCCAAGGAATCCGCCCACCCATTTAACATAAGTTGAAGTAACCTAGTGCGAGGCCGAAGGCCGAGCTCCGCGTAGCACTGAAGGTGCGGAGCGTCCCAAGGAAGCCGCACCCACTTAATATAAGTTGAAGTAACTTAATGCGAGGCCGAAGGCCGAGCTCCGCGTAGCACCGTAGGTGCGGAGCGTCCCAAGGAAGCCGCCCACCCACTTATTATAAGTTGAAGTAGCTTAATGCGAGGCCGCAGGCCGAGCTCCGCGTAGCACCGAAGGTGCGGAGCGTCTCAAGGAAGCCGCCCACCCACTTAATATAAGTTGAAGTAACCTAGTGCGAGGCCGAAGTCCGAGCTCCGCGTAGCACCGAAGGTGCGGAGCGTCCCAAGGAAGCCGCACCCACTTAATATAAGTTGAAGTAACTTAATGCGAGGCCGAAGGCCGAGCTCCGCGTAGCACCGTAGGTGCGGAGCGTCCCAAGGAAGCCGCCCACCCACTTATTATAAATGGAAGTAACTTAATGCGAGGCCGAAGGCCGAGCTCCGCTTAGCACCGAAGGTGCGGAGCGTCTCAAGGAATTCGCCCACCCACTTAATATAAGTTGAAGTAACCTATTGCGAGGCCGAAGGCCGAGTTCAAATAACTTAATGCGAGGCCGCCCACCCACTTAATATAAGTTGAAGTGTGTGAGCGGCTTCCCTGGGACGCTCTGCACCTTCGGTGCGACGTGAAACTCGGCCTACGGCCTCGCATTAAGTTACTACTTATATTAGTGGGTTGGCGCCTTCCCTAGGACGCTCCGCACCTTCGGTGCTACGCTTGTGAACATGATCTTGGTTTAATTAAAATTGAGGCAAGACTTATGTTTAAAAAATTGTTTTGATTATTAATTGTCTATTGTAGATTTAAATAACTAAATGCGAGACCGCCCACCTACTTAATATAAGTTGAAGTGTGTGAGCGGCTTCCCTGGGACGCTCTGCACCTTCGGTGCTACGTGGAGCTCGGCCTACGGCCTCGCATTAAGTTACTACTTATATTAGTGGGTGGGCGACTTCCCTAGAACGCTCCGCACCTTCGGTGCTACGCTTGTGAACATGATCTTGGTTTAATTAAGATGGGTCAAGATTTAGGTATGTTTAAAAGATTGTTTTTAATATTTATTGTCTATTGTAGATTTAAAAAACTTAATGCGAGGCCGCCCACACACTTAATATAAGCTTAAATGTGTGAGCGGCATCCCTAGGACGCTCTGCACCTTCGGTGCTTCGTAGAGCTCGGCCTACGGCCTCGCATTAAGTTACTTCTTAATTTAGTGGGTGGGCGACTACTCTAGATCGCTCCGCACCTTCGTGCTACCATTGTGAACATCATCTTGGTTTAGTTTAAATTGAGGCTAGACTTATGTTTATATATCGTTTTGAATATTTATTGTTTATTGTAGATAACTATTCAAAGCACCTTGAAAAATAATTAGCTCATAGTCCTACCTGAACATATATATTAATGACATCTATTAAGATGACAATAAATTATTTTCGTCTACAATGGTACTAATACTAATATAATAATAATATGACCTGTCATAATAATGTCCTAAGTAACGCCATAAGATTCAGGTGCCAACTTAACTCAATCGAGCGTACGTCAATAATGGCGACAGCATCACTGAACGGATACGTGATGGCCTCACTGTTTTGTTATCCGTGGTATAATGAATAAGGAAGCAAAGGAAAATGCATGAGATAACACGGTTATTATTTCAGTAGGTTCTGGGTTCAAATCCCGGCTAGGTGAAATCATTTCTACATTGTAAATTTCATAATTTTGTCTTGTCTCGAATCATGGTTGTTTTTCATATAAAATGCATACATTGTCGAGCAGCAACTCTCAATACCTGAATACACTGCTGGACTGCTGCGTATTAGGTATGCGATCAATATTCAACAACTTCGGTAGTAATTCTCGAAGTCCAGGTTAACCCATCACAGCTGGACCCTAGCTTAGCTTGTGCCGAATCGTGGTCACGGGCACGCAACGACGTACGTGAATCCTGGCCTTGGTGTCGAGGAGACCCATCAATGGCTCCAAAACCTTACATGTATGGAGCTGGTGTTATTAACTCAGGAAAAATCTTAACAGCGCGATGCAGCCGCTAGTATGGAGATTTTGTCAAAGTAACAACGCCATCTAGCGGAAAATTGGTCATTGAGAACAAAATCTCAACATACCGTTAAAAATAAAGAATTACTGATATTTAATGCTTTGAATAAATTTGATATATTAAAAAAACTACATAGATGCAAAATTGTGGCTAAATAATGTGGGTATATTTATCGTTTATTATACATTTCGCTACCTTATTAGTAAGTTAGGCCAAACACAAACAATACCAAAATTTGCGCCTAATGTTCTAAATGTTGGTTGGTAAAACATATTTAAAAATGTATTTAATTTACTTAAATTGATTCGAAATACTTTTATTTCAATTACACTCGATAAAATGGCATTAAAAATCTGTTTTATTCATTAACATTTTTTATTGCGTCTCTGGGTTTTTTTATGGTCAATACTTACAAACTACAGAAGAATATAATTGCATATTCAATAAAAGAGCATTAATTAGTTCCTATTGTCGCAAATTGTGTTTTTAAAGAAATGTATGTTTTGTTTTTTGCATGCGCCAATTTACAACGAACATTGCACTCATATTTTCGTCTGTGTTGGTCGATAATTGGCGCCATCTTTTCTATCTAACTAAGACGGTTTCCGTAACTGAACGCCTCAAACAACCTTAACCTTATTGTTAATACCGGTGGGCCGCGAGGAGGTATTATGTCGAATTCATACTTTTTAGTTTTTGTACACGTAAGAGCCACGCGGGGGTCGCGTCGTTCTAAATTCAAAATCACAAACGCTGTTTATAAGGTTACACATTGTAAGGAAAATATTTCATGGAATTTATGTTTTCAGAGATAAATATTAATCATAATAAAAAGTATCCTATAACCATCTTTGGATGTTCAGCTATTCCTGTACCAAAATTGGTAACTTTTTATCCAGCCGTTTCGGCGTGATGCGAGGACAACGGTTTTTTTTAAAACAGATGGCGCCAGGTTGGCGCGGCGAAGCGTGTCCATACAAAACAACTATCCGGCTGCATCACGCTATCGAGATTTTTCCTGAAATCATGACCTCCCCCCATAGAAAATTTATTTTCAATACAAATTTAGGATTTTATAATAGTATAGATAGATAATAGTATAATAGATATCATGGGAAGTTTGCACAAATGTAACTTTGACAGGAAAAAATTGTATTTTTCTCAGTCAACCTTTGACAACGGTAACTGGAAAGCTACCGAAACGTCGTTTAAATTGTTTTATTTAAATGTGTGACACTCGTGGAAACCGAAAAAAATACTAACCTTATAAGTTATACTATACGATGAACCTGGTCTGATGATGTAGCGGGATAATAATGGTCATAGAAACTTTGTAATAAAATAAAATAACAAAAGCCTACCGAGTTTAAGCACATTTTAGTATCGTCTGGCGAATACAATGTGTAAGGAAAAGTACAGTCAGAAATAAAAGCTAGTCACAAAAATGAAAATTATAACGGAAATTTGTTGATTAGCGATTTAAGATTCAAATACGACGGTTGTACAGGGACCTAATTCGAGAATGCCGTTTGAGAGATCGCAGAACGTCAAACTCTATTAGATAACACCGATATCGCCTTTGAACTGTCATTAAAATGCGATGAGCTTCAAGTGGCATATCTCATCTCAATTTTGGAAATACGAAGGCGATGATGAATGTCAAAAATACTATTCATGCATATGAATTTCTGTTTTGAACGAAACGTAACTGACTAATTTCACGCACTACACGGTCAATTTAAAGTATGCGCCTTTTCTTTATGCCGTCACATACAAATGAAACTCAAATTAAGCGCGACCGGATTGACGAAGTTGCGGTTCTAGGGATATCGCCACTTGTCAAGTAGGGACACGTCAAAAGTGACGGATGGCGATGAAATGGAGAGATCTCCATCACCCCTTTAAAATTGGTCAAATTACCCCCCAGAATGGTACCTAAATTAAACTGTCCAGTATCCACACAACACCTAACTTAGCTGGTTATTTTTTGTAACTATATGGAAAAAGTTTTTAACGAAACTGCAGTTTTTTTCTTACAAAACGGTTAACCATTTGCATGAACAACGATAAATTCGATTGATAGTATTGAACCAAGAAAGATTGATGTGAGTAATTGGAATATACCACTTTTAATACTATGTTAATTCAGAAACCATTTCTGTGAAGAAGGTTCTTGTACCACATTTAACAATAAGATTGTGGAAATATGAATATGACACCCGTGAAAATTATTAATATTGAATTTTACGACTTTCACTTGTCCTTGCCGTTTTGCAGTACAAGTCATGTAAATCGGAACGTCACCACAAAATACTGAGGAAAAAATAATTAAACGTATCTAATTGGCAAACGAATAAAATTATTATCTTAAATTGGCCTACATTTTACGATTTTAATAAAAATATTGGGGTCCTTTATAGATATATCCCAGTTGTCCGATCTAGTCACGATTTATTTTAAAACATTCCGACATAGTTCCATGACCATTTAGTTGAGTGTACAAACAGGAAAACAACATTGAAATAGGTACTATATGTATAAACAACTGTGAGACAATAACATATAGAAAAACTGTTGCTATACGGAGGATGAGTTCAATAAACAACTAAAATTAAATATAACAAAAAGAACAATCTATAACTATTTGTAGCAAATACGTACCTATATAATTATTTTTTTATTCCTCTCTTAGTGGTCGTATTTTCTCTTTTCTATCTAAGAGTTTTTCATTCTAATCAGGCCGTCTACCACAACTTACGCGACTCTTGTCGGGTGACATAGCATCGCCCGTCACTCTCTAACAGTACAGCGACGAAAGAGATAGGTAATATTTCCCGCGCGACAAAGTGTCGCGTGGCACAGTTGTGCTAGGGGTACAGGCCACAAACTGCGAAGATTATATATTTGGTTTCATCTCTCTATACATGTTTACGTAAAATCTATTACGAGGTGGGTCCTGTAACAGGAGCAAAAAATCAAAACATAGATTTTACTCGTCAAACTGAAGAATATCTGTTCAGAAACTTTTTTTTTTAAATACTGTTTTTATATCTTCATTATTTCAAACAAAGTAAATAGCATTTTCAATGTAAGCCGTCCAACATTTAATTGCCTTAGCCATAGCTGCCACTTTTCTAAATATTAAATGTTTCGCAATACATTGCTTCCTTGAATGAACTTTATTTTACAGGTTTACATAACATTATATAAGTGAGTTATTTTTAAAAGTTGTATAATAGATGTTGTTCAGTTTGAGGGGCAGAATCTATGTTTCTACTTATTGCTCCTGTTACAGGGCCCACCTGGGTATATGTATTGTATAGGTAAAATAACAACAGTACACGCATTTATGTCACGTTTGCGATTACCAACCGCAGTTAATACTTAAACAAACAATAAAACTATGAATACTCCATAAAATGACGCTAATTTTGTAAAGTTCACAAATTACGATCTTGGCCTATTTCCAAAGAACTTTGTCAAACGTAGCATGTAAACTGTTTATAACAGTTAACTATAGTTATTTGGTGTTGTAAGTGTTTGCTATTTTAGACTCGTTTCCTTGTACTATGAGGAAAAACAGTTGTTTTGTGCAAAATTCCAATGTAACTTCATTATAACATCAAAAGAGTGAGTTCAGAACATACTTCGAGAGAATGATATTATGCTAAGCGTAAGAAACGTTGCACTAGCCATCAGCTTTGATTAACATTAACAGTGATTTTAAAAAATATTGGCAATTAGGTTATGGGCCCGGAATTAGGTTTATTTTATGAGTGGCTAGGCATATGATGTCAATCAAATGAATACCATGTGCATGATAATTATGTTGCTCTACAGATAAAACCGCACCGCACAGGTTTTTTTAAATTTCGCTGTGTGAGTTGTGAAGATCAGTTGAATTCTATAAAGAGCGGTTATATTTCCCATCTATTCTGAAACTTGTGTGACAAACTTTGAGTTGGCTGCTATGTAGACGCAACTAAAGTTGGCTTTCAGTAATGGCACCTTTGTAAAACTAGAATAAGAACACAAACAAAAACTAGTCGATAGTGAAAATAATAGTAAATATAGCAATATAAAATAATCATAAGTAATATAACATAATTAAAATTAACTTAAAAACCTTTAACCTAAACTAGCCTAACCCTATCCAAGGTCGGTCATTGGCGGAAATGATCCCAAGATGCTGGCGGTGTTTCCCCGCTGCTCAGCAATACTGAGCCTTTGTCTGAGAAACGCACCAGCTCTGGGATCACAGGTAGTTCTAATGAGTTTTTTTTAGGGTATTGAATAAACTGTGTGCCTCTGGTCCCCATGGGCCTAGGGTCTCTACCGCAAACGGTACGAACATATAGCTGTTACCTAAACACAATTTATTACGAATTATTACAAAATGTATTATTTATTGACTGTATTTATTAATTTTTACTGCGGCCACTGCCGGAACGGAAGTTAATGGCGCCTTCTAGTATTGTATATTATGTATACACGGTGTTGCCTGTAACAGGAGCAATAAATTAAAACATACATAAACGTGCACAATTTGTTTAACAAGCATTTCTAAAAATAACTTATTGTTTTAATGGTAATTTCTAAAATAATGTTAATTAGAAGAAGAATATATCGTATTGCAAAATGTGTGGTATTAGTAGAGTCACAGCTATGTCAATGCTAAGGGAATATCGATGTGGAATTGGTTTGATTGAACTTCTGAAAGCTGACTTTTTAAAAGTTGCTGTACAAATTTTGTTGAATTTATTGCTCCTTTTACTGGAAATTCACACATCTTCACGCAAAAACGACTGGACGGATTTGAATGAAATTAAGAAGAGAGTTTAATATACCCTAACTTACACATCACATAGGCTACTTTTTATCCAGCAGGGTTCCCGTAGGATAATGTGGTTTCAACGCGAGCGAAGCCGCAGGCAAAAGCTAGTAATTTAAACTTTTAGAAGAGTTGTGATCTAGGCTATAAATGTATGCTACATGCATGGGTAAGGACCAAAAAGTTGGACGTAATTTAGGCGTAGTTAGCCTTAGAAAAAAAGCGATCGGAAAAAGTTCCGTTGTGCGACAATAATTAACGACACAATATTGAACCTCAAAATAATACCTTAAGGTACATTATTCGATGGTTAATTTTAATTTGTCGTCGCAAAAGGGAAAACTTGATACAAATTTTAATTAAATGAGTTAGGTAGTCAACTTTTTGATCTTCACCCGCATATATTAAAATTTATAGTTACTAATTTTAATTCAATAATTTCATTATAATCTTATCAACTTATCGGACATTGGGTTCGAGCGCAGATAACCATTTGCACCGTCATTATGTCTTGTCTATTGTTTGCTTATTACATGTGCGAAGTGTTAAAGCAAATACTTAAGTTTGTTCGACTCGAGATGGCTATTGCTCCGTTCGATTGTGTTTTTATAGAAATAGTTATTTGTGCAACAAGAGAGCAAAGTTGTTTTTTTGTTACGAGTGCTGATTTTGAGTCCCGAGCAAGCGAAGGATTCTACGTTTGAATCACGAGCGTAGCGAGTGATTCTATGTTAGAATCCTGAGTGTAGCGAGGGACTCAACAGCACGAGATGCAAAAAACTTTGCTCTCGTGTAGCACACACAACTTTTCACCTCATCAGCGAGAACATATTCGACATTTTGTGCTTTTTCTTCCAACGTATGTTTATAGTCTTTGTTGCTGATTTCAATAATATTATTAATCAGAAAATAGATAAGTGCTGCTTAAAAACGAATAACAATATAATTAAATTGAAATTATAATCAACCAACCAACACGGTTATTGACATTATTTGATCAAATTGAAAGATTTAGCAGATACATGACGTGTTTATTTATAAATACATATTATATTACGAGATTTTGTTTATAAATTGATTAATATTTTTACTCCCAAAACACCAAACAAAATAAATGCAAAAGAAAATAGCAATTACAATATGAACTGGATATTTTTTAAGGTAGGTACGTTTTGAATATGCATCTATGATAAATGGTGAAATTATAAATTATTATTATATTTACAATAAGTAATAAGTTGAAAAATCTTATTTTATTTGAGCAATGATCTATTGTTTTATATAAAAGGCACAATAATTTTAATATTCGGTCGTTAAATAAAAATATAATAATGAAAATAAATACGTTCCAATTAAAACTTTTTCTGGTGTTTTTAATGCATTTTTTGGTATAACGCGTATACGAACTGTTCTCAATTGAGGTCGGATTCGAAAATCGAATTTCAAATTGATAAGTTTCTATCCCTCTCTTTTATATAAATATGAAAGAAACAGAGTGCATCGAGATTCAAATTATTAGAATTTTATAATTAACCTTTGGCTGAAGAATGACAATTCGTGGTCAAAAATTAAAAAGCTACTTTCTACTCACGCTCGAAACAAAATCGCATTTTGTTCACTGTTATCTGACAGCAAAATCGCCATGTTTGAGCTGGTGAGGTGAAAATATAATAATTACTATGGATGTTGCGATTTACAGCAGAAGCCGAGAATAGATGTGACTTGGCGCTATAGCAGAATAGAACCATCTAACAGTCCAAATTACCGCGAATTTAAATAAATCCCAGAAACCAGCCATATCTCGATAGTGTCATTAAAAGCATGGTTTACAAGATGGACAAGATGTAGGTACCCGTATTCCCGCTAAACTAATTGAAATAATTAATGAAATTCCGCAAACATATCTTAAAGAATCTTCATAGTAATTTCGAAGGAAATAGGTACCATAGCGTACGTTTGTAGAGGTATCTATATGCATACCTCTAAAACTGCTGCTGTATTTTGTAGTTAGTATAGTAGGAATATAGTACATATATAGTTGTATCTTAGATAATTTTGTAGAAATTTGATTGATACAGAAATCCCGCTCTATACATATTTAACTGGTAGAAAAGTAAATTGATACTTAATTAGGGGTGAATGACCTTGTTACCATAATGTTAGCTACGATACTGGATACACCTAAAACACAGACACATTAATAACGAGCGTACTACACCCACAGGGACGTAATGATATTAATAAATTATAATGAAACAAAATGACACTCCTTTAAATCACACTCAAACCGGTTTTGAAGTAAATTTATTCACTTTGTAGCATTCAAACAGAGTAATTTGTATGGCAGTCGGCGTAGGGCAGAGTCCTAATGTAGTACAGATTATATTCATATATGACGCGTACGGCGCGATGTTATGAATATGATAATTTAATTATCCCCAACTCGCACTCAGAAGAAAATTGCCACACGCTAATGGAAAATATGACGACTTTTAAATATTTTGTTAATATTCACTACGACGCTATTACGCTATTTTTATTTATCAACAATGTTTTATCAACACGACTTAATCGTATATAAATAATAATCTGTCATTTGTTTATGTTTCATTTATACAAGGTCAAGTTCACGTTTCGTATCAAGCCGGAACGGTATCACTCTGTTTCGTAAATCTTCAGGGAAATGCACAAATCAAATGCCGACACGGTAAGGTAAGGTTTCGTGTAAGATAAAATACTTACGATTTATGCCACAGAGTGAATATAAATTTTGGCGCCTTTTTTTCAACGACAACGCATATGTTTTTTCGGCGCGAGACGCGAGCCCAGGGCGCGCGCGAATCAGCCTGCGAGTGGGTAGCGACTGAGCTCAGCTGTTCAGTGTTCAGTTCACTACAGCCGCCCGCCCTCCGTACTATCGCCTCTGCACTTTAATACCTAAATGAATACATAAGTTAGTTGATAACGTCTAGACGCAATTTAAGATCGGGAAATTGAATGCCACTTGCTCTCGATGCAATTCGTACGAAATGATTACGTTTGATGACATCTTACTTCGTGGTTAAAATTAGGGTTGGTGTACGCGGGGCATTTTGATATTTAATAAAGAAATTTAAAAATAAGTCATGAATAATACAGTTTTTAAAATGTATTTCATGTTTAACAACATATATGATTCCACGTAGACTGCTAAGTTCTCTAATTCTAACCTCCGTAGCACAGAAGTATCAAAAGCTTCTAGACCGACCTCTTTCGGGGCTACGAGTCTCAGGTATTTCTACTTTCCACTAAACGAAATACATAATAATTTTGTCCGTCAGTGAGGACAAATTGTTAAGCAAAACATATTGTGAAGTTTCTTAAATGCTTTGTGCCTGTTAAATACATTATTTTCAGCACGATTTAAGTAGAGCGCTCCAATTATATGAATGACATCAGTCTATACTACAATGTCATCAATATACAAATGAAATCAATTAATATTTTAGCAGTAAAATAATTTATAATTGCTTCATTGAGACTGATTAATAATGAAATGATTCATTTTATTCTGTTATTTGTACATTGATTTACCGTCATTCTTCAAGACCGTGATCCATAGGGCCGCATTAAAATTCCGCTTATGTAATGTGTACCAATAAATAATGTATCTGTGGCGCGTTATTCACTTTAGTCACGTAGCCACAGATTGTAATACAATGAGAACTCCTGGGGAATACGGAATTTGTTAATCCAAAACTCCTTGGTTATCCATAACTTCTTGGCACGTTAAAGTTGGCAGCCGGTATCAATAAAGAGGACGGAAGTTAAAAGTATATGGCGCGACTTAAAACCGCTTTAAAAAATTTCGTGTTTACTAATTTTGTCCCAATAAAGTATTTAATTAAGTAATCTAAAGACACTCAAAAAAATAAATAGAGTAAAATTTTAATATTCTAACTATGTGCCGCATCGACCAGTTGATCTTTTGTGGCAGCTTTAGATTTCACTGCTGAGTCTCGTTGAGTCCAGTCCAGACTGAATTCCCAGACTCTTCGGGCAGTGAGTTGTTGTATCTCTTCTGGGAGCTCAAAATGATGCTCTAAGTGGTTACTTCTTTTGTGCATAAGTGGTCCAGAGGAGCAAAGAATATGCATAGCGTCTCATCTGTCTCTTGGCAGAACCTGCACGATGCATCCTGTTTCATTCCCAATAGGAACAGGTGTTTGTTTAGTTTGCAGTCATCGGTCAAAATTCTAGTCACCGCATAGGTTTTAGATGTTTTGAGTCTCTTTAGATACCTTTTGTTCGTATCGTATACCAGACGTGGAAGCCCTCTTTAAAATACATTTCGTCGTTTTGCCATTTGTCTCTTGAGGGTATTTCTTTCAGGAAGTACCTTATTCAAATGTATATGTTTAAGCGACCCTCATGTCATGATTCCTTCACGCAAAATAAAAATAATTAGCTGAATCTCTTCTAGTGTAATTTATCGTCATGTTTCTTGAAAACGTTAGTGTATTATTTGTATAGTTTTTTTTGTTTCGCCTGCTATTTCGTAATATTTATTGGGCGATTACTAGGGCTTAAGTTTAATTGCAATCGACTTCAAAAATGAGGCGGTTGTATTTTTTATATATTTTTTAAATGTTTGCTACCGTAGAACTCCGTCATTTATAAACCGATATTTTTCCAGGAGGAATCGAAGGAACCCCTCAAACATTAAAAAAATGCCCTTATCAGGACGGTGACGGGCTGATGGGGCATGACCCATGCCCCTTTCCTGATGTTTTTATGGTCCAAAATCGACATTAATAATGTTCCTGATTCAATGCGTATAGAAGTGCATGATAATCAACGCAAGTGCATCGTCGACTAATTCCACTTATGGGACAACAAAGCCGCTACAATCGCTAATGCATCGCATTCAGATAGATTAGAGTCGTTTAATGAGCTATTGTTCAGCGATGGACATCCGATAATGAATACTAAACGATACATAGCTTTTCCGATATTACTCGCACCAAAATTCTTAACATTTGAATGGGTATTAGAGATTTGAACCTTTTTCTATATTTTATTTTATATACTTTTTATTGAGACACAATCCAGAAATACCATTATTTTATTACTTACCTACAACGGACGGAGAGGAACATAGCTTCTGTTATTACACCGTTGTCTTTGAAAAGTAGTGGGACTTCGATGCAGTTTTTAGCAATAAACGGTTATAAATTAAGAGCAGGATTTAGGCATGTCTGACAGTTATTGACCGCAAAGGTCTGCTGCAGCCGCCATCCAGGTAGCAAACAGGCTGTATAAGAGCTTACACAGCTATTATAATTCTAATTTAAGCTGTATAAAGGCTGCACAAGTGCTTATTCAGCCTGTGTGATACTTGGGTGCAGTACGTTTGACGCTATGATGCTTGACTTGAGAGGCTTTTTCGATTATGTTTTAATATCCGGAGCAATCCAGTAGTTCATCGTCATCGGCCAAAATACATCTGCTCCTGGACGCAACGCTTATCATTTATCATTCACTCTAAAAATAACTAACAAAGCATGAGGCAAGATTAAGGCTACGCAGAGATGTGCAAGGATGCGTAGCGAGGGATGTGTTTTTGTTAACCAATGGAATAACTTCATTAACTTATCCTCGCTCAGCGCAACTAATTCTATTGGTTAACAAAAACACATCCCTCGCTCTCGCTACGCATCCTCGCACTGGTGGAAACGCAGCCTGAGAATGCATGCGAGAATGACATATCATATCATTTCTTTATTGTTTGTATATCATAAACCCAGCGATCATAGGCCCACGTGGCACTACTACACTACTTCAGGCCTCCGCTAACTTGCGCAGGGGCACGAAAAAAATGTAAGAAAAATCCGCTGCACACATCCGCGCCAGTTAGCGCTGCGCCGTGCCAGTTAGTGACGGATGCTTTGTCGCAATTATAGCCTGCCGAAGACCTGATCAACCTCAACGACAGTGCCATCAAATGTGTAACGAGTCTGTAACTTACTATTCAAGCTGTATTCGACGTGTTATAAATAACCCTACCATACGATAAAATAAAAAATTATAGCCTGACAAGTTGCGGTTTAACACGGATATATTAGCTGCAGCTTTACAAACCTCTTTCATATGGCAATGACGCGGACGTGTTTACGTCATATATTATATGCATTACAAAACTGTCAGTATCACGTCAGTATAGTGCGAGACCAGCCTATCTGTGAACCAAGAATCTTATATACTAACTGGATATTGCATGCCGAACATTCCTTTGAAGCCAGAAAAAATGACCTTGAATTACGTCACGCCGATCTTGCATCTCTTTCTTTAAGGTGTCCATGATTAAGCATACATTAGGAATATCCCGCGGAATTTGACATATACAACACATTGCTGATTGATGATTTTGTAATTTATTAAATTCAAATCCGATCAACTGTTTTATCATGAAAGTGAACACCCATCCTAGTAGGATAGGAAAGTATATGCATAGCTAAATTTTATTGTTGTTTCGTGCGTTGCCGTCCCGCTCGCACTGGCTAATTTACCAGAAAGGAATGGAAGCCTTACATCGGCGATAAAACATTAGCATTCTAGGCAATGCTGATTTCAAGTGTCCGTGTAACTGGAGACCACTTACTGATACTTAAACGGACGGCTAAATGTATGGAGAAAAACGCGACGCATACGTCAACGTCCCTTTTTCACCATGTATTAGCCGCCTTTACGCAACGGCAGCGTATTGTGAGCACCTATGAGGCCAATACTTAAATATAGCAGCAATTTTAGTATAGACGTTTTTTGTTTATATGTGTTTGTGAATACGAGTGTGACTATGGCTGAGTTCACAGTGAGGTAGCCATTAGTGGATTAGGTTAGGAATATACTTACCGTTGGTGTAGGTATCAATGTGACGTTCTCTAGTAAAAGATACTAATTTGTCAGTCCATTTTTGGTTACATTTCTATGCCACTCTGCACTTAGTCCGCCTTAATGATATTCGGCAAAAGGTTTCCTTTTACCTGAGCACGCCACAAATAGTTACTAACAAAAACATAAGAGGAGTATTTCTCAATGGATAAAAAATAATAAAATACTAGGACGTTATAACAGTTTCTTTATTTTCCACATGTGAGAACAATTTCGTCAGCAGGGTCATCAAATTGTCGAACGCTCTGAAGCCCTTTATCGGTACAATCGACAGCCAAAACCGCCTCCTTCCTTCATCTTTTGGAAAACTGCAATATTTAATATTATTCAAGTAAATTGTAAAGACACAAACAATAAACATGTTATTCTGTGATATGAATTATGAGAATAGAAAACGTACTAAGTTGATAGATTTAGGTCCATTTTATACGAGTAAATACCATGCATGAAAACGAATTGGTCACCCGAGTTGTAAAACCACACAATCTTTAGTTTCTCATTTAAGACAATGTTTAACTCCAAATAAACAAAATATACTTCTAACTTATCATTATAAACCTATTCGTGGGGTTCTTGAATAAAAACTAACAAAGCTTACAAGCAAAATAGAGGAAGATTGATTGCTAGTAAGATTTTTGAACATTTTCGTAAAATAAGTACTCACCTATAAAATTTTGTGTCGGATTTCTGCCTCCAATTACTTTTACAATGCTTTACTATGCAATACATAGCGCATTACCCAAGTAAATCGACGAAATACGTTTATTTCACGAAAAATTTTATTGAATTGGTGAATGACTTTTGACAATTCTGACATATCGGCGATATTTCTTTATTATTAGTGTTGTCATAGTACGTAGGAGGTGCATACCCGTAAAATGAGAATTTTGATTCGGTTATTTTTTTTGTATAATACATAGAAAACTAAGTAAATTTGATCGCAGAAAGCTTTATATGAAAAATATTTTTTTTTTTGGAATTAGCTTAAAGTAAATTAATTAGGTAATGCCCGATAATTCGTATTTCTATAAAAAATAAGTTTTTTTTTATAAATAACATGGTAACACATCACAGTGTGGAAAAGAGATAAAACATATGAGCAAAGGTGAATGAACCTGGCTTCAACTCATAGTTCGGCACGCAACATCCAGTTAGTATATAAGATTCTTGCTGTGAACTAAAGGGTGTCGCCAAAATCTTCACACACAGAGCTCTCGAACGCAGTTACTAACAATTTTATTGTATGACATTTCAGCATGACAGTCGAAATTCCTAATTTCTCCGTTTCACTGATAAGTTGGTCACACTCTAACGCTATTCGTCAACAATCAATGTCAAACCATTGTTCATCGGAGTGCTGCTCAATCCTTCTTTACGAAATAAATATTGAATCTTATTGTAAAGACTTTTTCTTGCACCGCTGTGGATAGTTTTGGCGTTATTATGCAAAAACATTTAGAATTTGTGAAATATTAAGTTCAGTTTTCCGTTTGATTACATCCGTCCGTGACATTCGATGGCTTTCAATGTCACTTACCAAAGAATGGTCCTTGCTCCAGCTTTCTAGTAAAATAAAATAGTCATCATCATCATCATTTCAGCCATAGGACGTCCACTGCTGGACACAGGCCTCCTCAATTGACTTCCACATGGGCCGGATAGAAGCGACCCGCATCCAGCGAGTCCCCGCAACCCTGACCAGGTCGTCCGACCACCTTGCGGGTGGCCGTCCTACGCTGCGCTTGCCGGTACGTGGTCTCCACTCGAGAACCTTTCTGCCCCAACGGCGATCGGTTCTTCGAGCTATGTGCCCTGCCCATTGCCACTTCAGTTTGCTAACCCTGTTTGCTATGTCGGTGACGTTAGTTCGTCTACGAAGCTCATCATTTCTGATTCGATCACGTAGAGAGATCCCGAGCATAGCCCTTTCCATAGCTCGCTGAGTGACTCTGAGTTTCCTTAAGAGGCCCATAGTTAGAGACCACGTAAAAATAAACTAGTACTTACCATTAAAAATGGGCATATATGGCAAGGAACAAAAAGCTACTACTTGTCGGGCTGTACTCATACTCTTGTCCCACATGAGTGACAGCTGCATTGTCATTCATTGTCACGCGACGAATCTTATCATCTGGGGCTTAATGATGGTTGCGTTTATCACATGATAAATAATTAAGTGACAAAGCGTCTGTCACTCACACTCGTGCAAGTGTCAAAACGTGACGGATGCTTTGTCACTTATTTATCGCGTGGTTAAAGCAACCATCATAGGCCCGCTGGAGGGTGCTGGAGGTTAAGAAACCGTTTCTTCTCATTACTGTACTCTTTTAGAAACTTCTACAGTGGATCAATCGGTAAACTTTTTGGAATGACGTGACACGATTTTGCAATGACGAGATTCGAGCGACGAGTTCTGAAGAATATCTCTGCTATATTAATATTTATGAAGGCACGGTTTGTAAAATTCATAAGCAACATTTTCCGTATAAATAATGGATTAGGTTAACCAATTCCTTTTTAAACACGAATAAAATAAAGGTGCTGTAGAATCTGTAGGGTTGGGAATCTGTTGTATTGGGAATCTGTAGTGTTGGCAATCTGTTGTATTGGGAGTCTGTAGTGTTGGGAATCTGTTGTATTGGGAATCTGTAGTGTTGGGAATCTGTTGTATTGGGAATCTGTAGTGTTGGGAATCTGTTGTATTGGGAATCTGTAGTGTTGGGAATCTCTTGTATTGGGAATCTGTAGAATTGGGAATCTGCAGGGTCAGGAATCTGTAGGATTGGGAATCTGTAGTGTTGGGTATAATTCGTTTAATGTTATTTAACGTTGGTAGTTAAACAAAATGTAGGTAACATTAAATGCAATATGTCATTTATAGTAGTACTCGCATATTGCATTTGAATGGTGACAATATCCAGGTACCATTTGTCGCTGAGGCACTCACCAAATGGTCCACTGTGTGTCAAGGTAACGAACGGCCTGATAATGTCGTCAGCCAAAGGGGTTGGGATGACATTTTATGTAGGGAAGTCTACGGTGGGTTACTTGCCGACGCAACAGGCTTTAATTTGGCGCGTTTGAAGGCTGTTGCTAAGCCTGAATCAGGAGCGTGGCTACATGCTTTGCCTTCTCCTCAGTTGGGTACATTGCTGGACAACGACTCATTAAGAATCGCGGTTGCTCTGCGGGTTGGTTGTAAAGTATGCGAGCCACATCGTTGCATCTGCGGGGTAACAGTTGAGGAGAATGGCCACCATGGCCTCAGCTGTCAGAGATGCGCGGGGCGATTTGCAAGGCATCATGCGATCAATGATTTGGTTCGTCGGGCTTTAGTGTCTGCCAATAACCTTGTACCTTGGAGCCTCCTGGGTTGAGTCGAACTGATGGCAAGAGGCCTGATGGTCTCACGTTGGTTCCTTGGCAGAAAGGTCGGTGCCTCTTGTGGGACGCAACTTGTGTGAGTACGTTTGCTTCGTCCCACTTGACTCACACCATTAGAACTGCTGGGGCGGCCGCGGAGTGTGCGGCAAGAGTGAAGCACACTAAATACAGTGCCTTGGAGCCAGCGTACGATTTTGTACCTATTGCAGTGGAGACTGGTGGACCTTGGGGCTCGGAGGCCAAGGATTTTATTAAGGAATTGGGCCGCCGGCTTAGGGATAGGGGCTGTGACCCGCGCTCTGGATCGTACCTGGTGCAACAAATTTCGTTGGCCATTCAGCGTGGTAACGCCGCCAGTGTGATGGGTACGTTTGGGTCAGGTACGATTCGGGGCGTGCCTCATTAACGAAATTGACGAAGCCTGTTGTGGATCATATCATTGGTTTGTATTTGACGAAGCCTGTTGCTGATTTGTTGTTGTATCTCACCTGACGAAGCCTGCGATGCGGATCAGAACTTATTGTAATTTTTCCTTTCGTGTGTCTTTTAATAAATAAATATAATTTATAGTAGTTTATGCAACTGTTATATGATGAGAGGTTTGAAAACACTAATGTGGTTAGTATAAGGTTGATTGGTTGACTGGTAGAGAATGCCTCATGGCATTAAGTCCGCCTTTTGTACGATAAGTTTTCTTTTGTGCAATAAAGATTAAATAAATAAATGTGTGTGTATCTCAGTACAATTAAATTTCTGCTGTGCACCGATTCTACCATCTTTGTTTGGCGCTATGGTTGAGTGGTAGAGGATGCCATTTGGCATAAGTCTGCCATTTGTACCGACTTTATGTTTTGTGCAATAAAGTTTAAATAAATAGAATAAATAATGTGGTTTTATGAAACAAGCCGAAGGCGAATAGCTACATCCTAACGATCACAAATGCCAACCATGGACTATTTTTTTGTTGGGTTTTAAAGGCAGAGTGCAATTCAGCCAAAAACAAAACAAACTGTCACGTTAATTTAAAAAATAATTATGGAAAAACTAAAGTGAGGAAAAATTAAAGAGCTGTTTGTAGAACCTTATAGCGAGGACTATCGATAAAAAATATAGTTTGATTGCCTCCAAAAACTATACATTCCCTATTGCATGTAATCCGATGTCTACTTATACATAATAATTTAATAAATAACAATAAATAAATAAAAAAAAGTGTGTGTGTCAGCTCCGACGCACGACTGGAGTTTACTCTTCAGGCCAGGCGCGCACCACGATTTTTTTTTAGTCGCGCGATAATTTTGTCGCAGAAATAAGCGTACTTCTGGGTTTATGAAAATCGTGGTGCGCGCACTCTCATTATAAACCCATATCTTGCATTTATGCGACAAAATTATCGCGCGACTAAAATCGTGGTGCGCGCCTGGCCTTAAGAACGATTATAAAATATATACTCAATACTCAATACGTTTATTGCACATAATGATTAGTAAATAGTTTAAGTATCACATTATGTACCCTGTCGGGTGCTGCAAACAAGGACGAGGAGGTAGGCACTTACATAATATTAATATACGAGTATAATATAAGTACAGCAAAATTACAATATTTTACAAGGAAAATTTACTTCCAATTCATTTTTAACAAATTGGAGAGATCATGAGTAGTAACTAAATAAGGAAGCGTGACGTAAAGCGCCCTCGAGCGGCTAGTTTAGTTACTAAATTTACGAAAGAAAACCGTATCTTACTATGAAATCCATACAAAGATACGACCTTATTAATTAAGGAGCTTTGATAATTTTTATGAACATGCCAGCTCCAGCAGGCCTAATACACAACATCATTCATCTAAAAGACATAGATAAATAAAAACATAAACCGTATAAACTTAAAAATAACATGTACACGAAAACAACTAAATTTGTATACACTATTTACATAAAAAAAACTGTATACAAATTTAGCCGATTCCGATAAGGGTTCCGCCAATATTGAATTGAACATTACATTCAAGAAAGATCTGGTATTAGACCTAGCCATTTACATTAGAAAAAAACAAACGTACAAAATCACCTTCCTTAAAAAAAACCCCTAAATAAATCCAAAATCTCCTTAACAACAACTCCAAACAGCGTTTTGAACTTCTCCTCCCAACTTTCGGTAGAAAACAAAATATCCTTCGTCTTCTCAACCAGCCTTTCAAAAGTAATACATCTCTTCTTCTTGTCCTTATTTTGTCTTTGATCTTCCATATCAGCCCGCTCAATAGTAGGCTGATTGACCAATAGGCACTCGGACCTCTTCACATCTGTTACTCTTTTTGACTTCCGCGGCTTACGAACCTCTTGTTGTGGCTCGCTCTCTAATCTGTACTAAGTTACTGATCGCTGGCCCTCAGCCTGACAGACAGAATCTTCAGACTCTTTAGATTGTAACGGCTTCGACAAATTAGCATCTCTATATGACTTTCCAAAACTTAAGTCATTCTCAAAAACAGATGGCGCATCCTGACTACAAACATCCGTATCCTTTTTTTTCTTATTTTGCATATACAACCAAAAAGCCCGTTTATATATACATCTCTCAGCAGACATAATCCTGCGAATTTGTTACTCCTTCACAAAAACCGGGCACGACTTATCTAAGGCCATATGGCTGCCTTTACAATTAATGCATCTAAAAATAGTCGTTTCGCAATTGGCATGCTCCCCGCCGCATTTCGGACAAGTAACTTTAGTAGTAGGACAAAACCTGCTCAGATGACCGAACCTCCAACATATTGAACACTAGCTGTGCCCCGCGGTGTTACCCGCTCATCCCACGGGAACACTACATTTATTCGGGATGAAAAGTATCCTATGTCCTTTCCCGGGTCTCAAACTATCGCCATACCAAATTTCATCTAAATCGGTTCAGCGGTTTAAGCGTGAAGAGGTAACAGACAGACAGACAGACAGACAGACAGACAGACAGACAGACAGACAGACAGACAGACACACTTTCGCATTTATAATATTAGTATGGATTGGGTAACCGGGAAAGTGTACTGATTTACCTTAAATCGGCAACCGTAGGCATAAACATATGGCGGTAAAGAAGTTCCCTTAAAACACAGACGAATAGCTTCAGCCTTAACCCAACGCCCATCATGATCCAAACGGTTCAGTCTACATATTGACAAAATGTCTTCAGACCCTTCAATATTCTTTAAAAATTCGTCTTCCTCAACCTCCAACTCAACCTGCCTTATAATTCCATAAGTGCAGCATGCCATATTAGACCAATAAGAACGTCTCGTCTCATTGTTAAACTCCTGAGAAGCCAGAAGCTTCTCCGCATCATCCTTAGAGTTAAACTGTATGCGAACTTTACGTGGACCCATAAACTTGACGGATAAAATTCCTTTTATACCCTTAAATTGCAGCAACTTTGCCAAACCAATCTGTTTCGGTAAATCTTCTTTTGACACTATATAAACTTCAAATAGCTTGTCAGGCACACCGTCCGGCTCCAGCTGCGTTTTGGTGGTTGCTAAAACCCGCAAGCGTTTAGGTTTCCTGCCTATTGTGATAAAACTATCACTACAACCACAGCTTTCGTCGCTCAGACCACAAGCACGCTTCACCGCTATATGCCGCACATCCGACATGGACTCAGCGTCCGATACAATATCCGATTGACTCGGCCCTGCCTTATTATCAAACTCCACTTCAGATAGCCACGACGTAGCTGCCCGCTGCCCACATTCTAAAAGTGACGTATCACTCACGACACCTCGACTTGACTCACTCATCGCAAAAACAGCGAAAAGGACTCTAAAACTGAATTAACTTAATTTGATAAAATTTTCAACCGTCACCTTTGACAACCAAACGTCAATCCTCGCAATACTTATATTTTTGGAACGTATCTGCCGTGCTAATTTAAAAAGTCGTATCTCAGTATACGATCGGGGTAAAAATACGACTTCTTAATTTAGCAGGTTATGCGTTAAGCGTTATAGACTAAGCTCCCGAAATAAAATGACCTTCACAGAGATGTTTATTTGATGAAATGTATTTTATATTTAGTTTAAAATGTCAATAAATATAATGCATATGGGTTGCCTAACAAATTTTAGTCCAGGGTATGTTTAGTTTAAAAGTAAAAAATTTTTTTTTTTACATTTCACCGATTTGATTATTAGATAAATTCATAATTAAATAATCTTTAATTTTATTTAATTTCAATTCAACAATCAGACCTTTGCAAAATGCTAGTAGGTATAGATTTACCTGTTTATACCTGGCTACCCAATAGTTGTGACGGGAAAAGAATAGGCAACCTAACGTTTGCATATTCTATGGGCTTCATACTTTCGATTGGTATAGAATTTATCTAATATTAATCAAACCGGTGAAATGTTTAAAAATTTTTTTATTATTATTAATTAAACATACCCTGGACTAAAATTTGTTAGGCAACCCATATGCAATATAATTATTGACATATTAAATTAAATATAAAATACATTTCATCAAATAAACATCTCGGTGAAGGTTATTTTATATCGGGACCTTAGTCTATAACGCTTAACGCATAACCTGCTAAATTACGAAGTCGTATTTTTACCCCGATCGTATACTGAGATACGACTTTTTAAATTAGCACGGCAGATACGTTCGATTTTACACCCCATATTTTTCATACCCCGGGCTTATATATGAAAATCGATTCTTAAGGAGTAAACTCCAATAAAATGTTGACCGTGTCCAGGTCTCGATGATGATTAAAGTTGATCGTGCATCCCTACGATAATATTGATTCTTCGTTTGATTGACATCCACAAATATGAGTTACAGTTGCCGAGAAACTTCTTGACCCAAAATGGCGGATCTGCGCATGCATATTTGTACGTAAATCGGCTACTGCGCAGTCAAGGTTAGGCTCAAGAAGTTTCTCGGCAACTGTACTTGAGTAGGTAAGGTAGGTAATAGTAAGTACGAGTCATGTTGTCCATCTGATATCATAAATCATACTATATGGAAACAATATTTTAATAAGTAAATTAACGTAATTGTATGCTAAACTTTATAGATCATAGATATAGTTGCCGGCAAAGTTTTAGAACAAAAATGGCGGATCTGCGCATGTACATTTGTACGTAAATCGGCTACTGCGCAGTCAAGGTTATGCTCAAAAAGTTTGCCGGCAGCTGTACAAAATAGTGTACAGTGCGTGAGCTGACAGAGTGTTATTCGAGTTTTATACCTGTCTTGCTCTCTATTACGCGATCCTGATAAGCATACCTGTGCTAACTCGGGGCACGCTCTAGGGAGAGGATATCGATATAATTAAATCAATATATGTGCTCATTGAACATTCTCCATTGCTATAAAAAGGTTCGATGCCATATCTGATCTGATATCGAGCCTCTTAAATTAAGATAATGTAAGTATGAAGATGTCATTTCGATCAACATGACAATTTACGTATATTATGAAAATTATTTTAAAATAAACATGTAAATGCACGTTTTAATATGTTTTTTTTTTTATTTGAAAATGTGAAGAAATAAGTATTATTATTTATTATTTATGTCGATGACATTTTAGCTGTTGACGGTAACATCGATATATTTTTTGTCGATAAAATATTTTGCTACGTCACTTTCGTATAGGTGCCCCAAGTTATCCCAGGTATGCTGATAAGTTCTCACTCTAACCTACACTTCTGGCACAACTGTGACACACGACTTATTCTCGCGCGAGATATACCTAACTCATCTATTTCTGTTTTTTTTTTATATTTCATAGGGGGCAAACGAGCAATCGTATCGCCTGATGGAAAGCGTTTACCGTCGCCCATAGACACCTGCAACACCAGAGGAGTCACAAGTGCATTGCCGGCCTTTCAGGTGGTAGTACGCTCTTTTCTTGCAGGTTTGAAGGTTGTGTTAGTAACTTGTATATAATCTGTGGTTCTGTACAGAAGTGTGAGTAAATGATGGGTGAAAAGATTCGCGACGAGAGTCACGAAGCATAGTTGTGCTAGACGGGCTGAATCGCGGATTGTAACGCCGTATTTAAATTGTCAACCACTTACAGGCACTTTAACATTAATCGACCATATCTTAAACTACATATTTAGTGCGCAGTTATCAGTTGATTAATAAACAAATCATATAAAGTGTTTAGTATTCGTTAATAGACCTCATGTTTAATCATTCTGGTCATGTAATAAATCTCGTCTACAGTAAGGGCTTGTGCACAAATAACGAGAAGTTTTAACGGCTACTTTTCGACCCAATGGTGATATTTGGTGGGGTTCTTTGTTACCCTTCCCCCTCACAACCCAACTCCACAAGAATTTCGTAAAATAGACACGCTATTTCGCACTGTAGAAAAATACACGTGAGGTCTCCTTAACCCCCCACCCGCTCATCCCACGGGAACACTAAATTTATTCGGGATGAAAAGTATCCTATGTCCTTCCCTGGGACTGAAACTATCTATATACCAAATTTCATCTAAATCGGTTCAGCGGTTTAAGCGTGAAGAGGTAACAGACAGACAGACAGACAGACAGACACACTTTCGCATTTATAATATTAGTATGGATTTTGGAGAAAATTCAATTATATTTTTTCCTTAGTCTTTGCTATAATTATATATTACAATAAATATTTATTTTTAAATTTTCGATATGTCACTTTACAATGTTATTCGCTGAAGGGCTCCTTTCTTCTAAAAACTATATATACCTACTTGAAATTTATTTGAATGTTATATTTTAGTGTGATGTCACTTGTTAGATTGTGTGCTGAATATATATAAATAAAAAAGCCAGTCAAGTGCGAGTCGGGCTCGCGCCCCGAGGGGTAACGTACGAACTATGAAAGCACTGCATATATTCCTCTAACGAAAGGATAAACAGTACAGTGACAAGCTTAACTTAACTATATCGTCAACGGAAAACTGTTTTACTTGCTGTAAATAAAATACGTTAAAAATAATTAAAAACTGTATTGTTTTCAGACGGTAGTACTCGCCAAATTTCATTGTTCTAGCTAGGTTAATGGAAAATCTATACTTAATATTATAAATGCGAAAGTGTGTCTGTCTGTCTGTTACCTCTTCACGCTTAAACCGCTGAACCAACTTCGATGAAATTTGGTATGGAGATAGTTTGAGACCCGGGAAAGGACATAGGATACTTTTCATCCCGAATAAATCTAGTGTTCCCGTGGGATGAGCGGGTAACACCGCGGGGCACAGCTAGTATCCTATAAATTTGTATCCCCTTGAGTGTCGAACTACTACGTTTTTTGCGGAAGGACAATAAAGTGATCCTAGTTATAAGGGTTCCGTTTTTTCCTTTTGAAGTACGGAAACCTAATGATAATAAAATAGAATAATGTTCACTGAGTCCTATATTTTTTACCCATATCACATATCCCAGTAGCTTACACACGTTGTATAACTTATACGTAGGTATACAAAACATTTATATTTAAGTAAAAAAATATAATTATTTCTATTAAATAGTATAACACAAGTAAATATATTAACTTAAGCTAATTGTATACTAAAATATATTATCATTATAATTTATCAAAAATATGTTTGTATATAAATCTAATAAAGCTATCCCATGCTTCCATTTGGTCTTCTGTCAGTTTTAAGTCGTTTTTCAGCATGCCTACCAAGACTTCTTTTGTTACCTGTGGAATAAATTAAAACATAAACATAAGTATGACAAATATATAAATTCATTCTTTTGTTATTCTAAAACGATTGTGTTTAGTGTTAATTACATGTAATAGAGTCTACTAGATGTAGTTCTTGACTACTTAAGAGTCCGATAAGAAAGTGTGGAAATTAAAAAGTGGTAATACTGATGTAGTGTCGTCCTGTTTTCTTAGATTGATTAGAAAACGACAAAACTACGATTTCTACTCTTTTATGTCGTACTGTATAGGGTTATCCGATGTCGGCTCGATTATAGCGAATTTGTATGTCGCGCGAGTCAGAATCGCCTGTCTTGATCGCACGGTATTGAAAGGAAAGTGACAGATAGTATTTGTCGCACGACAAAGAGTCATGTATCAAAGTTATGATAGACGTGCACTTGGTGCCTGGAGCTTGCTCAATTCACCACTCCCAAAGGCACTGTTGACGAGCTAGTTGGCAACAACGACGAAATCACTACATAGTATAAAACAAAGTGGCTGTTGTCTGTCTCTCCCTATGTATGCTTAGATCTTTAAAACTTCGAAACGGATTTTGATGCGGTCTTTTAATAGATAGAGTGATTCAAGAGGAAGGTTTATACATATGTATAATACATGCATAATTTATCAGCATTGCACCCGTACGAAGCCGGGGCGGGTCGCTAGTTAATCTTAAATAACTCACATCAAAATATTTCGTAGCGATATGTCTCTTCGCATGCGACTCTCCCAGCTTCTCCACCATGGCGACCACGACTTCAGGCTGCTTCAAGTTGGTGACGGCCATGTTGAACGCAGACATGAAGTTGATGGCGTGCGCCTTGAACTGGTAGCTGCCTCTGACCTTCTCCTCGTCTAGGCTGCGGATGGCTTTGAAGAACGTCTGCGTTTCTGGATCGGCACGGAATAACCTGTGGAAGAATACGGTATTCGATTGTAGTGAAAATTAATTGTGTCATTGAAACCACTATACACACATTCACCAAATAAACTAGCAGTAACTTTGAACATTATACTATTTTTAATTGGACAAAAACTAAAAAGACGTGACGTGTTTTGACTACTGATTTTTATGACGTCACAAGTCAGTATCGTCATAGAAACTTCATACTAACAGATCGTTTTTGACATTTCATAAAGAGTAGCCGATTTGAGCTGTTATCAAATACCGCATTGAAGTTTGATATATGTATTGTTTGGGTAAGTAAATTGAATAAGTGTAAGACTGTACTTTGTGTTGTAAAGTAACTTTACTTTGTCGCCTGAAATTGAAGCCAGATGCTGTGCCGTGCATAGATCCACCAAGAAAAGTACCTTTTGCACTACTGAAAGATCTGCGGGAGGAACTGGATCGCATGGAGGGCATGAAAGTCATAGAAAAAGTCACAAAACCAACGGCATGGGTCAACTCTGTAGTGGTCACAGTCAAGTCATCAGGTCAGCTTAGGGTATGTTTAGATCCTAGAAATCTAAATAAGAATATCATGAGAGAACACTATCCTTTAAAAAACGTAGATGAAATTAGGTCACAATTAAAAGGCTCTGCTTATTTTTCACATTTAGATGCATTTTCAGGTTTTTGGTCTTTGAAACTTGATGAAGAAAGTTCTGAACTCTGTACTTTTCAGACTCCATTTGGGAGATATAAATACTTAAGATTACCTTTTGGGATCAATGCATCAACAGAATTTTTTTATAGAGTAATTAGTGAACTTTTTGGTGATTTAGAAGGCGTTCTCATTTTTGTAGATGATTTTTTGGTCTATGGAGAGACACTTGAGATTCATAATGAGCGACTTAAAAAAGTGCTAGATAGGGCTAGACAAGTCAATTTGAAATTAAACAAGCCAAAATGTAAATTCGGAGTACAAGAAGTAGATTTTTTAGGACATTTATTCAATTCAGAAGGTGTTAAAGTCAGTCCAGAAAGAGTCACAGCAATCAAACAGATGCCAAGTCCTACTAATGTCAAAGATTTGCAGAGATTTCTAGGTATGGTTAATTTTTTAGGATGTTTTATTGAAAACTTGTCAGCGAAAACATCACTCATGAGGAGTTTGTTAAAAAATGATGTACCATGGCAATGGGATAGTAACTATGAAAAGGAATATTGTGAGTTAAAAGAAATCATTTGTAATACTCCAGTTTTAGTCCATTATGATGTAGATTTGCCTCTAGTTTTGTCAGTAGATTCGTCAAAGTCAGCGATTGGTGCAGTTATAATGCAAAACAATAGACCAATTGCATACAGTTCAAAAACATTAACAAAGTCACAAGAAAATTTTGCTCAGATTGAAAAGGAATTATTCGCCATACAGTTTGGATGTTCTAAATTCAATCAATATGTCTATGGTCGCAAAGTCATTGTACGCACCGACCATAAACCTCTGGTTTACTTGTTTAAAAAGCCTTTGCAGGGTGATTCTCATATAGTTTTAAAATATTAACATTTTTTTTTATTTTTTTTTCTGTGATATATTGCGGTGTATATTAAGAGTACATACCAAAGGCTAATTTTTGGTGCAGATGGACAAGCTTAATACCCTCTGCAAGTGATTAAAGTAATGCACGTGTACACGGCTGTGACATCCCTAAGCATAGTTGTGAGACTGTATAACATGGGTGTGACAATTTCATCGAAAATCAAGTAATTGTGTCAAATAACAAGTAACCAAGTAGCCAGGATCATTCACCAGCAACTTGCTCTTCGATACGGTCTTGTGGGGTCTGAGGTGCCGTACTATAAGTACGCACCGATGCCAGTTCTTGAGAATGGTCGTGCCACGCTCTATTGTGATCGATCTATCATCACGGACAGGACTATTGTAGCCAATAAGCCTGATATCGTTTTGGTAGATCGATCCAAGCGCCAGGCAGTGCTCGTCGACATCACCATCCCCCATGACGAGAACCTCGTGAAGGCCGAGAAGGACAAACTTAGCAAGTACCTTGACTTGGCTCACGAGGTGACCGCCATGTGGGATGTTGACTCGACGATCATTGTCCCGATAGTCGTTTCGGCTAACGGTCTTATAGCGAAGAGTCACGACAAACATCTTAAGAGACTCTCGCTAGATGGCTGATTTAATTTATTTTTCTTTGGTGACATCTGCGGAAAAAATACAACAAATTGATAACCCAACTTAGCAAACAAAATCATCAAATTATTCAAATATACTACTAGAATGTCACAACCAAGCATTACATGTCACAACCGAGGTTTGAAAAATTCCGTGGTCGTGTCACTTAGATCTATCTATGGTCGTGACAAATTTTGAACATGAGCGACATAATGGAACAATTTGCTTTGTCTCGCCAATTTTAAACAATCACCTTATTCTGTTATTTCTGAGGTACAATTTATATAAGTATCAATAACATAACAGTAGAACTTACATTTAAAACTCATTCCACGGTGGTGACTGGTGACGTACTAAGGTTGTCCTTTTCTTTAATAAATACAAGAAAATAATTTTGCTATACATTCACCGCACTTTGTCATAAGCAGAACCGACAAGAAGGTAGTTTTTCCGTTCTTAAAAAGCCTAAATAGGGCTGCTAGCTTCAAATATAATTGTCTACCAAGTTACACGTATTTAAACAAACACACATGGCTGTGACAAAAAAATTGATCACAAACTTCATGATGTTCTGAATCAGAAACTGTTACATTATACTTTTACAACTTTTTAATAATGTTATCAGACATTTATTAGCTTTGTGTCATTCGTATAACATTAGTCAAAATTACTTGATATTGTAGCAGAAAAAAATATTTAATTAGAAAATCGGGAGATATCACACGGCATGGACGTGACATTTTGGGCAAACATTCTTTTTTTTATATATATTTCTGAATATTTTAAGATAAATGTGTTTATAAAAGATAAGTAGAGGATATTTGCTCAACAAAGGCATAAATAGATTTTTGATTTAAACAAAATAAACATGTGATTCTTACAAATCACAAAAAAATGCATGAGAATAAGAATTACCCATGAGGTACCTGCAAGACTGCAGCGTATGATGTTAACGTTACAAAAATATGATTTAGAAGTCATTCATATACCTGGTAAGGAAATGTACATATCTGATACTCTGTCTAGAGCAGCCATGAAAGACCATTTTATTCCAGAAAATGAACCTGATATATATTGTCATGTCAATTTAGTCGAGTCAAATCTAGCCATTAGTCAGGAATATAAAAACAAGTTGAAGCAGGCGACCATTGATGACGAAACTTTAAAATTGTTAAAAAAATATTATCAGGAAGGATGGCCCTAAAGATAAAATAAAATTAATTCAATAGTAAAACCATACTGGAGCATTCAAGGTGAAATTCATGTTACAGGTGATTTATTGTTCAAAGGGTCAAATCTAATTGTTCCAAAATCCATGCAAAAAGAAATATTACACAAATTGCATGAAGGTCATCAAGGCGTAAATAAATGTCTAAGATTAGCTAGAGATTCATTATACTGGTCTAATATGTCTGCTGATATAAAAAATGTAGTGGAGCAATGTGAAATCTGTGCCAAGTTCAAGCCGTGTAATCAAAAAGAACCGTTAAAGAATTATGAGATAAGTACATATCCTTGGCAAAGAGTTGGTATTGATCTGATGCATTTTGATAGTGCAACCTATATTGTGGTAACTGATTATTATTCAAAGTATATAGAAACAGCCTTATTAAGGAATAACAGTACAGCTGAAAATGTAATAATAAACTTAAAGTACCATATTTGCTAGGCATGGGATACCAATGACATTAGTGTCAGATGGTGGTCCTCCATTTCAGTCGTTAGAATTTAAAACTTTTTTGCAGCAATGGGACATCTATACTATTATAAAATCCTAAATTTGTATTGAAAATAAATTTTCTATGGGGGGAGGTCATGATTTCAGGAAAAATCTCGATAGCGTGATGCAGCCGGATAGTTGTTTTGTATGGACACGCTTCGCCGTGCCAACCTGGCGCCATCTGTTTTAAAAAAAACCGTTGTCCTCGCATCACGCCGAAACGGCTGGATAAAAAGTTACCAATTTTGGTACAGGAATAGCTGAACATCCAAAGATGGTTATAGGATACTTTTTATTATGATTAATATTTATCTCTGAAAACATAAATTCCATGAAATATTTTCCTTACAATGTGTAACCTTATAATGACAGCGTTTGTGATTTTGAATTTAGAACGACGCGACCCCCGCGTGGCTCTTACGTGTACAAAAACTAAAAAGTATGAATTCGACATAATACCTCCTCGCGGCCCACCGGTATTAACAATAAGGTTAAGGTTGTTTGAGGCGTTCAGTTACGGAAACCGTCTTAGTTAGATAGAAAAGATGGCGCCAATTATCGACCAACACAGACGAAAATATGAGTGCAATGTTCGTTGTAAATTGGCTCATGCAAAAAAAAAAAAACATACATTTCTTTAAAAACACAATTTGCGACAATAGGAACGAATTAATGCTCTTTTATTGAATATGCAATTATATTCTTCTGTAGTTTGTAAGTATTGACCATAAAAAAACCCAGAGACGAAATAAAAAATGTTAATGAATAAAACAGATTTTTAATGCCATTTTATCGAGTGTAATTGAAATAAAAGTATTTCGAATCAATTTAAGTAAATTAAATACATTTTTAAATATGTTTTACCAACCAACATTTAGAACACTAGGCGCAAATTTTGGTATTGTTTGTGTTTGGCCTAACTTACTAATAAGGTAGCGAAATGTATAATAAACGATAAATATACGATATATTTAGCCACAATTTTGCATCTATGTAGTTTTTTTAATATATCAAATTTATTCAAAACATTAAATATCAGTAATTCTTTATTTTTAACGGTATGTTGAGATTTTGTTCTCAATGACCAATTTTCCGCTAGATGGCGTTGTTACTTTGACAAAATCTCCATACTAGCGGCTGCATCGCGCTGTTAAGATTTTTCCTGAGTTAATAACACCAGCTCCATACATGTAAGGTTTTGGAGCCATTGATGGGTCTCCTCGACACCAAGGCCAGGATTCACGTACGTCGTTGCGTGCCCGTGACCACGACTCGGCACAAGCTAGGGTCCAGCTGTGATGGGTTAACCTGGACTTCGAGAATTACTACCGAAGTTGTTGAATATTGATCGCATACCTAATACGCAGCAGTGTATTCAGGTATTGAGAGTTGCTGCTCGACAATGTATGCATTTTATATGAAAAACAACCATGATTCGAGACAAGACAAAATTATGAAATTTACAATGTAGAAATGATTTCACCTAGCCGGGATTTGAACCCAGAACCTACTGAAATAATAACCGTGTTATCTCATGCATTTTCCTTTGCTTCCTTATTCATTATACCACGGATAACAAAACAGTGAGGCCATCACGTATCCGTTCAGTGATGCTGTCGCCATTATTGACGTACGCTCGATTGAGTTAAGTTGGCACCTGAATCTTATGGCGTTACTTAGGACATTATTATGACAGGTCATATTATTATTATATTAGTATTAGTACCATTGTAGACGAAAATAATTTATTGTCATCTTAATAGATGTCATTAATATATATGTTCAGGTAGGACTATGAGCTAATTATTTTTCAAGGTGCTTTGAATAGTTATCTACAATAAACAATAAATATTCAAAACGATATATAAACATAAGTCTAGCCTCAATTTAAACTAAACCAAGATGATGTTCACAATGGTAGCACGAAGGTGCGGAGCGATCTAGAGTAGTCGCCCACCCACTAAATTAAGAAGTAACTTAATGCGAGGCCGTAGGCCGAGCTCTACGAAGCACCGAAGGTGCAGAGCGTCCTAGGGATGCCGCTCACACATTTAAGCTTATATTAAGTGTGTGGGCGGCCTCGCATTAAGTTTTTTAAATCTACAATAGAAAATAAATATTAAAAACAATCTTTTAAACATACCTAAATCTTGACCCATCTTAATTAAACCAAGATCATGTTCACAAGCGTAGCACCGAAGGTGCGGAGCGTTCTAGGGAAGTCGCCCATCCACTAATATAAGTAGTAACTTAATGCGAGGCCGTAGGCCGAGCTCCACGTAGCACCGAAGGTGCAGAGCGTCCCAGGGAAGCCGCTCACACACTTCAACTTATATTAAGTAGGTGGGCGGTCTCGCATTTAGTTATTTAAATCTACAATAGACAATTAATAATCAAAACAATTTTTTAAACATAAGTCTTGCCTCAATTTTAATTAAACCAAGATCATGTTCACAAGCGTAGCACCGAAGGTGCGGAGCGTCCTAGGGAAGGCGCCAACCCACTAATATAAGTAGTAACTTAATGCGAGGCCGTAGGCCGAGTTTCACGTCGCACCGAAGGTGCAGAGCGTCCCAGGGAAGCCGCTCACACACTTCAACTTATATTAAGTGGGTGGGCGGCCTCGCATTAAGTTATTTGAACATACTTTAAGTGGGTGGGCGTCTTCCCTGGGACGCTCCGCACCTTCGGTGCTAAGTTACTTTTTAAACCCTTAGTAATTTAATGCGAGGCCGTAGGCCGAGTTCCACGAGCGTCCCAGGGAAGCCGCCAACCCACTTAATATATGTTTAAGTAGCTTAATAGGCGGCTTCCTTGGGACGCTCCGCACCTTCGATGCTACGCGGAGTTCGGCCTGCGGCCTCGCATTAAGTTACTTCAACTTATATTAAGTGGGTGCGGCTTCCTTGGGACGCTCCGCATCTTCGGTGCTACGCGGAGCTCGGACTTCGGCCTCGCACTAGGTTACTTCAACTTATATTAAGTGGGTGGGCGGCTTCCTTGAGACGCTCCGTACCTTCGGTGCTACGCGGAGCTCGGCCTGCGGCCTCGCATTAAGCTACTTCAACTTATAATAAGTGGGTGGGCGGCTTCCTTGTGACGCTCCGCACCTACGGTGCTACGCGGAGCTCGGCCTTCGGCCTCGCATTAAGTTACTTCAACTTATATTAAGTGGGTGCGGCTTCCTTGGGACGCTCCGCACCTTCGGTGCTACGCGGAGCTCGGCCTTCGGCCTCGCAATAGGTTACTTCAACTTATATTAAGTGGGTGGGCGAATTCCTTGAGACGCTCCGCACCTTCGGTGCTAAGCGGAGCTCGGCCTTCGGCCTCGCATTAAGTTACTTCCATTTATAATAAGTGGGTGGGCGGCTTCCTTGGGACGCTCCGCACCTACGGTGCTACGCGGAGCTCGGCCTTCGGCCTCGCATTAAGTTACTTCAACTTATATTAAGTGGGTGCGGCTTCCTTGGGACGCTCCGCACCTTCGGTGCTACGCGGAGCTCGGCCTTCGGCCTCGCACTAGGTTACTTCAACTTATGTTAAATGGGTGGGCGGATTCCTTGGGACGCTCCGCACCTACGGTGCTACGCGGAGCTCGGCCTTCGGCCTCGCATTAAGTTTCTTCCACTTATGTTAAGTGGGTGGGCGGCTTCCTTGGGACGCTCCGCACCTACGGTGCTACGCGGAGCTCGGCCTTCGGCCTCGCATTAAGTTACTTCCACTTATATTAAGTGGGTGGGCGGTTTCCTTAGGACGCTCCGAACCTTCGGTGCTACGCGGAGCTCGGCCTTTGGCCTCGCAATAAGTGTAGTGAACGTATGATATTGTGTTTACGCGTGCGAAGCCGCGGGCAAAAGCTAGTAGAACATAAAGTCACATCACCATATCATTCACAGTCTAATGGACACTCCAGCACCTATACAGAGTCAAACTGTTATAACTGATAAAAAATATACAAGATCAGGACGTCTCATCAAACCTACAAAACGTTACATCTATACTATTATAAAATCCTAAATTTGTATTGAAAATAAATTTTCTATGGGGGGAGGTCATGATTTCAGGAAAAATCTCGATAGCGTGATGCAGCCGGATAGTTGTTTTGTATGGACACGCTTCGCCGTGCCAACCTGGCGCCATCTGTTTTAAAAAAAAACCGTTGTCCTCGCATCACGCCGAAACGGCTGGATAAAAAGTTACCAATTTTGGTACAGGAATAGCTGAACATCCAAAGATGGTTATAGGATACTTTTTATTATGATTAATATTTATCTCTGAAAACATAAATTCCATGAAATATTTTCCTTACAATGTGTAACCTTATAATGACAGCGTTTGTGATTTTGAATTTAGAACGACGCGACCCCCGCGTGGCTCTTACGTGTACAAAAACTAAAAAGTATGAATTCGACATAATACCTTCTCGCGGCCCACCGGTATTAACAATAAGGTTAAGGTTGTTTGAGGCGTTCAGTTACGGAAACCGTCTTAGTAAGATAGAAAAGATGGCGCCAATTATCGACCAACACAGACGAAAATATGAGTGCAATGTTCGTTGTCAATTGGCTCATGCAAAAGAAAACATACATTTCTTTAAAAACAAAATTTGCGACAATAGGAACTAATTAATGCTCTTTTATTGAATATGCAATTATATTCTTCTGTAGTTTGTAAGTATTGACCATAAAAAAACCCAGAGACGCAATAAAAAATGTTAATGAATAAAACAGATTTTTAATGCCATTTTATCGAGTGTAATTGAAGTAAAAGTATTTCGAATCAATTTAAGTAAATTAAATACATTTTTAAATATGTTTTACCAACCAACATTTAGAACATTAGGCGCAAATTTTGGTATTGTTTGTGTTTGGCCTAACTTACTAATAAGGTAGCGAAATGTATAATAAACGATAAATATACGATATATTTAGCCACAATTTTGCATCTATGTAGTTTTTTTAATATATCAAATTTATTCAAAGCATTAAATATCAGTAATTCTTTATTTTTAACGGTATGTTGAGATTTTGTTCTCAATGACCAATTTTCCGCTAGATGGCGTTGTTACTTTGACAAAATCTCCATACTAGCGGCTGCATCGCGCTGTTAAGATTTTTCCTGAGTTAATAACACCAGCTCCATACATGTAAGGTTTTGGACCCATTGATGGGTCTCCTCGACACCAAGGCCAGGATTCACGTACGTCGTTGCGTGCCCGTGACCACGATTCGGCACAAGCTAGGGTCCAGCTGTGATGGGTTAACCTGGACTTCGAGAATTACTACCGAAGTTGTTGAATATTGATCGCATACCTAATACGCAGCAGTGTATTCAGGTATTGAGAGTTGCTGCTCGACAATGTATGCATTTTATATGAAAAACAACCATGATTCGAGACAAGACAAAATTATGAAATTTACAATGTAGAAATGATTTCACCTAGCCGGGATTTGAACCCAGAACCTACTGAAATAATAACCGTGTTATCTCATGCATTTTCCTTTGCTTCCTTATTCATTATACCACGGATAACAAAACAGTGAGGCCATCACGTATCCGTTCAGTGATGTTGTCGCCATTATTGACGTACGCTCGATTGAGTTAAGTTGGCACCTGAATCTTATGGCGTTACTTAGGACATTATTATGACAGGTCATATTATTATTATATTAGTATTAGTACCATTGTAGACGAAAATAATTTATTGTCATCTTAATAGATGTCATTAATATATATGTTCAGGTAGGACTATGAGCTAATTATTTTTCAAGGTGCTTTGAATAGTTATCTACAATAAACAATAAATATTCAAAACGATATATAAACATAAGTCTAGCCTCAATTTAAACTAAACCAAGATGATGTTCACAATGGTAGCACGAAGGTGCGGAGCGATCTAGAGTAGTCGCCCACCCACTAAATTAAGAAGTAACTTAATGCGAGGCCGTAGGCCGAGCTCTACGAAGCACCGAAGGTGCAGAGCGTCCTAGGGATGCCGCTCACACATTTAAGCTTATATTAAGTGTGTGGGCGGCCTCGCATTAAGTTTTTTAAATCTACAATAGACAATAAATATTAAAAACAATCTTTTAAACATACCTAAATCTTGACCCATCTTAATTAAACCAAGATCATGTTCACAAGCGTAGCACCGAAGGTGCGGAGCGTTCTAGGGAAGTCGCCCACCCACTAATATAAGTAGTAACTTAATGCGAGGCCGTAGGCCGAGTTTCACGTAGCACCGAAGGTGCAGAGCGTCCCAAAAAGCCGCTCACACACTTCAACTTATATTAAGTAGGTGGGCGGTCTCGCATTTAGTTTTTTAAATCTACAATAGACAATTAATAATCAAAACAATTTTTTAAACATAAGTCTTGCCTCAATTTTAATTAAACCAAGATCATGTTCACAAGCGTAGCACCGAAGGTGCGGAGCGTCCTAGGGAAGGCGTCAACCCACTAATATAAGTAGTAACTTAGGCCGTAGGCCGAGTTTCACGTCGCACCGAAGGTGCAGAGCGTCCCAGGGAAGCCGCTCACACACTTCAACTTATATTAAGTGGGTGGGCGGCCTCGCATTAAGTTATTTGAACATACTTTAAGTGGGTGGGCATCTTCCCTGGGACGCTCCGCACCTTCGGTGCTAAGTTACTTTTTAAACCCTTAGTAAGTTAATGCGAGGCCGTAGGCCGAGTTCCACGAGCGTCCCAGGGAAGCCGCCAACCCACTTAATATATGTTTAAGTAGCTTAATAGGCGGCTTCCTTGGGACGCTCCACACCTTCGATGCTACGCGGAGTTCGGCCTGCGGCCTCGCATTAAGTTACTTCAACTTATATTAAGTGGGTGCGGCTTCCTTGGGACGCTCCGCATCTTCGGTGCTACGCGGAGCTCGGACTTCGGCCTCGCACTAGGTTACTTCAACTTATATTAAGTGGGTGGGCGGCTTCCTTGAGACGCTCCGCACCTTCGGTGCTACGCGGAGCTCGGCCTGCGGCCCTCGCATTAAGCTACTTCAACTTATAATAAGTGGGTGGGCGGCGGCTTCCTTGTGACGCTCCGCACCTACGGTGCTACGCGGAGCTCGGCCTTCGGCCTCGCATTAAGTTACTTCAACTTATATTAAGTGGGTGCGGCTTCCTTGGGACGCTCCGCACCTTCGGTGCTACGCGGAGCTCGGCCTTCGGCCTCGCAATAGGTTACTTCAACTTATATTAAGTGGGTGGGGCGAATTCCTTGAGACGCTCCGCACCTTCGGTGCTAAGCGGAGCTCGGCCTTCGGCCTCGCATTAAGTTACTTCCATTTATAATAAGTGGGTGGGCGGCTTCCTTGGGACGCTCCGCACCTACGGTGCTACGCGGAGCTCGGCCTTCGGCCTCGCATTAAGTTACTTCAACTTATATTAAGTGGGTGCGGCTTCCTTGGGACGCTCCGCACCTTCGGTGCTACGCGGAGCTCGGCCTTCGGCCTCGCACTAGGTTACTTCAACTTATGTTAAATGGGTGGGCGGATTCCTTGGGACGCTCCGCACCTACGGTGCTACGCGGAGCTCGGCCTTCGGCCTCGCATTAAGTTTCTTCCACTTATGTTAAGTGGGTGGGCGGCTTCCTTGGGACGCTCCGCACCTACGGTGCTACGCGGAGCTCGGCCTTCGGCCTCGCATTAAGTTACTTCCACTTATATTAAGTGGGTGGGCGGTTTCCTTAGGACGCTCCGCACCTTCGGTGCTACGCGGAGCTCGGCCTTCGGCCTCGCATTAAGTTACTTCCACTTATATTAAGTGGGTGGGCGGCTTCCTTAGGACGCTCCGAACCTTCGGTGCTACGCGGAGCTCGGCCCACCCACTTATTATAAATGGAAGTAACTTAATGCGAGGCCGAAGGCCGAGCTCCGCTTAGCACCGAAGGTGCGGAGCGTCTCAAGGAATTCGCCCACCCACTTAATATAAGTTGAAGTAACCTATTGCGAGGCCGAAGGCCGAGCTCCGCGTAGCACCGAAGGTGCGGAGCGTCCCAAGGAAGCCGCACCCACTTAATATAAGTTGAAGTAACTTAATGCGAGGCCGAAGGCCGAGCTCCGCGTAGCACCGTAGGTGCGGAGCGTCACAAGGAAGCCGCCCACCCACTTATTATAAGTTGAAGTAGCTTAATGCGAGGCCGCAGGCCGAGCTCCGCGTAGCACCGAAGGTGCGGAGCGTCTCAAGGAAGCCGCCCACCCACTTAATATAAGTTGAAGTAACCTAGTGCGAGGCAGAAGTCCGAGCTCCGCGTAGCACCGAAGATGCGGAGCGTCCCAAGGAAGCCGCACCCACTTAATATAAGTTGAAGTAACTTAATGCGAGGCCGCAGGCCGAACTCCGCGTAGCATCGAAGGTGTGGAGCGTCCCAAGGAAGCCGCCTATTAAGCTACTTAAACATATATTAAGTGGGTTGGCGGCTTCCCTGGGACGCTCGTGGAACTCGGCCTACGGCCTCGCATTAACTTACTAAGGGTTTAAAAAGTAACTTAGCACCGAAGGTGCGGAGCGTCCCAGGGAAGACGCCCACCCACTTTAAGTATGTTCAAATAACTTAATGCGAGGCCGCCCACCCACTTAATATAAGTTGAAGTGTGTGAGCGGCTTCCCTGGGACGCTCTGCACCTTCGGTGCGACGTGAAACTCGGCCTACGGCCTCGCATTAAGTTACTACTTATATTAGTGGGTTGACGCCTTCCCTAGGACGCTCCGCACCTTCGGTGCTACGCTTGTGAACATGATCTTGGTTTAATTAAAATTGAGGCAAGACTTATGTTTAAAAAATTGTTTTGATTATTAATTGTCTATTGTAGATTTAAATAACTAAATGCGAGACCGCCCACCTACTTAATATAAGTTGAAGTGTGTGAGCGGCTTTTTGGGACGCTCTGCACCTTCGGTGCTACGTGGAGCTCGGCCTACGGCCTCGCATTAAGTTACTACTTATATTAGTGGGTGGGCGACTTCCCTAGAACGCTCCGCACCTTCGGTGCTACGCTTGTGAACATGATCTTGGTTTAATTAAGATGGGTCAAGATTTAGGTATGTTTAAAAGATTGTTTTTAATATTTATTGTCTATTGTAGATTTAAAAAACTTAATGCGAGGCCGCCCACACACTTAATATAAGCTTAAATGTGTGAGCGGCATCCCTAGGACGCTCTGCACCTTCGGTGCTTCGTAGAGCTCGGCCTACGGCCTCGCATTAAGTTACTTCTTAATTTAGTGGGTGGGCGACTACTCTAGATCGCTCCGCACCTTCGTGCTACCATTGTGAACATCATCTTGGTTTAGTTTAAATTGAGGCTAGACTTATGTTTATATATCGTTTTGAATATTTATTGTTTATTGTAGATAACTATTCAAAGCACCTTGAAAAATAATTAGCTCATAGTCCTACCTGAACATATATATTAATGACATCTATTAAGATGACAATAAATTATTTTCGTCTACAATGGTACTAATACTAATGTCCTAAGTAACGCCATAAGATTCAGGTGCCAACTTAACTCAATCGAGCGTACGTCAATAATGGCGACAGCATCACTGAACGGATACGTGATGGCCTCACTGTTTTGTTATCCGTGGTATAATGAATAAGGAAGCAAAGGAAAATGCATGAGATAACACGGTTATTATTTCAGTAGGTTCTGGGTTCAAATCCCGGCTAGGTGAAATCATTTCTACATTGTAAATTTCATAATTTAAGTTAAATACACTTACTGCAACTGTAGACTTAGTCACGCAAATCAAAGTAGCCATCGATAAAAAACAAGTAGTTCTAGGAGTTTTTATCGATTTAAAAAAGGCCTTTGACACCGTCAGTCATGAAATACTTTTGAACAAACTAAAATATATAGGGGTCACTGGCACTGCGTTTAAAATGTTTGAGTCTTACCTTTCGAACAGAAAGCAAATAGTCAGAGTAGGTGAACGGGAAAGCAAGCCTCTCCCAATCACATACGGAGTACCACAAGGATCCATACTCGGCCCATTGCTTTTCCTTGTTTACATAAATAATATTCACGAGATCGGGCTAAAAGGTGACCCCACTCTGTATGCTGACGATACAAGCCTATTTTACTTTGGTAATTCAATTCAGGACCTTATGGCCGAAGCCCAAACAGACTTAAATATATTAAACAAGTGGTTTCAGAGCAACCTTTTAACTATAAATGTCTCAAAAACTAATTATATAATTTTTGCACCGAAAAATAAAAAACTTCATCTAGTAGATTCCTTAAAAATAAATAACCAATTTATAACAAGAGTTGAACAAGAAAAATACCTAGGCCTTATACTAGACAAACAATTAACTTGGCAGACACATTTTAATAAAATTAAATCTAAAATAATTTCACTTACCGGCGCACTACGAGGTATAACCCGTTGTCTTCCGATACGAATTCGTTATACCATTTACAACGTTCTTGTAAAACCACATATAGACTACCTTATCGAAATATGGGGCTCTGCCGCAGCTACACACTTAAACGCCATTCAACGGGCACAAAATAAACTACTTAAGGTCCTGTTTAACTATGACTACCTTACACCTTCTACAACATTATACAAAAAAACAAAAATAATGAATATAAATCAAAGCTATAAATACAATATCTGCATACTAATACGTAATATTACTCAAAGACCTCCATATACAAATTTCCTTTAAAAAGAAAAAAGACATACAAAAAATTAAATTAAGAAATTGCAATAACTTAGTACTTCGACCTCCGCGTACTAATTACGGAAAAAAAACTATACTCTATGAAGGTGCAAACTTATATAATAAACTTCCCTTAAGCATAAAAGATGCTAAATCAATGCCACATTTTAAAAAATTACTCAAATCTTACGTAACTGGCCAAGGAGGTACGCTCTGAGATACGCAACGCGCTCTAAGCCACATCCATTCAACCTTAATCTGTGTACACCGTTATCGCATGCAATGCAACTCTGCAGAGCTCAGAACGCAAACACAAATCCCGGGTACTTATGCATTTTGTTCTGCGTTTTTCATTCTACCTACAAATTTGAAGTCAACCCAATATAATATATATTAAATATGTTTTTTATTCGTGTAAGTTATTGTAAAGTGATTATTTTTAGTGCTATAATATTTAAGTTGGTGTAGTAAATTTAAGGTACGTACTATATCGTTGTGAATGCAAATATGTACGCAATGTACGCATGCGCTCACCATACCATTGTCAAATTAGATATAAAATTTCTCATGTAAGTGAATTGTAAATATTCTTATGAGAAAATAAATTTCTTTAAACCTAATTTTGTCTTGTCTCGAATCATGGTTGTTTTTCATATAAAATGCATACATTGTCGAGCAGCAACTCTCAATACCTGAATACACTGCTGCGTATTAGGTATGCGATCAATATTCAACAACTTCGGTAGTAATTCTCGAAGTCCAGGTTAACGCATCACAGCTGGACCCTAGCTTAGCTTGTGCCGAATCGTGGTCACGGGCACGCAACGACGTACGTGAATCCTGGCCTTGGTGTCGAGGAGACCCATCAATGGCTCCAAAACCTTACATGTATGGAGCTGGTGTTATTAACTCAGGAAAAATCTTAACAGCGCGATGCAGCCGCTAGTATGGAGATTTTGTCAAAGTAACAACGCCATCTAGCGGAAAATTGGTCATTGAGAACAAAATCTCAACATACCGTTAAAAATAAAGAATTACTGATATTTAATGTTTTGAATAAATTTGATATATTAAAAAAACTACATAGATGCAAAATTGTGGCTAAATATATCGTATATTTATCGTTTATTATACATTTCGCTACCTTATTAGTAAGTTAGGCCAAACACAAACAATACCAAAATTTGCGCCTAATGTTCTAAATGTTGGTTGGTAAAACATATTTAAAAATGTATTTAATTTACTTAAATTGATTCGAAATACTTTTATTTCAATTACACTCGATAAAATGGCATTAAAAATCTGTTTTATTCATTAACATTTTTTATTGCGTCTCTGGGTTTTTTTATGGTCAATACTTACAAACTACAGAAGAATATAATTGCATATTCAATAAAAGAGCATTAATTAGTTCCTATTGTCGCAAATTGTGTTTTTAAAGAAATGTATGTTTTTTTTTGCATGAGCCAATTTACAACGAACATTGCACTCATATTTTCGTCTGTGTTGGTCGATAATTGGCGCCATCTTTTCTATCTAACTAAGACGGTTTCCGTAACTGAACGCCTCAAACAACCTTAACCTTATTGTTAATACCGGTGGGCCGCGAGGAGGTATTATGTCGAATTCATACTTTTTAGTTTTTGTACACGTAAGAGCCACGCGGGGGTCGCGTCGTTCTAAATTCAAAATCACAAACGCTGTCATTATAAGGTTACACATTGTAAGGAAAATATTTCATGGAATTTATGTTTTCAGAGATAAATATTAATCATAATAAAAAGTATCCTATAACCATCTTTGGATGTTCAGCTATTCCTGTACCAAAATTGGTAACTTTTTATCCAGCCGTTTCGGCGTGATGCGAGGACAACGGTTTTTTTTAAAACAGATGGCGCCAGGTTGGCACGGCGAAGCGTGTCCATACAAAACAACTATCCGGCTGCATCACGCTATCGAGATTTTTCCTGAAATCATGACCTCCCCCCATAGAAAATTTATTTTCAATACAAATTTAGGATTTTATAATAGTATAGATGTAACTTTGAAAACTGTTAACAAGAATTTGATAGTAAGTAAATTGAATAAGTGTAAGACTGTACTTTGTGTTGTAAAGTAACTTTATATTTCATTACTGACTTGTGTATGTAATAGAAACTTAAGGAAAGGGATGTTTGGGTAACAACACTAGTCCAACAGTACAACACTATAATTGCTGTATCTATGGCAGCTCTCTTCTTCCTAAGATGGCGTCGTATGTAACATCGATATTCGTGTGCTCCTCAGATTTAATAAAATAATTATTAGTATTCAGTATCAAGTGTTTTCTTTCACCATTATAACATGTATCACCATCAGCCGGAATCACATTTCAGGTAAGGTAAGGGGTAAGACTAACAGTTAGTTAGTTATTGGATTGTGGCAGTTTTCTCCCGGTGATAATGAAATAATGAACTTTATTCTGCAAGTAGGCCACAAGGGCACTTTTACATGTCTGAGTCTACCGGCATTTCACAAGAGGAGACCACTGTTGAGAAGAAACGCCATAAGAAACTCAACAGTCAGTCATTTTTTCATAAAGGATAAGTACCTTAACTATTACAGTAATATGAACTTAACTATATACTTGATCATACCCCACCTTACAGCTTACCTTAGATAAGTAATTGTCTTTTCTCAAACATGCAATGAAATATTGTCTTTGCGTTCCTTATAATAGGCTCGGAAGTATCGGTTTTTGGGCGCAACAACTCGAGAGGACTGTAAAGGGATTTCATACTGCTTTTCAGGCCTAGGCCTGCAAAGTAACTTTTTTTTTGTTTCAACAACAAGGTCATTCACACAGCTGGCTGGTTTGACAAAAAGCAGGTTTTGTTTTTAAAGGTTGGTTGTTAGACACTTGTGGAAAAAAAATTCAAGATGGCGACTTTTTTTTTCAAAATTTCAAATTGGTGCTAGGCGGCTAAAACTCGGTATCGGGGGGCTCTCGGGGCTCAAAAATATGAATCTGAAATCTGGTCCGAAAATTCGGTCAAATTCGGAAAATATCGAAAAAAAAACGATTTGTATGGAGAAAATTTCAAATTGGTCCTAGGAGGCTGAAATTCGGTATCCGGGGGTTTTTGGGGCTCCTGAGTCAGAATCGGAAATCGGATTTTTTAAATTCGGTCAAATTCGGTATCGGGGGGCTCTCGGGGCTCAAAAATATGAATCTGAAATCTTGTCCGAAAATTCGGTCAAATTCGGAAAATGTCGAAAAAAAACGATTTGTATGGAGAAAATTTCAAATTGGTCCTAGGAGGCTGAAATTCGGTATCCGGGGGTTTTTGGGGCTCCTGAGTCAGAATCGGAAATCGGATTTTTTAAATTCGGTCAAATTCGGTATCGGGGGGCTCTCGGGGCTCAAAAATATGAATGTGAAATCTTGTCCGAAAATTCGGTCAAATTCGGAAAATATCGAAAAAAAACGATTTGTGTAGAGAAAATTTCAAATTGGTCCTAGGAGGCTGAAATTCGGTATCCGGGGGTTTTTGGGGCTCCTGAGTCAGAATCTAAAATCAGATTTTTAAAATTCGGTCAAATTCGGAAAATATCGGACAAACAATATTAAGTGTTATTCTTTGAAGTATATTTTTTTATTTCATTGTATGTTTGAGAAAAGCACTATACATGCCTCGTCGTGAAAACGGATTCCCGGCCTCGTATCACTATCCGGCCTCGCTCGCACGCTCGCTCTGCCGTATATACCTACTTGGCCGGAAATCCTCATTTTCCCGGCCTCTGATGTAATGTACTATTTTTACACGTACATTTTGCACAAGACGGGTATGAAATAGGGTACAGTTGCTATACGGATTAACAGTAGCAACTAGTGCCATCAAACCATTACGCAAAATAGGCGCATTTTAAGACGTCGATCTGCGATAACCTATACTATATAACCTAGAGGTAGTGAAGTTTCCAAAAAATCTCTACCTTGATGTACACCCTGCAAACAGAACGCTCGCCTCACACCCTAGCTGCATAAATCTCAGAGGCATATTAAAATACATAAACAGGTTTACTCGAGTCGTAGAAGTCGAATATGACACTGCTCGGTAGGCCGCCACCGCGACTTTTCGGCTTTACAAATCATCAGGACGACGCGGTTGGCGCCGTGGTCAAGCAACTGCCTACCGAGCCGACGGTCCTGGGTTCGAATCCCGGCAAGGGCAAATATTTGTGAGATGAACTCGAATATTTGTGCCTGGGATCTATATAAGTATGTTTATCATCGTCTAGTGTCCATAACACAAGCCTACTAGAGCTTACTGTGGGGCTAGATTGATCTGTGTGAGGTTGTCTGATATTTATTTATTTATTTATTTATCAGATCAGATCAGACCCATTCGAAACATGTCGAGCAATATTCGACGTGAGTGAACCCGTTTATTATATTTTAATATGTCTGAGAATCACGGTAGTTTTCTATGTAATATCTCAGAGGACTGTAAAACAGTTCTGGTTACTCGCGTTTTCTTATGGGCGCTTCCATTTCTATTCATATGTGGAGCATCTGCCGTTCTACACCCATCGAATATTTTTAGAGCATATATAAGTGCAAAGCGCCATTCATTCTTCCGCGTTGATATTTTTATGAAGGGCGAGTGGCATTGAACTTTTGTCCCGTCCCAAAAGGCCGAGGCAATTTAGCGAGTTTATGGCGTCACGTGAATTGGATGATTCTTCTCAAATACCAGCCTAAAAGGGTTATTCCTTACATATTTTATAGAAGACATATGTCGTTTTGAGGATAATGATGACGCAATCTTGTAGCTTTGTTAAGAACACGGACGCAAGGTCTTCATGGGTCTTTACAGAATAGAGTTTTTTTCGGTACTTAAACAATGCATTATTTAGGTAATATACGCGTGAGACGATTCTACCGCTTGTGAAAACACGTATGGTTAAATGATTAAAAATATAAATAAATATCAGACAAAACGATCTAGTCCCAAATTAAGCTCAAGAAGCACATGAGTAATTACTCATGTGCAAGAAGGCTTGTTTTTCAGAATAAAGCGATAATTAATATACAACTTGATTTTTTACAGTTAATCTCCCGCCAGACACACGAACAGGGTTTAACAACAAGAGGACCCTTGCACTACAAAGGTCTGTACCTCTCCTCTGTAACTATCTAGGTACCTTTGTTGATAAAGTAAGTAAAGTAATGTAATGAACCAGACCCCATTAGAGTCGGGCAGTCCGTCAGCGAGTCGCGTCCCGACTCTAACCAACGAAAACTTTTTTCATTACATTATGTGTTAGGATTGTGCGAAACTGTGCGCAGAAGATATGCCAGCATAAGGTATCTTAAGGATCAAGTTCTAGAGCTAGAGTATAGCTGCAGTTCTCATTTCCAAAGACTTTGTTTTGACTTGTAGTATGTATAGCAATCTACTCTACATAGATAATATCGTGTTTTTTTTTGTTCCCCGATTACCTACTTGAAAACGGCTGAACCGATAAGCAAAATTATTTTTTGTTTCTAAGAAAGATATCCTTTCTATAAATAATGACACAAAGGTAAATTAAGAAAGAAAAATTGAATGCGATCTACTGCAATCGAAGCGGGATTTGAACCCGCGACCTCTGCGTTTCCGGCGCATTGCTCTTCCAACTGAGCTATCCGACCGCTACGTCAATCGCACGAAATCTTTCATCCCTTAATTCTTTACGCTACTGGAGCGCCCTCTGTGTCATATATGTTTTTTGAAATGCTTTATGCGCATTAGCCATACCCAAGGATGTGCGTTTTACACACACGATCCCCAATCCCCATTGCTTTACAGCAAGTGCGAAGACTGCGAGAGAGATGGCGCTGTTCTAAATATTTGTATAGAATCTTTATTTCTTAATTTACCTTTGTGTCATTATTTATAAAAATAAAAATGTGGTATTACCACATAAAAAATATGAATCGATAAAAAGATTCTATACAAATATCCTTTCTAGTTAGTTTCATTGTCATATAAAATAACTTCGTTTTTTTGCTGTCGGTTATACATTGTTAAAAAATCATTATAGCACAACTATGACAAAGTGACTTCGTCGTGCGAATAATATTGTCTAGGTATCCCTTTCCTTTCAAAGCAGTTTTGTAAGAGAGTTACCTTATAAACAGCTCCATTCCATACTTCTCCGCTTCAGCTTGTAAGGGCTTCCAGGTACTCTGGACATGGTACACCTGGCGCAGGGTCAGACCTGATACCGGGTTGGCTTCGTCTGGTTCGCCGCCCCACCACCAACGGGTTATTGCGTGACCCATGACGCTGTGAAAACGATGGGTACATTTATTAATTGCTAAAAGTTTGATACTTGTACTAACAAAGTTTGTTGGTGCGTTATCGAAGTAAGCTTGAGCCCTTGAGGAATCAAATTTTATCTATTAGTTAGGGAACGGAACGTTTACATAATATCCTTAAAACAACGATATGTTGTACATAGAATAGACTAAGAAACAGACTAGCCGACTAACTTAATTGGTACGCGGCTGTTCGAAAAGCATTGGCATAAATTAATCGGAATTTTGAAAATACGCAATCGGTACGTTTAATCACTCAGTATGTACCATAGCAACAGTTAAAATAACAACTGATATTTCTTCTGGCATCGCATGGCATTTCAAAATCATTAAAGGTAGTCTCTCGCTGACTAAGATGTTCTGCGAAATATGAAGATTATATATTATCGACATATAAAACCTTTTCGATTTGCTATGAGTCAAGCTTATGAAAGTAATCTTATGCAAACCTTGCGCAACTGACAGATTATGTTTTCTTTTCATGCTAAAACGCTTTTTGTTTTGGGAAAACCGATGGGAATCGGTTTGTTTATTACTTTGAAGAATTTCAAACCCTAATGGTATTGGTTTAAACTATTTTGATTTGAGCTGCTTGTTATTACTAAACTTACTAAATACATACATAAAGTGAGCGTCAAGATGGCCGGTGTACATAAATTAAGCTGCGGTATACGTCAAGAGTTAGTGCTAAACTCGAGCAAAGTGCTCTTTAAACTCCAGAAATATTTAAGAAATTAATGACGCTCGCCATTCTGACGTCAGGTTGGCGGATCCATTTCCAGTTCTAGCTAATGTTAATAATAGTGAAAGTACTGCCTAAGGTTAGTGCTCGCAATGTGCTTCCACATGTATGAAGCACAATAAAATTCAGAGAGTCGTTAAAGTAAAGAGCTAGACTCGCAAACAATGGGTAAACGGGCGGCCATCAAGAAATACCAAGTTTCTTTACCTACTTACTAAATTATTAATTTATTTAAATTTTACTATTTACTTTTTTAGCACTAGTTGTTCACATCATGTGGGTTTAAAGAGACAGCTCTGTGATTGACATACGAAGCCTTAGTTATATTTATATCTTTTCAATACCGTTGACAACCTGAAACTGGATCCTAAAAAAATACAAAAGGCACTAGTCACAAGTAGTCTTAATTGGATAAAATATGGTCAACCAGTAAAACCACGATCTCCCGCCACATAAATTAAGCGCAGGCGGTCAGCAAATGGATGAATGAGGAAAACCAGCACGTGTAAGTAATCACCTTGCGAGTTCGCAGCCTAACTAGAAAACAGCGTAGCCGCCAACTATTTCATGAGCACTTATGTCGTTATCTATCTAGAAAAATCGCTGCTCTCAAAAAAGGCGTAAGTGCCTACAGCTTCATAAACATTTACGTCGTCATTTCCAGTCTGACAAAAAAGACTAGAAATTAAAGTGGCAAAAATTTTTTTTCGTGTTCTTATCAATCTAAGAAAACGGGGATGACACTACAGTATTGGATTTTTTTTAATTTCTACCCTTTTTTGTCAGACTGTAACATGAGAACACGGCTTTGCGAGAAAATGTCGTATCTGAATATTGCTCCTTGAGTTGTTTCGTTATGGTTCTAAGCGCAGGCATTCTTCGTTGCATATTTGCTTGTTTACAACATGTTACTCGTAGTATTTGACTCATATTTCCAAGAAATATCGTAGATACGATAGGGAAGTTTATGAATGAAATTGTCGACAGGATATGATTACTTAAATACGGTATGAGTTTCATCATTCACGTTTATTGGAGGAATTATGGTGCATAATAGTTGAGTGGAGCTTGGTAATGACAATAATGCACTTTGTTTTACAGGCCTCTGATGGTCGAATTTATCGCGCGATAGGGCGCGAATGACCAAGCAGCTGACATTTATTTGTTGAAAACTAAATTAAAGTTAACAGTACCACATATGAATGAATGAATGAATGAATGAATGAATGATTTATTGCGTATGAATGATAGGTTACATTTGCAGATGTACATGCTTAATTTATAAGTCTCACCAAAATTCTACCTTTTCAGGTGTACACGCATGAAATGTGGGTACTTATTCTAACAATATTTACAATCATTAAAATTATACAGTATTGTACTTATTACAAATAACAAATTACACTAATCAGTTAATATCAAATAAAAATTAAAATATCCATCCAAAAAAATCTTATTACCTATCTATAAAACAAATTAAATTAAATTCATTAAATAAGTTAAACATAATATTATTCTAAAAAGTCCTTAACATTATAAAAACATTTGTCCAATAACCATAGCTTTACATGCTTCTTAAAAGTATTCATGTCATCATTATTTTTTAAATAATCAGGAAATTTATTAAATATTTTAATACACATTATAAAAGCATTTTTGTTTGAGGTAGCCAGCTTTACTGATGGCTTATACAATTTGTGCATATATTGAGATCTAACCGTTCTAGTGCACAATTCCTGCCTCTCTTGGAAAAGATATTTGTATTTATGCACAAAAAGGCAAACCTCTAATATATATAGGCATGGAACAGTTAATAAATCGTGTTTTTTGAAGAACGGACGACATGAGTCTGTTTGTTTAAGATTAAAAATGGCTCGGATACAACGTTTTTGGGCCAAAAACACATTCTCGTTACCGCTACCGTTTCCCCAAATGACGATTCCGTATCTGATCAAAGATACTACGTAGCCATCATATGCCAATAAAGCTGCCTGCAGAGTAACTGTCTGACGTAACTTCCTGAGAGCAAATACAAATTGGTTGATTCTTGAATGTAAGCTGCATATGTGTTCTTTCCAAATACATTTATAATCAATAGTAATTCCTAAAAACTTTAATTGAGTCACTTCTTCAATTTTCTCATCTTTAAAATGTACATGCAAATTTTGCGGAATAGCTAAAGTAGTTCTAAACTGCATGTATTTTGTTTTATTTATATTTACTCTCAGATTATTTCTTGTAAGCCAGTTTATTGTTTTATCCAGAGTCTTATTAATCTCCTCGTTATATTCTTCTAAATCTTTGCCATCAATTATTATAGTAGTGTCATCAGCAAAAAGAATGCACTCGTGATCTAAAATATGGAAAGTCATTGATGTATACCAGAAACAATAGAGGTCCTAATATACTACCCTGAGGCACCCCGTAATTGTTACTGATATACGCCGACTGGTATTTTTCCAATTGATTTTTGTTTATAGATAGGTCTAATGTTTCAACGCATTGTATTCTATTTTCTAAGTATGATTTTATCCAGTCAAGTGCAGGCCCTCTAATTCCATATCTGGATAATTTAGCAAGTAGCCTTTTGTGACATACAAAATCAAAGGCTTTGCTCATGTCCATAAACAACACTGTTACTGGAGTTTTTTTATCTACACACTGCAAAACGTGCTTTATTAACTTAAACGTTGCTAGAGACGTACTTCTGCACTTTCTGAATCCATTTTGAGCCTCATTTATAATATTGTTATTCTCCAAAAATGATAAGAGCCGATTGTACATGGCCTTTTCAAATATTTTTGAAAAGATGGGTATCAGGGTAACGGGTCTGTAGTTCTTCATTTTATATTTATCACCTTTTTTAAATAAAGGTTTCACCACCGATTGCTTAAGCATTTCAGGGAAGATACCTTGCACTAGAGACAAATTGATGACATGTAACAGTGGATACATAATGGCATCTAAACTATTTTTAATAATCAGTCAGTCATATAATCAGAGGGCTCTATATATTTATGAACTTTACAACAATTTTTATTTCCATGCAGGTACATACTACATACCTACAGCGAGAACCTTTAATACGAATAGGTACATAATTATATGAAACTTTTACCTTCCTGTAAATTAACCATGAGCAATCGTTAATGATAAGAACATGTAACTGGATGTCGTCCCTATATTTTTCCCTGGGAAATTCATGGCGGGAAATTGTTCCAACATAGTTAATTAATCAATCAAAGATATATATTGTGACGCATCATTTATAAGAATCACGTTTATTTACCGTCCCCAAGAGTAAACAAGTTTTTATTACATCAATTGAGAATGTTTGCGCAACTACTTACTTGGTTTGACGTTTGTTTTCGCGCGCTTTTTCCGCGCGATTGTCTATGGAATATTTTGAGGTTATGCGGAGAGAGCGCGCGCGACTCTTTCAGCGACAAAAATAATACTGACCGTCTATCGTTCACAGCTGATAAATACTCGCATATGCTCGCACCCTTTTGTGTATTTATGTCTGCGCTGTCAATATTAATCTAATGGGTCGTTCTCAAAATATTTGCACCGCCACCTGTCACCAGGTTTGTCTTAGAAGAAGTTTTTTACACCGCATTATTTTAAATATTCAATTATCATCACATATCTAAAGACACTTTTTACATAGAGGCCAAATGCTTTCAATTAAAAGTAAAGTATATTAATAGACAAAAAACCGATTTAAAACTAGGTTTTGTCGGTCACTTTCCGTGTCCCAACGCGAGGCACTCATGTTTCGTTGTAATAAAAACATATACATTACCGACTTAGCTTAAGTTCAGTACTCCATTTTATTTTCATATATGATGAAGATTGAATACTACCATATCGAATAATAATACTATGCTTATTTTGCGAATTATTTGCAATTTAAGTTTGTCCACGCCATTTTTTGTCCTTCACTTGTCATGAGACAAACATTACAATTGTGTGACTACTATTTCGTTTCCCCTGCCTAACCCCGCATAAATCGAGACCTTCAGTTGCCACCTAACGCTGTTCCGAGTGACACGTCGTCAGTGTGCTGCAATAAAATAATATGGTACATACTCTTACGCGAGCGGGAGTTTGTAATGGGTATGTAGTCTATATTCTGCCTTCCATATTTTGGTTGAAGTGTGTACTATTGCATTCATTTTAATTTATAACGCGTAAAGTATGGTCTACTTTTATGTGTATAAATATGCAGTTCATAAACGAAATACTTTATTTGTTTTGATGACATAACTGTCATTTTGTCCATCACCTGTATGTCGTTCACTTGTCTATATAAAAACAGGTGAACGACACATACGGCAGGTGAACGACAATTATTTAAACACTTATACAAAATTATTTAAAAACCAGGTTTTATCGGTCACTCGCCGTATCTCAACTCATGTTTCGTTGTTATAAAAACATATAAATTTCCGAAGTAGCTTAGTTTGAGTATTCCATTTTACTTTCAAGCTGTCTTAGGAATCCTTATCAGGCGGCGCCCGCACCAGATTTTGAAGCATCAATCCTCTGCCTGTCAGTGGCTTTGAGCGTCCAGGTCTCTGCCCCATAAAGAGATATGGAGAAGACAAGGGCACAGACGAGGTTCATGTTAGTTCGGTTAGGGATGTGTCTATATTTCCATATTTTGCCGCGTTGGGTAATCGCTGTTTTGGCCTTTCCGATTCGCCTGCGAATCTGTGGTTTCCATGTGCCTCTATTTGTGAAAATGGAGCCAAGGTACTGGAACTGATCAACAGTTTCAAACTCTTGAAGCAGGTTAGTACTTTGTCGACTAGTGATGGTCGACTATCATCAGCTCGGTCTTATATTTATTAATATCGAGACCCATTTTGAGGCTGGTTGTTTTGAGTCATTCCAAAAGTTGGGCCACTTCTGCTTCGGGTGATGCAAAATAGGCGATGTCTACCACGTACCTTCAAGGGTTCCATATCTGTTAAATAGTATTGGGGATATTATGCATCCCTGTCCGAAAGTTAAAGTTCTTGTATGTGACATCTCCTACTGACACCATTCTGTATTCAGACTCGTAAAGGCTTTATAAAGTGTTACCAGATGTGCTGGCAGCTTCAGACAATACCTCCCATAACTTATCCCACCGAACGCAGCCGAAGGCTCTCTGGTTATCAGATGTGAAAGAATTCCTCGAAGATGACGAAAACAGCAGTAAGTTACTCAGCGGGTAGGAAAGAATATGTCAAAAGAGGCAGCATCAGGATGCAGAAACGTTATTTAAATGATTCGCTGTTGAACCTTCATAAGAAATTTATAAAATCACGTAGGTATGCTTGAGTTTTGCATCTTTTTGCCGGTTATGACCTTTCTGGATAGTACAGGCTTCAAAAAACCTCCTGAGAAATGTCCTATGATATGAGAATTAAATGCTTGTTTTTTTATGCAAATTACTAACATTAAGGAAAAAAGAAAAACAAAAACAATCAAAAAAGCACTATTTGACAGTTCAACGTAGATTTTATTTAAAATGTCACTTACCTGCAACCGTCGTCGTTAACCTGCTAACAAATTCAGTGAAGTTGGAACATATTTGTCGCAAACCTGCACCCATTGTCGATAACTTGGTAACAAATGTCGTTTACCTGACATCGATGTCTTTCACCTGTCGACCTAAAATTTCAAACATCCATATCTTCTAAGATATTCAATTTCACTACTTCCCTCGACGTGATATCAATTGTCTGAATATATTTCTAGCGATCCTATGAAAAATAAAAGAAGAAATCGCAACTTTAAAAAAAAATGCAAAATTAACGCAGCGGTGCAAATTTTTTGAGAACGACCCTAATGGATAAATAAAGTTGTTCTGTTGCTATAAGTAATTGTAAAGAAAATGCTTGGTCATGGCCGGTGATAAAAAATTTAAGATTTACATGAATCTAAATTTAGACTTACATACAATTATGTGAAGTGGTCAAACATTGTTTTTGTCCACTATTATGTATACATACTAGACACTAGTCAGTAGTCACAATACTTATATGAGTTTTTTTACACGTTTTTTGTAGTTCATAAGGTCAAGCACGCCATAGGCTAGGTATGTGCATAAATAAAGGTTTCTATCCGATTTGTTTGTAATTTATAAGATAAAACAATAATTATTATATCTTATGGTATGGTAAGATGGGTATGATCATGAGCAGAACCAGGTCGTTACAACCGTCCTAATTCTCCAGTCTTTCTTATTGCGAAAATTTTTATCCGATGTCGGCGATCATCGTATGGAAATCATCTGAAAAACGCAAAAGATTCTTCGGAGAGTGGTAGCGGTGGTGGTAGCTTTATTACTGGTCACTGGTTCAGATATTTTATCCACACCATTTTGTATCAGGTTTTCCTCTACTTGTTCTGCTTCTATTTTCCATTTATTGTTAATGCTCCTTGTATGTTCATATGGCATATATAGTGTTAATGAAATACACTTTTTGTTCACTTAAGTCACTTCTATTTTCTTCTATAATTCTTCATTATTATTTTATCAGTAACTTTTCTTATCAACATTTTTTTGAATTCTGTGTTTAATGCGCCTTTCAAATGAATGAAGGTTGTTAATTCAAGATGTAATTAAAGTTTAAACTTCTATTCCATACATCGAAATTGGCAATACAATGTTATATTGTAGGTAAATATCTACTTATTGGTCTCAGTTTTAAATTAATGTCTTTATTTACCTATGCACAGTATTTTCGTTTTCATAAAAGCCCTCGTTCAACCTCTTCTCTCAGGTCCGGATCTAACCATCAAAAAAGGTAGTTGGCACCTCTACATTAAACCGATGAAGTGTGAATAACGATTAAGCTTTATGGGCATGTTCACATTGCCCACAATGCCTTCAACGTTGGATCCGTGCCTGACGATATATGTTATGATACTTCAGTGGGAGGTTTGGCCTAAGACCCAGTAGGCCCAGGCTCAGAGCGGCCAGATATTGGGGATGGCAACTATGGATGACGTGCTGAGAAAGGGGCGGCTGGTAGGTACTTTCTCCATGTTCTGGGCCTTGGACGGCCAAGACTGCAAATCCGCCACATCTTTGTATATAACCTACCTCAGAATTAATCTACGAATCGCTGAACCCGTGAGCATCTCTAATATCTTCTTCTTACTTAATCGTCAGAGGATAAGTACTTGGTCAATAATTTTTCAGATAAATACAAAATAAATGCTCCAAAAAATTATTGACTAGTAATTTAAGGCTATCTTAGCATAACCAGCGCGATTTTTAATAAACTATTGTGATGGGTCCTGGCGATTGCGTACAGGCATGTACCTAGTCTTAATCTGGCATTGGTAGTTAGATATTACATTATAATAAGGTGACAAAACTGTAGCGCTAAATGAAACATTATTGAATGATACCTTCTTTGGATTCGCCAAGTCATTATGATTGCGGTTTTGCGGTCCAATAAATACTTAGGTACATGTTTCTCAATGACCTACGAATGGCATGGCGGGCGGCGCCAGTCCTAAATAATTGTGCGTTCTTTTCTATGTAAATGAATCACTGTCATCACTGAAGTTTCTTTAGACATGACTTGAACCGTATCGGGGCTGTTTAGCCCTCACTACCAGTGAATCGGACTTTGTGTGAGAGTATAACCCGCTAATGGGGTTATCTCCGCGCCACAGGAGTGATTAGCATCACTGAAGTGCGAGCCAGCCTCGTGTACGGAGGGTTTCGTACAGCATATTTACTAAATAAGAAATAATGTAGGAAGTGATCTACTCGGATACGACAAGTATGGATTGGTACTGGCTGGCTGGAGCGCTCGAGCTCAGTTACAACGTTGAGTTCGTATAACATACATTAACACGCTGGACTGGTAATCCAATGGTGCCGGGTTCGATTCCCGGTATCTTTCACCAGGTTTCGCATTAAAAAAAATCTTTGATCTTTGTATTAATGGTTTAATACATTAAGACGTTGAGCTCAGGCATATGTGACTCTACTACGACCGTGGTCGCTCGCGGTCTTTACAACACTTATCACGGAGATGTCATTGAATATTATGTCTCCACAACTAAGGCTCTTTTGTGGCTTGGACTTTCTTACAGCGGGCGGGCCTGACCTCCGCGCATCACACTTTTTATTTATGTCAATGCATTCTAGGGATCTGGTTTTATGCTTGACGACTCGTGATCAGGCGCTGTAGTTTCGTCGTCTCCGAGTGTCAGTTGTTATAAAAAAAAAAAGTTCATAACATAATAGGTATCGCACAGAAAATAATTTCAAAACTTTTGATTTGGAATATACTTTTGTTAGCTATGTTACAAAATATTTGAAATTGATGACATAAATAACTATATCAGAGCGCTGCGATAGACATGCCTTATTATATATATAAGTCGTTACCTTTTTATACGGAACCCTATAAACATGTTATGGTGTGGAACGGGCCAAGGTGTAAATATTTAAAACAAACTAGATAATTACATATTATCTTTTTTTTTATTAGATATTTAATGTTATCTAACCTATATAACATTTTCTAAAATAACAACGTATAAGTATAATTAAAATATCTAAACCTACATTATTGGTCAAGTTATAACAATATATTTGAGGTAATTGTAGTCGTAACTATAAAAATAATTAATACATTTAGTTTGACTGGGGTACAGTACAACAATAAATAATTATTTATTATAAATATTTATTTATTTTATTGGTAACTCCAGGAATATTTATAGCCTATCGAAACAATTACAAATAAATGATGTCAAAAGTCTATAATTTGTTAATTTGACATGTGACAAACAACCGTATTTGTAAAAATGGGTAAGTTTTCACTTGTGCCAGTATTAAATAGTTTGTTCCAAAATTTTAGGACCTACTATACAATTATCTATGGTAAATTCAGGGTTGTGAATATGTGTTGGTACCAGAGGTCTATTTGACAAGTGGCAAATGACCGTATATTTGTAAAATTGGGGTCAGTTTTCACTTGTGCCAGTATTATATAGTTTTTTTTTCACCTACTATACAATTATCTATGGTCAATTCAGGGTTGTGAATATGTGTTGGTACCAGAAGTCGACGGTTTTCGACCAGGCGGCCAGACTCATCTCGTCTAGCTTAAGTACTTCTATGAACATTTCCACTAGCACGTCTTTTAGATCCTGTAACAAACAGAAACAACAAAGGTTAACGTCTACACACGATTGTATAATTGCAATTAAAAATGTATCAATTTATGTAATGTCTATTTTTTTAATGTGGGTACACACCACGGTTTTTAGGGTTCCGTACCCAAAGGGTAAAAACGGGACCCTATTACTGAGACTTCGCTGTCCGTCCGTCCGTCCGTCCGTCCATCCGTCCGTCCATCCGTCCGTCCGTCCGTCCGTCCGTCTGTCACCAGACTGTATCTCAAGAACGGTGATAGCTAGACAGTTGAAATTTTCACAGATGCTGTATTTCTATTGCCGCTATAACAACAAATACTAAAAATAAAATAAAATAATAAATATTTAAGGGGGGCTCCCATACAACAAACTTGTTATAGATTATGTATATATATATATATATATATATATATGTGTATATATAGGTACGGAACCCTTCATGCGCGAGTCGAACTCGCACTTGCCCAATTTTTATATTGAACGAAAGCTCAAAGAAAAATTTAAATGCGTAGCCTGGTTTAAGAATGTATCATCCTGGTTCAAGAACTCTATTTTTATCCCTGTTGTATGGTAGTCTCTCAACCATTATAAATGTCAAGGGGACATTGTTAGGAAGATATATTAATTTTTTCCCGATGAAACCCCACAATTAAAAAAAAACTTTTTCACCCATTCGGCCAGACGAAAAGAGGCGAGAATTGCACCTATAGCACAACTGTGACAAGTGATTCTTTCTCGCGCGTGAAATTATATATAGTACTGCGATAGAGTGACGGGTGACTCTATATCGTGCAACATGAGTCGCGTAGCATAGTTGTGCTACACGGGCTGAAATTATCGGCCTATTTGGACATTGATAAATTCCTTAACAGCGCGCGCACCTTGTTTTCTTTCTACATATTATAGCTGAGCAAAGGAACAGGCAATATTATTTATAATGTTTTTAAACTCACTAAAAACTGTTGTTCACCAATTTTCCTCTTCTTATGCGACTCTCCAACCTTCGTCATCATGGCCGCGACCACCTCGGGCTGGTTCATGTGTCCGATGGCCAAATTAAGAGCGTTCATCAGATTTATCACGTGGGCTTTGAACTGTATGTTGTCCGCATATTCCTCTTCTGGTAATTTGCGGATCATTTTGAAAAATTGTAGTGAATCGGGGTGAGCGCGGAATAATCTGAAAATAATATTTCTGGGTCAAAAATACTTAGTGCAATAAATTATGATTGAGTACCTAGAGCTAACGATAAATTAGCAATAAAATAAACATTCGCTTACGTGAGTTTTTATGGGTACAGATAGGAAAAGGTCAACCATGCTTCAAGAAGAAAAGTATAAAGAAAACAGTACTTAGTTGATGGTGATGGAGTGAAGGTGACAGTTTTTCAAGCGATTGATAAATAATAACACTGAACAAGTAGTCTTCATTTGATTTTTATTGTTTGTTTTTGCATAAGAATTACATATAATAATTGTTTTTTACGGATATGCTACGACTTCGGTTTTAAGGCCCGGATATGCACGACTAGCGGCAACGGAAGCGGTGAGCGGCGAGCAGCAATTTTTTTTTTTAGACATTACTGAACTGTATCAGGGCTGGTTTACTTCACTACCAGTGAGTCGGACTTTGTGTGGGAGTATAACCCGCTGATGGGATTATCTCCGCGCCACAGGAGTAATTTTGGGGGAGGGTGACGCGGGTACACTGGACGCATGGACTGCGTCGTGAATAGACTGAAACGGGTCAGCCTGACTTAGGGTGGGAGGAGAGGGAAAAGAGACACGGGCTATAAACGGGATATAAGAAGAATGCCATGAACTGCCGCGCGCGTCGCTCTAGCGGTTTTTGCCTAGCGAATCTTGAAAGCGGCAAGCGGAGCGAACCGCTGCACGCGTTGCTCCGAAGTCATGGCCTAGTTCCCAGTTGCCGACACATTTTTTCCCATCGCGCCGTATGATTTAGTTTTTTGCCGCTCGATGCTTAGCGCCACCGCTGGACGCGCAAAGTCATGGCTACGCCATACAGTCTGACCAAAAAGAGTAGAAATTAAAAAGTGGCAATACTGTAATTAATGTCGTCCCTTTCTAATCAATCTAAGAAAACGGGGACGACACTACGGTATTGCCACTTTTTAATTTCTACTCTTTTTGGTCAGACTGTAGGTAAATGTGTAACGCATAGCCCATAGAATGTTTCCCATATACTGGTACTGATGTTTAAATTTTTATGTTACAAAATATCCAATAAAATCCCTTTTGTAATAAGTAACTAAATCACTTCTATTTTCTGTAAGGTTGCTAACATCTGTTACATTTAAATTTAATACGTCGTCGCCTGAAACATATATTCGGGTCGAATTCTGTGCCGTCCACAAATGGTCGGCTCTTTGATGTGCCCGTAAAACCAACACCAACGTAACATTTGTAACTTTATTGCGTCGTTAACATGGCCGTTCCGACTAATTAATATTTTATTAACATCTTGGATTACTGGCGATTATCAACAGTCGAGAGTACAGAGATTCTTGCTTTGTTATTCATTCTTTAAGGAATATAATTAGCGCAGACCCTAGGGCGTGGTTAAGGTGGTAAATTAGTGAATGTCCCAGATCGCAGGTGTTTGTGGCCCGAACCGAAGGCGAGGGCCATAAATATTCGATCTAGGGCTTTACTAATTACCGCCCGAGGTTTGCTAAAGTTTTACGTCTTGCCTTGGCTAGGATATGTAATAATATTTTATACCAACGTTAATTCGATTTAATAAACGTGAAAGGATTCCATTAAAAATAATATTTTCACATTATAATTTTCCATAAATTGGTGGCCAAAAAAAGGTACTTTAATTCTATACCGAAATTGTTTTATGAAATATTTTAAAAACATCACGAGTATATAGAGCGTATATAGAGCTGTGTACCAAGCGTATTCACTCAACAGAAGATACTCAATGAAAGCAAATTGAATCAGAGATTCATCCGACTTGTATTCAATTGAGGGCACTACATATTCTATACCAATTATAAGATGTCACACGTTGGCCCAAGGACTCTTTCTATTGTGGGACGGGTTATACACATTCAAATCGTTTTAATGGAATAATGAAACGAGCTACGATAGGCTTATTTATAGCTCGAGCTCGAGAGATATATTGTCTGCATATATGTCACTTTTACACTCAATGTGTCGGAATGTGACTGCTTTAGAAATAAAAGTCGCTTTACAGTGGCCAGTAAGTCCTTTTTAAAAGAAAATAATGATTAAGAATGCAGTCATTGACATCGGTCAAGTCGATATACAATGAAGTTTATGGGTCAACGTAGACGAAAGCACAGCACTGTTGCACTAACTCTGCGATTAGTATATCGATACCTTAAGTTAACACTCGCACTAATGACAATTATTTTGCCAATGAAATTTATTATTATTATTAATCCGTTTATGGCGGCTCGAAGCTTGTGCCAGTATCAGTTTTTTTGGTTTAGAACCAGTGCATAACTTCCGTGTTAAATATAAATAAGACATCAAAAAATAAAAAAATAAAACATGAGATGAAAAGTTTTTGTGACTGACAATGACAATGACATTTTACCAATGTTTAAACCACATAGCTTTGTGCCCCTGACATCTGTCATCTCCGTACTCTTTAATTCAGGTTATAAAAAAAACTATGCGAAATAGACTAAGTATTGGTAACATACCTACGTATTATTAGGTACGTATTATTTATAAGCGTTTATTTCTCCTCTTTACTGAAAGGTAAGTATGCACCAAAGAACTCATGTGGCCATTGTTACCTTTTCAACAGCTCTGTTCCGTTGGCGACGGAGTCAGCAAAAACGGGACGCCACGAGCACTGTACTGCGTACACCTCTCGCCGCGTGAGTCCCGACATGGTGTTGACAGCGTCAGGGTCGCCACCCCACCACAGGTAGCTCAGCCAACTGCCCATTGCTTCAGATTCAAAACTCTGAGGAAGAGGCTGGAAAATAAATGTCCAGTTACTACTTGTCCTTAGCTTACGTGGACTGCGTAGAGATGTGTCCTTTTCATAAAATAATCATAGGTATAGTAGCATGTACAGTTTACAATATGTGTATGTACGCTTATCAAGCCGTTGTCATTTGAATCAATTGATTTCTATCAATATGAATCGCAAGCCATTGATAATCGGATCTAGTAGGTTTCGCCAACGACAACAAAATAAAGTGGATTGTAAAATTATTGTTGTTTTAAAAAGTTTAAGAAAAAAAATGATTGGAGTTTTTATTTTAATAGGTACATATTGCATTGCCTTTTAGGTACTTATTTGGGTTCTTTAAACAACATTTTACAAAATACTGAATTAACGCTTCAGTATTAGTATTGTAGTTCTACTATAGTTCTAATCATATTTATTTTATTCGTACCATTATTTCCTCTATACTGACAAAGCCTATTTCAAAATCTGTTCATAAAACAAATTCATAAAAAAATTAAATAATAAACCATCGCATAATAATTATTTTGAATGATGACATGAATACCACAAAATAAACAAAAACCAACACTCCAAATCATTAAAATACGGTTCTATGCCATCACTTGCTAAAAATGCTAAATAAAAACAATGAACACATTCAAATTTAGAACACCACAAAATTCGAATATATGAAATTCCATTTTCAAAATACTCACGTTCAAAGTTCGCGGCTCGGAAAAGTTTTCGCGGTCTATGGCAAGGTCTGTGGTTCGCGCGTTGCGGTCAACGGCTGTGCGTGGACTGATCTCAGCTGTTTATTTACTACAGACGAGACTACAATTATTACTGTATGCTTTTCTGCCAGTCGCATTATTAATGGGAAATGAGCATACGTGGTACCGGTTTTATAGACGAGACGTTCATTCATTAACATCGTCTACGAAGAATCAAGTTTTATTGTGCTTCTGTATATATTAATCAATAATTTAATCCTTTGTTTTTTCGAGGAAAGTCGTCCTAAGTAACTAGGTTCTTTATTCTGTGTCCTAATTGATCTTATTAATATACAGCTAAGATTTGTCCACTTTTTTGCGCAATCTATTTATATAAAGGCAAGTGTCCTGACTGACTGACTCATCAACGCAGAGCCGAAACTACAAAAGCTAGAGAGTTGAAATTTGCACACTAGGTTGCATTTATAAAGTGTACAAGAGATAAGAAGCGATTTTGAAAAACTCAATCTCTAAGGGGGTTAAATAAATAGGGGTGCAAAGTTTGTATGGGGGAAACTTTCTTTTTAGTGCTAGAGACTTGAAACTTTGTAGAAAGATTACTTATTCAAAAACACAAAAAGTACTTTCAGCGTTTTGGAAAATTTCACCTCTAAGGGGGTTAAAAAGGGGTGCAAGGTTTATATGGGAGAAACTTTTTTTTTTGAACTAGAGACTTGAAACTTTGTAGAAAGCTTACGTAATCAAATAAAAAAAAGTAATTTCAGCGTTTTGGAAAATTTCACCTCTAAGGGGGTTAAAAAGGGGTGCAAAGTTTGTATGGGGAAATCCGCTAATCTATATATATAAAAGAAGAAGTCCTGACTGACTCATCAACGCACAGCCGAAACTACTAATGTTAGAGAGTTGATTTTTGCACAGTAGGTTACTTTTATAACGTGGGCTAGGGATAAGAAGGGATTTTTGGAAATACCTCCCCTAAGAGGGTTAAAAAGGGGATGAAAAGTTGTATGGGGTACAAGTTTTTTTTTATGCTAGGAACTTGAAACTTTGTAAAAAGGTATTAAAATAAAATGGAAGAAAACTAATTTCAGCGTTTTTGAAAATTCACCCCCTAAGGTGGTAAAAAATGGGTTAAAAGTTTGTATGGAGATTAAGTATTTTGTTGAGCGCGGGACTTCAATTTTTGTTTAAAGGTACACTATTAAAATACAAGAAAAATAATTTCAGCATTTTCAAAAATTCGTCCTTTAAAAGGGTTAAAAAGGGGTTAAAAGTTTGTATGGGGGGAACTTTTTTTTTCAGCTAAAGACTTGAAACTTTGTAGAAAGATTACTTATTAAAAAAACACAAAAAGTACTTTCAGCGTTTTAGAAAATTCCACCCCTTAAGGGGTTAAATAGGGGTGCAATGTTTATATGGGAGAAACTTTATTTATTGAACTAGAGAGTTGAAACTTTGTAGAACGCTTACTTAATCAAATACAGAAAAGTGATTTCAGCGTTTTGAAAAATTCTGCCCCTAAGGGGGTGAATTAACTAAGAATAAAATTCCTTACCTACCTATTTTAATATCTTTGTCATCATCAAAAATCTACGCGGACGAAGTCGCGGGCGGCCGCTAGTCTATATATATAAATGCAAGTGTCCTGACTGACTGACTCATCAACGCAGAGCCGAAACTACAAATGCTAGAGAGTTGAAATTTGCACACTAGGTTGCATTTATAAAGTGTACAAGAGATAAGAAGCTATTTTGAAAAACTCAATCTCTAAGGGGGTTAAATAGGGGTGCAAAGTTTGTATGGGGGAAACTTTTTTTTAGAGCTAGAAACTTGAAACTTTGTAGAAAGATTACTTATTCAAAAACACAAAAAGTACTTTCAGCGTTTTGGAAAATTTCACCTCTAAGGGGGTTAAAAAGGGGTGCAAGGTTTATATGGGAGAAACTTTTATTTTGAACTAGAGACTTGAAACTTTGTAGAAAGCTTACGTAATCAAATACAAAAAAAGTAATTTCAGCGTTTTGGAAAATTTCACCTCTAAGTGGGTTAAAAAGGGGTGCAAAGTTTGTATGGGGAAATCCGCTAATCTATATATATAAATGCAAGTGTCCTGACTGACTGACTCATCAACGCAGAGCCGAAACTACAAATGCTAGAGAGTTGAAATTTGCACACTAGGTTGCATTTATAAAGTGTACAAGAGATAAGAAGCGATTTTGAAAAAAACAATCTCTAAGGGGGTTAAATAGGGGTGCAAAGTTTGTATGGGGGAAACTTTTTTTTTAGAGCTAGAAACTTGAAACTTTGTAGAAAGATTACTTATTCAAAAACACAAAAAATACTTTCAGCGTTTTGGAAAATTTCACCTCTAAGGGGGTTAAAAAGGGGTGCAAGGTTTATATGGGAGAAACTTTTGTTTTGAACTAGAGACTTGAAACTTTGTAGAAAGCTTACGTAATCAAATACAAAAAAAGTAATTTCAGCGTTTTGGAAAACTTCAACTCTAAGTGGGTTAAAAAGGGGTGCAAAGTTTGTATGGGGAAATCCGCTAATCTATATATATAAAAGAAGAAGTCCTGACTGACTCATCAACGCACAGCCGAAACTACTAATGTTAGAGAGTTGATTTTTGCACAGTAGGTTACTTTTATAACGTGGGCTAGAGATAAGAAGGGATTTTTGGAAATACCTCCCCTAAGAGGGTTAAATAGGGGTGCAAAGTTTGTATGGGGAAAACTTTTTTTTTTTAGTTAGAGACTTGAAACTTTGTAGAATGATTACTTATTCAAAAACATAAAAAGTACTTTCAGCGTTTTAGAAATTTTTTTCTCTAAGGGGGTTAAAAAGGGGTGCAATGTTTATATGGGAGAAACTTTATTTTTTGAACTAGAGACTTGAAACTTTGTAGATAGCTTACTTAATCAAATACAAAAAAAGTAATTTCAGCGTTTTGGAAAATTTCACCTCTAAGGGGGATAAAAAGGGGTGCAAAGTTTGTATGGGGAACACCGCTAATGTTGTTTATAAAGAAGTGTTACGCTAAGGTTGTCAGTTTATATATTTTTTATTTCCTGTCTACTACCCAGTGACTAGTCCTTTTTTTAAAACGAACTTGCACCCCCTTTTTTATGGTTGAATGTCAACAATATTTTCTTAGTGCTGTCTCTTATTTATTGTGTTCCAAACTTTATGTGTTCCTTCATGTGTATATTTAGTGAGTTGTCTATCAGCACATAAATAATTTATACTTTATATACCTATTCTCACTTTATTTAGCTTCTTGAGAGATATAGAGAACTATAGCACCAGAATATATTGAATCACTTTTCAAGCAATACTACCTACTAGCCTGTAGACCAAAATAGTAATCGCATCAATAAATTTGCTTATGTGCATTTAGTTTTTAATGGTCACATTTCAGCATTATCTTTAAACACTAGCCTTTTTAATAACTGGGGTACCTGCTAGACCATTTAGAAACATTTTGGCCCCCCTCGGGAACTCCGCCACACCACTCTTTTCGTTTAATAGCCAGGCCGGCGTGTACAAATACCAGTGCTGCCTTCTTATGAACAGAGTCATTATTTATTATTGTTTTGAAATAAAGTTTATTATTTATTATTATTAAAAGAGATACTCTTCATTAAACTGCCTCCATCTCTCGATTTCCAGTGCTGAGTTTAAGATTGTTTTAACAGCCTTATGATATTTAACATTTTTTTTAAATCTCACTCATAATAACTAAGATCCCCATTCTCTAACTCCAAATCCATGCGTCGCTCTATATCTTGCAGTCATTTTTGCCAAAGATTAAAAGCATCAGGTAACTGACGGAATAAATATTAAGCATCCTGCAAACAATTCCCGTAATCTAATTGGAAAATCTTCAAAAATTCTTTAACAATTGCATTGTCTAGACCATTTTAACTAAGAATAAAATTCATTTACCTATTTTAATATCTTTGTCATCATCAAAAATCTACGCGGACGAAGTCGCGGGCGGCCGCTAGTCTATATATATAAAGGCAAGTGTCCTGACTGACTGACTCATCAACGCAGAGCCGAAACTACAAATGCTAGAGAGTTGAAATTTGCACACTAGGTTGCATTTATAAAGTGTACAAGAGATAAGAAGCGATTTTGAAAAACTCAATCTCTAAGGGGGTTAAATAGGGGTGCAAAGTTTGTATGGGGGAAACTTTCTTTTTAGTGCTAGAGACTTGAAACTTTGTAGAAAGATTACTTATTCAAAAACACAAAAAATACTTTCAGCGTTTTGGAAAATTTCACCTCTAAGGGGGTTAAAAAGGGGTGCAAGGTTTATATGGGAGAAACTTTTATTTTGAACTAGAGACTTGAAACTTTGTAGAAAGCTTACGTAATCAAATACAAAAAAAGTAATTTCAGCGTTTTGGAAAATTTCACCTCTAAGTGGGTTAAAAAGGGGTGCAAAGTTTGTATGGGGAAATCCGCTAATCTATATATATAAATGCAAGTGTCCTGACTGACTGACTCATCAACGCAGAGCCGAAACTACAAATGCTAGAGAGTTGAAATTTGCACACTAGGTTGCATTTATAAAGTGTACAAGAGATAAGAAGCGATTTTGAAAAAATCAATCTCTAAGGGGGTTAAATAGGGGTGCAAAGTTTGTATGGGGGAAACTTTCTTTTTAGTGCTAGAGACTTGAAACTTTGTAGAAAGATTACTTATTCAAAAACACAAAAGTACTTTCAGCGTTTTGGAAAATTTCACCTCTAAGGGGGTTAAAAAGGGGTGCAAGGTTTATATGGGAGAAACTTTTTTTTTTGAACTAGAGACTTGAAACTTTGTAGAAAGCTTACGTCATCAAATACAAAAAAAGTAATTTCAGCGTTTTGGAAAATTTGACTGACTGACTGACTCATCAAAAGGCCAAGAGCGAGTCGGACTCGCGTACGAAGGGTTCGTTACTATTTCGTATACAATTGCAAAAAAAGCACGTTTAGCAATTTCAACATTACTTAGATCTGAAAATAATAAAGATGTAAAATTTTCAAGATAATGGTTCCACGCGGACGAAGTCGCGGGCAACAGCTAGTAGTATAATAAATAAACAAGTAGGTAAGTATAAATTAACTCGTATTCCTTGGTCAAGATTAATTTCTAACAATGGAATGTAGATTTAGAGTTTAACTGCAAAATGCGTTGGAGTAATCACTGTAATCAGTGTAACCTATGGTGAATGGTGTGATTTGTGTGTTTTATAGTACATAAAGTATATCGTAATATTTATACCAGCGGTTTGAGTTATTTGAAAAATAAACTCTAAATTTAACACATAAAGATCCTTTTCAATCAAATACAGAGAAGTAAGAAGCGAATTAAGGTATTTGGTCGTAATTGGATCCCCTATAGAGTTTCCCTATTGCGAACTTGACCTAGTTTGACCTTTGTTAAATAGTTCACTGTGCTATTTACATTTAAACATATTGGTTTGTACATTTTGAGTCAACCGTCAAACAGTAAATATCCTTAGTTTTTCACCGAGCGAGCGATATAAAAAAAATAAACTGGAATAGATCTGCATTACCGTGCCCCCGCCAAGACGCACAGAATCATAAGTGACTGAGTTCTGAGGTGAGGTAACAACCATAAAAAATACAACCGAATAATAACCACTTTTTCGAAGTCGGTTAAAAATTTAAATTTTAAAAGTAAATAGAGCCCACGGATATAATATGCCAATGGAATATAGCCTCTAGTAACATATTCTTAATTTGAACTTTGAACAAAAAGAAGGTGTGTCACTCCGGTTTTCCTTAAGTAAAATGACAACTAGGAAAAGGCAAAGGGCAAAACCACTAAAGCATCACCGGAGGCATGCGATGTGGTCAGTCACGTAGGACATCTACTCATACGAGACTCATACTATAATAAATTACTAGATTTGTATTGAAATTGGGAACGGTCATGATATCAGAAAAATCGCGCGTGGCGCTTTGCCACTCTGGCCCTATCTGTTGTTCGAAACGGTGGACGGATACATACATATTTAACCAATTTTTGAACAGGGATAGCTGGACATCCAAAGATGCTTATATGAATGAACCTTTTACACGTCGACGGTAAAGACAAAAAATACGTAGATGAAGTTGCGTACACCTCGTAGTTATTATGTTCGTCTAGCCGTGTTTAAATTAAAATAGATGAAGGAGGAAAATTATGAACCAATTAATTATAGGGCAAACCACAAAATTGTGGGTATCTCTATTCATAATCGTGGGAACCAAAATGATTCATAGCCCGAATTCTGCGATTTTGCACATTAGGTGAAATTGATTGATTTGACGACGCGTTTGGATCGGTTTGTAGACACCTGCCTACTGAGCCGGCGGTTCCGGGTTCGAATCCCGGCCAGGGCAAATATTTGTGTGATGAACTCGAATATTTGTTCTTGGGTCATGGTTGTTCTATTAATTTAAGTATATATTTATCTAAATAAGTACGTATATCGTCGTCTAGTTACAAGCCTTCTTGAGCTTAATTTGGGACTAGATCGATTTGTGTGAGGTTGTCCAATATTTATTTATTTATATAATTGATAAGCTGACAATTTAAAGGAGACATTGACTGTTGAGTTTCTTTCGACGTTTCTTCTCAGCAATGGTCTCGTCCTTAGAATTTTGCAATGACGTCACTATCAACTAGTACACTACAAATCGGCAAGGACAAGGGAAAGTAAAAAAAATATTGAATAACTTTTCACAGGTGATGTTGTCACAACTAATCGTTTTTGCGATATAAGAGCCCTTTTATCGGAAATAGTTTCTGAATTAGGTCGTTAAAAATTGCTCATATCCCAATTGTCAATTTTTTTACATATATTTCGTGCTTTTTTTGTGACGTGACGTGTGCAATACGTAAAAAAAACAGTACCACTTGTAATGCCCTTTGCTTCAGTATACAGTGTAGTAGGTATGTTTTTTTTTATAAAATGATAGGAAATCTAATCTAAAAACCATGACTTACTTACTTCACTTTATGTCCCCTGGGCGTCCACAGCCGCTATCCTCAACGGTCTTGGGCTTTGCGTTTTAAGTAGGTACTTCACACCAGGGCATTCCTATCGCCTTCGCTTCTGCAGTGATTGTCCGCCGCCTGGATTGCTTAGGGCGGTCATGTTTGCGCTTTCCTTGGGGGTTCAAGTCTAAGGCTTGCCTCAGTATGATGATCGGGGTCTCTTCGAAGCGTGTTGCCGATTCAGTTCCACTTGCGGCGTTCGATCTGTTGCTCGATTGGAGTCTCAACACAGCGTTCTACAGATCTACGTTGGAGATTTACTCGGGCCAGTATACAGTGACGGCAGCGGTTGACGAAGACTTGGAGCCGACGCGAGATCCCTTTGGTGACCTTCCACGTCTTACATCCATACAGCAACACAGTTTTAACATTGGACCGGAATATCTTGGGCTTAACTCTCCAAGACAGTAGACAGTTTCTGCGACTGCCATACAGAGCGGAGCTGTGCGAAGGTTGCTTTTAAACTGAAAGAAGAGTGCATTCTAAGATTTTCTACAATAAGAAAAAATATAAACACCTCATTCAACCACGAGTCAACAACAACAATCAAGAGTCAAATCTGGTTAAATCTGAAAAAATATCGCATCGCAAGTCATGTTCATGTTACAATCGCAATCACAACGAATAGTGTGCATTTATTTGACCAAGCGAGCGAAGCGTCTCTAAATCAGCTTCGCGATAATTTATTTCGTTGGATATTCGAATATTCTCGCCTATAGCCCACATTTCTCAGACGATTCTCATGAAATATGGTGAGTAAGTTCGATCTTATCTTAATTGAAAATTGCATAAATATTACAGCAATTAAAAAAAATATATGGCGGGGTACCTACCTACTGATAATAAGAAAAAAATATTACGTTTTTCCTTCAAGACAGTGGGTTTTTTTTTTGTATTTCCTTAGTTGTTAACTTATTTATTATGTTAGATAGAATGCTAGGAACAAAGTTTCTTATTACTTATCATTTAGGATTTCGTAGCAATATTTATTTATTATTTTGTTTATTGTTGAAAGATCTCGGACAGATGTCATAAGGAGACGTTGAATTTAGCGCCATGTTTTTTATGTTGCACATTTTAATAAGGAAATGGCATTTGCCGTGGGGAAAACCCCGTGTGTCAATTACCCTGGAACTGCGCTTAATTGGGTCGGAGTACTGGGAGATTGAGTGTTCCATGGGTCATAATTAGGGTGGCCGGAGCACAAAATTGGAGTAAATTGCTAGAAGTTTAGAATTTCTTTTATTAAAATTAATAAAGTTGTGCTCAGTCATCGCAACATCATGACTGGATGACAACGCGAATTCCGCACTGTTTTTATCCTTATAATAAATAACTTTAAACATTTTCTTATGAAATCTATAAACTACAAAATATGTGAACTCATTTTATTAATTCATCACAAGGCGACCGCCTCCTCATCCGCGTGGGTGAAAAAGGAATAACCCTTTTTTTCTCTACATCGTAATAAGGCCATGACATCTACCAGTGTAGTTTGGATTGAATATGTATTTTGGATTGACGTGACAGTACCCTATAGTACCTACCTACATAATATTAACCCCGTAACACATAAAAAATACAAAAACAATGTTGACATGCAAGTATTTTTTTTTATACTACCGAAGTGGCAAACAAGCGTACGGCCTGCCTGATGGTAAGAATCAGTACCGCATGCGACCTTTATCTACTGATGTATATCATACACACACACACACACACACACACACACACACACACACACACACACACACACACACACACACGCACGCACGCACGCACGCACGCACGCACGCACACACACACACACACACACACACACACACACACACACACACACACACACACACACACAAACACAGAGACACACACACACACACACACACACAAACACAGAGACACACACACACACACACACACACACACACACACACACACACACACACACACACACACACACGCAAACACACGAACACACACACACACACACACACACACCACACACACACACACACACACACACACACACACACACACACACACACACACACACACGTACACACACACACACACACACACACACACACACACACACACACACACACACACACACACACACACACGAACACACACACACACACACACACACACACACACACACACACACACATTTTTATATTTACCTATCTAGTAATAGTCAATAAATCCTACTTCATTCACTGTTGGATGACTAAAATTAAGTAAATTTAGCACATGTTACATCAGTGGAAATCTAATATTGAAAGGGTTCCGTAAGGCATATCCTACATCAGATTTATTTCTACAATTTGGTATAAACTTATAAAACATAATTTGACTTACTCTTTTACTATCTTAAATATCTGATCACACGGCTATTCTAGGAGTATGAAATTCATTTAGAAACTTTAACAGCTATATAAATAAAAATATCACCTTATGGAACCCACTACGAGTGTATATAATATATGGTCTCGCGATTTCGCAGCTGATGACAGGAGCCCTGCTTGTCAGATATTCGAGGGTACCAAAGAATGTTGTTGGTGGGAAGCCGCAGGTGGAATCATCACGTGTGACACGTCACGATTTTCGACACAGGATCGAACGACATGCTCGACACGAGAGCGTCACCACAAATCGACTTCCCCGCCACCAACAGCTCCAATGCTCAACAAAATGCTTCCAGCTACTAGAGCATACATCTAGCGAGCGATAAGCTAAATATTCCTCTAAATCCAACTAATTATGGAAAGCAATGCATAGACTACTGTGCGCCTATTCTATGACCGGTTTTTATTTCCTTATGTATGACGATGTGCTTAAGGCGACGGGTACTGCGAAATGTGATAAGACCTCCTTTGATAGGCCTTGATTGTTAGTTATAAGTTACCAAATTTTTGCATGCCAGATGCTGGTGAAATATGTATTGTGCTATAATATTATCTGACCAACTTATGTACCATATTTCAAGCAAAATAAAGACATTTGTATGATTTGTATTTGTATTTGAAACTAGCGCCACTTTCGATTTTTTCTTATACCTTCATAATCTGATATTTTTTTAGAAATAGCTGAAGTCTAGGAGCTAGCAAAACACCTTTAATATTTATTAAATGACTTTACACAATTTGTTCACTGTACTTTATTTACAAAACTTGTTCACGTCAAAAGCGGCCACAATAGTTTTGGGCAAGTTTTTAGAGACAACTAAAGAACAAGAAATTGTGTATAATGATTTAATAAATACTAAAGGTGTTTTCTCAGCTCCTCATATCTTGTAATTACTGAAAAATTATCTGGTTTAGAAGATATAATAAAAATTCGTAAGTAGCGCTAGTTTCGCAGTACCTGTCGCCTTAAGTGCAAGACGACAACAATGCTTACTGCAACGTCTATAAATGTAACTCAAACAGTTTATATCGTGCCAGTACTAATGACAATTTGACATTGACAGTTCTCACACTCGCGGACTTCCTTGACGTGATGATCATTTCATTTGTTTATTAGTCACAGACCACGTTTTGCTGTCCTCTCTTTAATTACAATTACGATGGCGAATATAACTGAGTCTGTGGTTGAGAATATCGGCAAGGTCCTCAACAATGCATCGAGACCTATGAAAGAGCGGTTTAGGGCGCTATTTACTCTCAAAAACATAGGCGGCGAAGCAGCGATTAAGTGCATAAGTCATAGCTTCGGCGATGAGTCTGTGCTCTTAAAACACGAGCTTGCCTATTGTTTAGGCCAAATGCAGGATAAAAGGGCCATTCCGATTCTAAGGAGCGTGTTGGAGGATAAAAATCAAGATCCCATAGTTCGCCATGAGGCTGGTAAGTTAAAAATATAACCCTTATCAAGAATTACCAATTTTGCACGTATTCGATAAGACTGATAAGCCTTTTCATAGGATTCCTTTGAGACACACCTTCAATACTATGTTTTCAGTCATTAAATAGATGTAACTGCTTGTAAACTGTGCATTATGTTTGATAAAAAATAATGGAAATTGTACTTCTCTTTTACCTTTTAGGGTTTTTTGAAATTCGGACCTTTCTGAAATTAGTAGTTCCTTCATAATAGAAGTCCATAGGATCTGCAACCTTCAGTATCTCCTTCTATTATAAATTACAGAATTCCAACAGGGTAAACCGTGTTGCTGTTTTACTCATGCTTTAACCTCTCGTATGCCATGTCAAAAATTTGCTAATCAACTTGAAACCTACTGATATTTTAACGTAAAGTTGAAATGTCCTGCGCGGATCCACGTTCCGGCATGCGAGGGGTTAAGCACTAATAGAGTAATATTATTCTCAGGAATTCTCATGAAAGTGCCCTATTTAGCATAGGAAATACTTTTTATGTTCTTGCTCCATAGATAACTGACATTGTTCTAAGAATTGGTTAACGTTTGGCGCAGTGCATTTATTTTGTGATAAAAAGTATACTTAATAATATTCTAAATGGTTTAAAACCACACATAAAATAATTCTGTGATGTGCTGACCACGGCTCCATACCTTTAGCTGTCCCTGATGAAGAGCTCCATACAAGTTAAAAATATGTTGGGGCTTTCCTGGCCATTTGTTATGTGGGCTTAAACCATTCAGAGTAATCATTAAAGATGTCCAGTGATCGGATCCAGGATGCAATTTGGGGTGAACAACCTCAAATGTTATGCTCAACATGGATGTGACTCGAGATTGTGTGTGTTAATAATAAATATTTTTTATGAGTAACATATATATATTATTTATTCATTATTTTCAATCATTAATCGATTTCTTTTAACATCTAAGATAACAAAAAGACTCGCGGGATTGTAAGTCATATTCATATCCATGTTAAAATAACGGACTTAAACTCCGGGAAATTGCATCCCAGACCCGATCACTAGAGTTTTATGAGATTTATGCCGCCTACTGGCAAATCATTTGTGCTCTAAAAACCTTGGGGTATGATTATAACACTCACTATGTGTATTTTTTTCTGTGATATCTATGTGTGTTGTGCTCTGTTGCTGAGCTGGAAAGTGAAATTAATAATTACACTTTTGTATTATTGCAATGATAAGGAATTCATAAGCTATCAATATGATTTCAGGGGAAGCCCTAGGTGCAATTGGTGATCCGAACCTACATGAACTGCTTGAGAAGTACCAACATGACTCAGCTATTGAGGTAGCAGAAACATGCCAGATTGCCTTACAAAGGCTGGATTGGGTAGCAAGTGACAAAACTGAGAATCTATCAAAAAGTCTGTATGCATCAGTTGATCCTGCTCCGCCAAGCTCGGAGAGTGATGTTGCGAAGTTGAGTCAAATCCTAATGGACGAAAGCAAGCCTCTATTTGAGAGATATAGAGCTATGTTTAGTCTGAGGAATCTTGGGACAGCAGAAAGCATTAATGCCTTAGGTGAAGGTAAGCTATAAGTTATACAATGTATTTCTATACTATCTTTATAAACTTAGAAATGTATCCCATGCTTATTGTATTTATCAATATTTTAGACACAGTTTTCTTTTATGTAGTTAAAAAAGTATGTATATGTATAACAAGCAAAATGGCATGACTAAAAAAAAAACATCATGTAGTAGCAAGAATTTCTGGTACTCCCATACTAAAATTTCCTGGTACAGCATACCATAATCTAGTCAAAGATGTTTCTATTTGGTTTCAAAATCATGTAAGTTTAGATTAATACAAATTTGAGAATGATTTTAATTTTAGGCCAGGTTGTAGAAGATATATGTAGTTTATAACCTTTTATGAAATCATTAATTTGTCAATTACCTATGGTTTTATACTGTATAATTTTAAGCGTGCACACCTGCAAAGGTAGGGTTAGGTGAAACTGTTTTATGTAATAACATCTGCTTATTGTAAACCTGAATTACCATACACGCAATAAATCATTCATTCATTCATTCATTCATTCATTCAATTTCATAAAAACAACGTCTTCATTATGTAGTCTGCTGATTACATGAGATTAGTCATCACTAGAACTTTTACTTATGCTTCACTTCTTTGCATTCTGATTGCATTTTTCATACCTTGAGGAGTTCATATTGAGAATAAACAAAATGAAAATAATATATTTCCGATTTTTTTATTCCACTAAATTACATAAATCATTTATCAATTAATTACATAAATCATTATAAATTAGATGACTGGCAAAGAGTCAAGTCGATGCGACAGGTGACCAGAGGGCTGGTTCATACCTATGCCAAAGAATAGCCCTAAAACTCAGTGCTACTCAGTGTGGTAATGAGGGCGGCCTCCCGCCAGTCTAGCACAACTATGGTTTCGCGACTCATGTCGCGTGACATAGCATCACCTGTCACTCTCTCACAGGACCGTACCGAAACAGATAGGTAGTATATCTAGCGCGAGAAAGCGTGTCACAGTTGTGCTAGAGGTGCTGGGCAGGTTTCCATCGACCTGGAGCCCGTAGTTTAAATGTATTAAAATTATTGTTAAAATAAGTACCAGTTTGCCTAATTTGATATTCACCTTCTGCATAATGTCTTTCAGGATTCAAAGCCAGCAGCGCCCTCTTCCGGCACGAGGTCGCGTTCGTGTTCGGCCAGATGCAGGATGAGCGCAGCGTGCCGTTCCTCGTGAAGACCCTGGAGGACCGCGCCGAGCACGAGATGGTGCGCCACGAAGCCGCCGAGGCTATGGGCTCCATCGCTTCACCTGAGTGCACCGAAGTCCTAAAAAGGTACCGTTTTACCTTTAAATAAATAAAATAAAATAAATAAATAAATATTAAGGGACAATCATACACAAATCGACCTAGTCCCAAACTAAGCTTGTACTATGGTTACTAGACGACGATATACATAATATATAAATACATATATAGATAACATCCATGACCCAAGAACAAATATTTGCCCCGGCCGGGATTCGAACCCGGGACCGCCGTCTCAGTAGGCAGGTGTCTACAAACCGAGCCAAACGCGTCGTCAAATAACTCCAAATCCGTCAAATAAATAACGCGTTTAATGGTTACTTTTGACTACGATTAGGCCTAATGGTATAGTCCTTCGGTTGGCGTGCATTGACTTGATTCGAGTTGTGTACGATCCACTTAAGCCAAACAATACTATTTTGTGGTTTTGTATTGTCGCCATCAGATATATCGCAGTATATAAGGCGTTCATAAATATCTGAACACGACACTTATTGACTGGGTTACATTGCATGTTCAGATATTTATGAACGCCTTATATGCTGCGATATATCTGATGGTGACTGATATTTCTGATGGTGGTGGTGACCCTTGGCAAAGTGACAATACACTAGGGCATTATTGACGGACGATAATGAGGTACAAAACCACAAAATAATATTGTTTTGTTTAAGTTAACCAAACACAACACCAACCGAACGACTATAAGTACTGGTGAAGTCTACGGTAGTGCCAGCGCACTCTTTAGATACCTATGCAGATGCACCCTATAAATGTGTTTCTGATCCTACATCTGTCCAGGGCAGAAGCATTGTAGAAGAACTGATAAAAGGTAGACAAGACACAAGGCAGGCCATTAGGCGATAGGACCACAATGGCACCACAATCACATACCTACCGTTACATACACAGAAATCTAACAACAATATCATTGTTAAACTGAATAGTATTTCAGTGCATCCATATAGCGCAGTTAAGGTACTCCAACATTAGGTGCTATTCGAGTTTTTGGTATATCGGTGCCCTGAAGTAATCAGTGCGCGTTTGCATAATATGCTGCACTACAGAACCGCGGTTATCTTGACAATATCCTGCGTTCATGTTCAAACAACTTTTTTGGAGGGTACTTTGACCGGCACTGAACGCTTTATGGTATTGGACGCGCAAACATATTAGACACACAGACATATGTATATTGGGTCTCATTTAAAATTTACTTGACTTTTAAGTTTTATGTATAGTATTTTGAATGTTATATAAATTGTGCAGTGTATTGGTAATAATAACTTATCTACCGTCGACCATCTGATTTTTCAGTAAATCAAATCAAATATTTTGTAGACCGTTTCTGTTTCTCATATGTTATAACCTTGGGTCCTTTTCATTACAGGTACTTAAACGACCCGCGCCCCGTTGTCCGCGAGAGCTGCGAAGTGGCCCTCGACATGTCGGAATACGAGAACAGTCCGGAGTTTCAGTACGCCAACACGCTGCTCGCTGTCCAAGCGTGAGGAGGGACGAGACTATTAATCTTTGGTTAGGCGTCGAATGTTTATTTGGTTTACGGCCTGAGTGGACGCTCGAAGCGTAGCGTTCGGTGGGGCGGGCAGCGTGTGCTGCAAGCGGCATGTAGAGTGAACACCGTACACTCAGGAGGCATCGATTGCATTTGTTAAAAGGTGCGTACGGATTTGAGGCAGCCTTGGGTTGAGTCAAATTCGTACGTGCCTCATGCGCCGTGCGCGAGCAGCGAGCCGGCCGGTGGCGGTCTTTTGACCGTGCTCATAGGCGCCTCGGTGGTTTTTTTTTTCCATGGTTGCTTGCGGGTCCGAAGGACCCTTTGCACTGCTGGTGCCCGACGTGCTACTCCGCTTGGAGAAGCACCGGACGTGCGCCTCGGTGTGCGACTGTGCGTGCCTCAAGTAATGTGGACGTATATCCGAGCGTGTCCGCGAGCGGTGCGTGCGAACGTGTGCTGCTCTGTGGCGGCGCCACCATAATGAAAATCAATGAATTGTATGGTAAAATGATGTACCTTGAAGGTACACCATGTACATATCATGTTTTTGGCTGTACCTGTACCAGGGAACGAAATAATGGACATTGTTTGTGGCGCCGCTGGGGAGCATACTCGGCAGCGGCGCCACAGAGAACTCATAGATAGAATTGACATTAGCTTTTATTTTCTTATGGAAATTGATGTAAGTACTAGTGCTATTTATTGTGTACGTATGTAAAATTGACATTATTAATTCGTGATTTAATTAAATTAAATTTATTTCACTTTGGCTGTTCGTGTTAGTTTTCGTTGGTCCCTACTGTTTTATAAAAAAAAAAACGTCAGAATGTTTAAAAGTTTATCGAAGTGGTAGGTTAGAACGCGGAATCATTAAAAATAAATAAAATCACTTATTAATAATGATTTTTATCAATAGGTACACAATAAATAGCACTAGTACATCAATTTCCATAAGAAAATAATAGCTAATGTCATTTCTATCTATGAGTTCTCTGTGGCGCCGCTGCAGAGTATGCTCCCCAGCGGCGCCACAAACAATGTCCATTATTTCGTTCCCTGGTACAGGTACAGCCAAAAACATGATATGTACATGGTGTACCTTCAAGGTACATCATTTCACCATATAATTCATTGATTTTCATTATGGTGGCGCCGCCACAGAGCAGCACACATGCGAACACGTTCTGACTTGTCATTACGCACGGCGCCTAGTTACTAACTTGACTACGTTTGTTGGTGATCACGATTATTACATAACTGTTTCATCCACCACTGAGGGCATATTTTCATCTTCTTGTTTATTATTCGATGAATTGCAATAAACGCAGCAACAGCTGTTATCGCGTCAGACGCCATTATGTGGCTCGCCGCGAGCGCGTTGCCTCACCCGGGTATAAACTGTGCAAAAAAAAATCTCGCTTTTTTCTTTCTCGTTCAAATGCGTACGCACCTTAATATGAACGCCGCACGCCCCGCCCCGCTGCACGCTCAACTCTAGCGTCCACAGATAACGTAAACTTATGACTTATACTGCGGTTCCACGCTCAGTCTGGCGTCAGTTTAGTCCATCAGTCGAGCCAGAAAGACGAGAGAATGATCGTGTAACCTACGGGAGTAATGGAAATTAATTAGGATTTTAATAACATTCGTCAGTCCGTTCTGCCGATTTCACACGAGGCCAGAACAGTTTGGCAGCACAGTACTGCAACTGTTTGAACGGACAGAACACTACTGTCTTCACAGTAACCAAGCCAGAACAATTATTGACGGTCTATTTTTACGGGGTAGTTTGCTACCGCCACCACCTTTCTCGCTCTTCTGCCTTGTGGCTGGACTCGTGTGAACGTAGGGCAATGCAAATAGCAGAACGGTGTGCGCACACGCCCCGACTTTTTTACGCGGATTTGACTATCCTATTTTTAAACGCTACTGTCCTTCCTAACTATTCTGTTTCACTGTTCTGCCTCACTTTCTGCTCTCGTGTGGAAGCGGCATTATGAATGGCAGAAATCTGACAGCAGACTGATCATGTAATTTGTTTTTGTCATTCTCGCGTCAGTCACAGTCCAGACGGCTACCACACGGATCCGTTTTACTTGATCATCAAAAACTAGCGTGAGGCGCTCAATTCGAATTCGAATAATGCAGGTCGTAGGTCCGGTCGAACGAAAAGAACAAAAGATAATTCATAATCATGCACATTATTATGCGCTGTTGCACATACATTTTGGCAGGCAGCTGTCTCATAATTTACTCATTTGTTAACATGAATTTATTGCTTTCGTCGCCTTAATAATATAGTTAATTGCTGGTGAAATACTTTTGTTTATCTGATACGGTAGGTATCTAATTTCACTTTTACATAATTTATTCCTTTTATATTCAGTGATTAGATTACATGTAAGTTTGTAGCTGTAATATAATTACGGGTTTATTTTACTGTGTGACATCTTAGAAATATTTTTTACTTAGTTTGACCTGTTTTTTTTAATACCAGTGTTTTTTTATTATTTCTGTGGCCCTTGTGAAAGTTCAGGGGTCAGATTTAACCTAGTAGCTAAGGAGCATAAGTCATATAAGAGAGTTATAAAACTTATAAAATGTGAGCAAAATCGATTGAAATGACGTTTGACAACCAGTGACGGCCGGAATTTTGCTCGCATTTTACGAACCCTGGTGACCCTCTGCATAACTGACATTGGCAAAAGCCTCGAGCTGCCATTCTCGGCTTAATAATAATAATAACCCTGGTGACTACTTATGACCTTTTGTTTCTGGTTAATATCTGACTTATACCCCTTTTCACTACTTGGCACAGATAAAGAATTTAGTTTTAATGTGTTGATCACTTTTTCAAGCCAGTTTTATATGCCAATCTACTTTGTAGACCTGAAACATTCTTCACTGCGGTACACTGCTCTAGGTCTGGTACACTGTACGAGACTGGTGTAAACTGTAACTTTTATGGAACACTGTATATTTAAATGACCAAAACTGTCATAAGCAAGCCTAATGTTGTGGCAATAAAGTATTTTTGTAAATAAATTGTTGAGTATCAGTAATATGAGATTTTTATTGATGTACGTTATTGTACAGATGTAAAGAATAATGTTTTGCCATCGTATTCTGTCGCATAAATTTCCGTATACAAATATCGAGACAGAAATATAAATACGGTATTTCCCACAAAATACGAGGGCAGAACATTATTGACTACAACACCTGCCCTATTAATTTTGGGATATAGGTTTACCTTCCCTCTGTGTTTGATAAGGATCCTGACAAACCATTAGAACCTATTGTTTTACATTCCACAGTTATTTGATTGGAAAGTTTGATTCCACATTTGAAAGGTTAATTATGGATTCGGCACTGATTCGGCATATTGAATTCAATGGGGCTAATCAAAGTGTAAACAGGCCAGAAGTTGCAGTAAAAATCACAAAAAATAATTTCAGAAAGGGTGAAGTGAGTCTTCTCGGATGTCTAATAAGACAGTAGGAATGTTCTTCCAGTCAGCTAACATGTCCCATCCCAGTCATGTCGTAGCCGTTTCTCGGGTTATAGCTTCCGGTGGCTTATTATTTTCTAATAAGTTTCGCCATAGTCATGTTTCATTAATTATACCGGGTGTGGCCTGTAATAGGAGCAATAAATTAAAACATAGATTCTACTCTTCAAACTGAACAACATTTGTTCAGCAACTTTAAACAAAGTCAGTTTTCTGAATTTTATTAATTCAAACAAATAAATAGTATTTTCAACGAACATCGTTCAACATTGACTTTCCCTGAGCATTGATATACCTAAACTGTCACTCTACTAATATCGAATATTTCGCAATGTATACCTACATTGCTTCTTTGTCTAAACATTATTATACAAAATATCATTTAATACACGTTATTTTCAGAAGTTGCTTCACAAACGTTGGTCAGTTTCAAGGGAAGAATCCATGTTTTAACCCTTTGACCGCCAAAGACGGCAAATCACGTCATCGGGAATTCGTGCCACTGACGCCAACGACGCCTATTGACGTCTAAAAATTCAATGGTCAAAAACATGCTAATTCAAACCACTATCTGTGTTTTTCAATCTCTGTCGATTTTGGAGCACTTTTTTTTGGTTTGGCGTCAGTGGCACGTTGAATTGCTTTGCCGCTTGGCGCTCAAAGGGTTAATTTATTGCTCCTATTACAGGCCACACCCGGTATGTAAATTAAATTGGCAATTTCCTTGATTAACTCGCATATGTGCTGAATGCACTGAGATATTATATGCACTGCCAGTACTTGGGAAAAGTCGGAAAAACGCATATATATATTCGCCAAAGATATTCACTAATCTCTGCCCCCAATTTGTATGGGGAAAGAACGTTCTTGAGAACGGCACATCTCTAGGTATAACCATCCGAGCGCTAGAATATCTTTCTTCTGCCTTCTGCTTGTTGTGTTGCTCTTTGCATTGTTTGTTTGAAAGGCTTTTGGGGTCTTATTGCATTAAAATATAATGAAACATAGATACCTATGTTCAACATATTATATTTTCTCAAAAATGCCATGTAATGTTGCCATATCGTCGCTAGAAAAACTACAGTAAGTGGAAAATACCGAAGACTTTTTAGAAGTGTCCAGTAAACAGCGAGATTTTAAATTTGGAATCAATATTTATCCAGTAAGTAAGTATGTAATTCCTATTACGTATCAAGATATTTAAATTTCGAAATACGATTTACATCGTCACAGACCTATAAAAAAAACTAAGAATGTGAAGGCGATGCTGGCGATGAGGTCGTATATGAATGTAAAAATATAATTAATCATGTTATTTTATATCAAATATATTCTTATTTAATTATAGTATACATTTGAATATGCATTCTACAAATTGTTTTAATTATAAATACAGTCCGACAGCAAATTCTAGAAATTAAAAAGTGGCGTCCCTTTTTCTTTGATTGAATAGAAAGAGACGACAGTATACACTTGCAATTTACACTTAAATAAAAAGAGGTCAGCACTATTGGCAGCATTGGCAGTATAAACTTCTATAAACTTTACTCATGATGCATATAAAAAAAAAAGTAGCGACTAGGTTAGTGCGGAAAGTTTCTATGCTGCGTTTAGTTCATAATAATTTGCTGTGTAAAATGACAATGATATTACGGAATTACTTTTTTGTATCCTTTAGAAAAAACCTTCAATTGAGTTAAAATTGAAGTTAAGCTAACGATATGAACATTAGTTAGAAAATATAACAATAATTAAATTTTATCTTTAAAACGTAGATTTGTAGGACAGTGCAAATAAGTCAGTACAAATAATTAAACGCAGTACCTATTTATAAAAAAAGCAAATAAATTAAGGCGCGATTTAAATCAAAAGACAATAATTTCAAATTTGTTTGTGTAATCTAATAACATACAGCAAAAATGAGTTCAGACGATTCGGATACCGAAATAGACGGCACTCCTTCACACTAAAAAGCGGAGGCAGAGTTTGTACTTCCACCTAAATCCAAGGAAAGATATTAAAAAAAATGCAAGAGATTCATTATATTATATAGAAGGAAGAAAAAAAATTAAAAATTTAAAACACCCCCGATTTGACAACCAATAAAAAGAAAGAAATAAAATCAACGAAAGGTGCCTATACAATGAGCAGTAGAAAAAGAATTCAAGCTTCGTTGCGTTTGGGGGGGGCGCTAAGTATCTAAATGAATTGAAATATATTTTTCCACGCAGAATTGCATGTATGCATTTGGGCTTCCCACACTTTACGATTTTCAGTACATTGCACTTCATTTACTTAGCGGTCCCCCGACGCAACGAAGCTTGGATTCTTTTTCTACTGTTCATTGTATAGGCACCTTTCGTTGATTTTATTTCTTTCTTTTTATTGGTTGTCATGTCGGGGGTTTTTTAAATTTTTAATTTTATTTCATATTTTTTAAACAAACAGAAGTTTCGTCCCGGAATTTTCTTCTTTTGACACTATTTTTATTTACACCGTTAAAGCTCCAGGGTTTCCAATCTTTCCTCGAGCTTGATCGTTGACTATATTTAGGTACAACAGGATCTTAAGCCAGTGGTAATGAATGCAGTCTTCTCTAACATTGAAGTTAGGATATATTTTGATTTCAATAGCCTTAAGCAACATTCTGGGAAAAAATCGTTAAAGTCAGACTAGTTAATGCTTAAAATGGCAAAATGGCGAAGTTATTAGCCAAGACAATCAAAATATATACTTTAAATGCACTGCATGAGTCGCAAGAACCTGCTACTTATGGCCTAAAACAGAACCAGGTTTCTATTCTACAGGATCCAAATACGGTACGGGTGGCTTACTTAGCTCCATAAAAATTGCAGTTGGTGCTAGGTAACTTGACTTAGTTTTGAGAGACCTAATCATCGATACCCCACACCATGGGATAAACATCCCCACTTTTGTTACGTGTAGGGAAGGTACACAAAAAATTGTTTTTAAAAATGTATTCAACCACTATGTCTCTGAGCTAAGCTGTGGACAGACTGACACAAACTACAAAATCCTAAAAAGCTGTTATTCACTTAGGCATGAGTACTTTTGCTAAAGCTTACGTGTCATTTAGTCGCGTTAAAATCTTGCAGGGTGTTGCTATTTGTAACCTTAATCAAAGGAACCTGTTCAATAGTCCTAATAACAATTCAGCTTTAACAGAATTCCGAAAGTTAAAAACAGTGACCCAGTACTGTGCTACTGTGACAGAAATTATAATGAGTTTTTGTCAAAAAAGTTTTTTTGAGACTCGGTTTTATTATTGACTGTACTTTTTTACACAAATGTTAATTGCTCATCAAGAACAATCAGACGAGCCCAAACACCATGGGTTTATCTTGTTTAGGAGTTCCTACGGCCATCTTCAGCTCTAAGGTACCAAATTATTGTACTGTCAAAAATTTATTACTTTATCTTTTGATTACGCTAATAAAACTTAACATTTAACCAACATTAGAAATTCTTGGCTTAGATCCTTTCACAACTAGCTGGTCATCATGAGACCTTCATTTATTGAGTGATATAGAAAATGCTAATAATACTTAACATTTAACCAAAACTTTGGAATTCGTGGCTTCAATGTTGGCTGAAATCCATTAACAACTAGCTGGTCATCATGAGACCTTCATTTATTGAGTAATATAGAAAATGCTAATAATACTTAACATTTAACCAAAATTTGGAATCCTTAGTTTCAATATGGGCTGAGATCCATTAACAACTACCTGGTCATCATGAGACCTTCATTTAGTAAGTCATATAGAAAATGCTAATAATACTTAACATTTAACCAAAATTTGGAATCCTTGGCTTCAATATTAGCTGAAATCCATTAACAACTAGCTGGTCATCATGAGACCTTCATTTATTGAGTGATATAGAAAATGCTAATACAGCTTAACATTTAACCAAAATTTGGAATCCTTAGCTTCAATATTGGCTGAGATCCATTAACAACTACCTGGTCATCATGCGACCCTCAATTAGTGAGTCATATAGAAAATGCTAATAAAACTTAATATTTAGCCAATATTTCGAATTATTGACTTCATTATTGGCTGAGATCTCGTCACTTGTTCTAATTAAAGCTGAATATCTTGGAAACCACTGGTCCTATTTCCATTTCCACCAAACATAGCTAAGAACCCTCTCGACGGAAAAGTCTTTTCGATTAAAAAAAACCGCACTTAAATTGGTCCATCCGCTTGGGCGCTACGATATCACAGACAGATACACAGATACACATGTTAAACTTATAACACCCCTCTTTTTTGGTCGGGGGTTAAAAATGAAGTTAATAATTGGCCAGATTAATGCGTTTCTGGCTTATTTCCACCATCTTTCTGAGACATTCGGATGGCTACAAAGGAAAGAAATCACAAATATTTAGCAGCCAAAATATAGAAAAGTTCTTAAATCAAGCTCTATGAAGCGATGAAGTTAAATAAATACTGCCACTATTTGTTAACGATATAATTATATACTATTTTTTTTATCAAAGTATAAACTCGAATATCGCAATGTGTCCCCGGGAAATAATAAAAATATCCATTAGCAAATGGCCGAACATGAATGTCACCTTTAATATTTCTTAAATACAAATTATATTTTTTATCTTATTTTCTTGTAAAATTTTCGAGAAAGCACTATACTTGCTTCGACCGTAAGAGCCATCCTGGCCTTATTCATACTCGGCCAGTATGGCTTACTTACTGGTCTCTGCCGTAATGTATTAATAACGATAGTACCCGCGACCTTGTACGCGTAAAACTTTATTTTACCTTAGTCGGGTAAAAAGCATCCTAAAACCTAGAACTTAACTTTACATGTCCAGCTATCCCCGTACCAAAATTTGTTAAAATCCGTCCAGACGTTTTGACTTCAAGAGAGGACAAAGAAACTAGGCAATAATAAATATTAACTTTTGAGTTTCTTTCGGCTTTCTTCTCAACAGCAAAATCTCTTGCGAAATATTAAGATTTTTCCTGAAATCATGATCCTCTCCATAGAAAACTGATTCTCAATATAAATGTAGCATTTTATAAAGTATATTATTATTATTGAAGAACTTTAAGTACTCGCAACTTTAAGAATAAATAATAATATTCGCCTCGCTAGTGCCCTAACAAAACTATAAAACGACTCGGCAAAGAGTGATAAAACTCCGAACTGTTCCCTGCATTAGGAGGGTCCACTCCCAGCAGCATCGTTACAAACAAAAACCGTGGCTGGTCATATTATCATTATAATGGAGTCGTAAACGCTCAATTTTAACGTTGTCACTGTCTCTATCATTTGCAGTGCTAGGGACTAAATCATACGTTTCTGATAACGTTTGTACGTCGTTATTAGAAACGTACGTCGCATAAATAATGCTAATTATACTTGTAAAGTTACGTGACGTTGACGCGTATTGAATTTTATGGCTAGACTAGAGGGTGCTCGCAACTTCGTACTCGTATTGTTTCTCTTTATACCGTAGTCAGACAAAAAGTATCATATAACCATCTTTGGATGTCCAGCTATCCCTGTACCAAAATTGGTTAAAATGTGTCCAGCCGTTTCGGCGTGATGCGGACAAAAGAAATTATGACCAACAGATGGCGCCAGGTTGGCATGGCGCCGCGCGCCCATACAAGATCCTGCATCACGCTATTAAGATTTTTCCTGAAATCATGACCCCTCTCCATAGAAATCAGATTTTCAATACAAATCTACAATTTTATAATTATTAAGTAAGTACTTAAATGTTTTACGATCATAATTATTTACAACAAAGCGCGTTCAACAAGGTGATTATTTACATATCTTGATAAGAACAAGATGTTGATGCCCGCCTTTTCAATGCCTTGGAGACCATGGACGTAACATCACGTCCGAATCGTCGAGGTAATTAAATAAACCAATTTTTGAACGCGATTTAGTCCCGTTTTGTTATAATAATGTGTGAAAATCGTAAGTTTAAATCAATATGTTTTACGACGTGTTGAAAACTATCAGCATAATAAGTATGTACGTACGTCAATCGGTATCAACATAAAGTAAGGAATATCTCAATTAATCAGCTATGTGTCCCATTTCCGCTCTACCGTAATCAATATATTAAGTAGGCCTCAAATGCCTAAGCCTCGGCTCGTGCGGGTAGGTATATTGGGGTATGTGCGCGACGATACCGATGGATATAATCCTGATGAGTACCTACTTACACGTGCCAGGGTAGATATATTTTGCGATGAGTGGCGGTTTCGCTATGTCTTGACTCCTTGTCGTTCAATTGCCTTGAAAATTTCAATTGGTGAACTTCCTACGACGTGCGGAGATTCCCAATGACAGGGGGTAGACCATTAGGAACGAGTCCTATGCGTTATATGGACGTTTTAAAACTTAGCTTTCTCTACATCCTAATACGCATGCATAAACTGTCACGAACCTGCACGAATACCCTTAACTTTTATTGTTGACCACGGGAAAGACGGCAATTAACGATGTAATTTTGAATCTGTACCTATGGCTCATTTGTATTGTAATATGAACGCATGGCCTGATTCAATATTAGTATTGTTTAATTTTTTTTATCGAATAAAAAGTATTTTAAATTTTAAAACAATCCCAAAATGTAACTAAGTAGGTAATGTACTTAAACATTGACCGGCAATACGTAGGTACCTATACTGTGTATTGGATAAGCCTTACGTGAAGTATTGGTAAAACTTCATCGGCAATTTTATATCTTAAGACTCGTTATATTTAAAGAAATGTACGATATTAGATACATTTTGAGCCGTAACGGAGCGTCGTAAGTTAATTCAGCCCTGATAGGTGAATCTAGCGAAGACGAAACCCACAACAAAATTGATGACGTGGCTGGAAGGGTTGACAGTTCTCAGCATGATCGATGGTTCCTAATTACTATTTTGATTATGTAACGTCTTAGTCAATGAACTACGGGTAAATACGGTGTATCAGTCAGTATGCGTGACGTTTATCTCATGTGATGATAAATATGCACAATTTTGTGAACTATAAAGCCGTGTACGAACGAACGAACAATAACACACAAACGTCGAACAACGAACACGAAAACGTGTGATCTAAGACAGTTCACACGTACCTATGTTATGTTATGTTTGATGTTCGCTAGCGGTATGCACGTGCGTGCGAACGTAATGTTCAATGGATTTTTATGTTCGTTTGTCCGTACACGGCTTAAGAGTTTCTATGTAAGATCTCTCGAACATACTCCCTTCGAATAGTCTCTTTTTAAAATTACCTATTAAAATTATCATCTTCCGTACAAAAAATCTGGGCTATTTTCATAACTAATACGCATACGTATCTGTTTAAGGTAACCATTTCATCACGATTTACGTTATTTTGTGTTGAACATAAATTTTGTTGTAAGCCAATCTATTTGCATCATCAATTCATTCGGTGATAATATAGAACAAACGGCTATACATTAAAACAAAGACTTCAGTGCTATCGCTAAAGATAAACCAATAATCCATCTCAGAATAATTTTCACGCAGTTATTTATTTAAACCTAATTAGGGAGATCCCGTGGAGGGATCAAAAAGGAAAGAGAGTTCGCCACGAGGCATTCAAAAGCAATTTACCCGTTTAACGCGAAATGCTAGCGGAATATTCATCCATTCTCTTAAAATCGCTGTCTTAATAATGCAAAAAGATAATCGAATCGAATACTCTTTCATAAAATGAAACTAGACGGTGCACGCAACTTTATGGAGGATGAGGCCTTACATAACCCTTTTTTACTCCATTAATCGGGTAAAAATGTCTCATATCCATCCTTTGGTATCTTAGTACAGCCAGCAGCAACGTCGCCTGTTTCATTTCTTAGCAAGCGTCACTGGTTGTACTTCATTATCTACATAAATAGTAAGTACGTATTAACACTATTATCTCTCCACCGCTCCGGTTTCATGTCCAATTCCTTCACGGTTCAGGCAATACGCCTCTGGAACGCTCTCCCACTCAACATTAGACAAGCTCAGAACATTAGTCAAACTCTCCTTCAAGCGCATGTTGCGCAAGCATCTTTCGGACAATCTCTCTTCCTAACTTTCTTCGAAATATTTTACTTTGGGTACATAATATATGTACGTAAGTATATCATATAAAGTATTCGTGTACGTTTATGGCAATTATATATACATTCCTATATATATCTTATAGTATTGATTTGTGTTTTAATTATTTTGTTTCTCTGTAACTCTGATCCTGCACCGACTACATATTTCTGTTTAACCCAGTGATTGACTGGTAGAGAATGCCTAAAGGCATTAAGTCCGCCATTTGTACTTTTTTTGTATTGTGCAATAAAGTTTAAATAAATAAATAAATAAATAAATTATATTAATCTGTGGTATTACTGCAGACGCCGGGAAAGAAGGGCTTACCGGATAAATAGGTATAGACGGAGACCGGATAGTGATACGAAGCCGGCAAGCCCTTTTCACGGCTAGGGCACGTAGCTTTTCTCAAACATCAGCAATGAAATAAAAAAATACACCAAAAAAAAAATCAGCTGTTAAGCCTGTACAGGAACACAGACGCCATGTTTAAAAAAATTACCTCTCGGCCTTAAATTTTGTATGAAATTCCTTTACAGTTCTCTCGAGACGTTCCGCCCGAAACGTGATACTTCGAAACCTGTTATAACGCTTGTTATGACGACATTTTGTTGCATGTTTGAGAAAAAAAATATATGATATGACTGCAACTGTAGGTATTATAATTTTATTAGGCATTTGAGTAATGAGTAATGAGTATCATGGCTAATGAGTCTCAAACTTAATATATAAGCTAAGCTGTATTCGACATACATCAACATACAACCATGCCATACGAATAAATAAATTAAATAAATTAGGCATTTAAAACTACTGTGATCCTGTTATGACCATATCAAACCACATAAACCACAGTCGTGTTTTAAGCCCTCTCATTATGTATCAGTTTTATAAACTACTATAATGTAGCGAGGCCATTGAAACTCGTAAAATTACCCATTAATACACGATAAGTTCCGTTTTTATGGTTCCCTACTCAAAGAGTACAAAACGGGACCCTATTAGTAAGCCTCCGCTGTCCGTCCGTCTGTCTGTCTATCTGTGTGTCTGTATCTCATGAACCGTGATAGCTAGATAGTTTGAAAATTTCACAGACGATATATTCCTGTTACCGCTATAGCAACAAATACTAAAAACAGAATAAAATAAATATTTATGTGGGGCTTCCATACAAGAAACGTGATATTTTTGTCGTTTTTTTGCTCGATACTGTCGGCTCGGCTGTATCTCATGAACCGTGATAGCTCAGGCAGTTAATATTTTCACAGATGATGACTGTATTTTCCAAAAAAATAGTTGTACGGAACCCTCGGTACGCGAGCCCGACTCGCACTTGGCCGGTTTTTGGACTCTTACTTGGCCGTCTTGGATGTTAGGTGGACTTAACTTTGTCACATTCTACCTCCCTCTACATCTGAGTTCTTGTCAAAAGTCTCATTAAAACTTAACCTTAATTTTCAAAAGCGAACCGTAAAGTCGACTCATTGAATACTCGCGATGCATTGAGCACGACTCGACGGATTATGCCTTCTATGAATAGCGCCTTCCCTTTACGACGGAACTTGACAACCTATACACCGTATTTCCGATTTGGATCCCGATGAAATTGGCACACATTGGCACGTATCGAGTCATAATGACGCGGGCTTTGCGAAGTATTGAACAGTGATATTTTGTGTTAAGGTGCAAGATTAGTCTAATAATGTTTAACCCTTTTACTGTTAGGCTGGCCACACACAGTCTGAATTCCGGTCCGGTTTCGTTGAAACCGGATAGGAATTCAGACTGTGTGTGGCCGGCGTTAAACACAAAACAGTTAAGACTAGTAGTTCTGTGAGCTGAAGACCTCGCGTTTTTTTTAGTACTTAGGATAAAGTTAACCTAGATTCTTCGTAGGTAATCTGTTCTGCACATCTGTGCATGTAGCCCGATTCGTTGTGAGCCGACCAGCTAACAAGAGTGCTGTGCACACGTGCATTTTATAAAACACCCGTTTTAAGCTCCAGTTGTGTCATAAAAGACAGGAATTTCGTAAACTCATAGCGGAATTATATTTTTCGTGGCGGGAAAACAATTTTGCCTGAAAATGGTGAAAATTCTCGAAAGCTCTGCTTCGCACACTGCGCAATTCAATATTTTTATGTATATTTTAAAGCTTAAATTTGAGGAGTAAGGTACGAAATTGAGTTCTGGATTTTGGACTTATTTTACGGTGAAGGCTAGCGTTAGACGATTAGTTAGGATGACTTTTTGTTTACATTTTTTCCTGTTGGGATTTTAAACGATTCTATTAAAGAAAAGTGTAAAAATTAACAACGCATGTCGGATAGTTTTTCCAACGATTATAGTCTATGGGGAAGATGGGATAATCTCATTTGGTTCATCTGGAACACCGTTTTGGGCCATAGAGTTCTTACCTCTACGCGAGTCTTGGGAGTTATTTTAGGGTTCCGTACGCATAGGGTAAAAAACGGGACCCTATTACTAAGACTCCGCTGTCCGTTCGTCTGTCTGTTTGTCTGTCTGTCTATCCGTCTGTCACCAGGCTGTATCTCTTGAACCGAGATAGCTAGACAGTTGAAATATTCACAGATGATGTATTTCTGTTGCCGTTATAACCACAAATACTAAAAAAACAGAATAAAATAAATAATTTAAGTGGGGCTCCCATACAACAAACGTGATCGATTGCGCTAACTTTGCACCTCATTTGCATCCGGCGCCATACATACCAGGCGTAAACTCAACTTAAATAATCCGGCCAGTTAAGATGGGAAGTGTTTGTACGGAACCCTCGGTGCGTGGGTCCCACTCGCACTTGGTCAGTTTCTTATGTTGCGACTTCGCTAGTCTAATGTGCTCTGCATACCTACTTGAGTTTGGAACCTGTCCTTGTCTCAAATTGCATCTTATATAAAAGTCAATTGATTTAAAACCATTATTCGTTCCCGAATTAAAAGGACAGGCCAGTTAAGATGGGAAGTGTTTGTACGGAGCCCTCGGTGCGTGGGTCCCACTCGCACTTGGTCAGTTTCTTATGTTGCGACTTCGCTAGTCTAATGTGCTCTGCATACCTACTTGAGTTTGGAACCTGTCCTTGTCCCAAATTGCATCTTATATAAAAGCCAATTGATTTAAAACCATTATTCGTTCCCGAATTAAAAGGACAGTTTTTACCATTTAAATTTACTTGTTAGAAAGAAAGAAATGAGTTTATTTAGCATAGTATTAGACATAAACATGATTAACGCGCAACACTTATTATGCTAAAAAGGTCGTCACTCAGCTCAATGTCATGAAGTAAGCAAATACCCACTTCAGGACGCTGATTTTCAGTGTTAGATATTTACTCATTATGTTTACTCGTCAAGCCTGACTAGAAATAAATGAGGATTATAAAGAGGGCGCTATTTATAAGATTTATTTGGCAACAATTTTGCAACCTATCGCAACCGCACTATAATGATATTAGTTTAAATACCAGTCAGTTCCTTTGTTAACCTCGTAATATCATTTAATGGAATGCCCTCTTTTCCTGACTGTTTTTCGTGTAGTAAACGTGTACAGTTAATTCATAATATTACGTTCACGACTGTGAATGGTTTTCGGCATTACCTTTGGTTTTTTTTAATATTTGTCTTTTAAAGAAACCACCACGAATGACATTGACATTGTTGCCAACCATCATAAAATCATTGCCAGTGTAAGAAATTAGTTCCAGTGAAATTCAGCTATATGGCGCATCCTCATAGGTATATTTCTGACCAGGCTGTACTTGCGATCCATGTATCCTTTTCAACCCTTAAATTAGGTACATATTACGTTTAGTGTTAAGGAATTCATGAAACCGGAAACCCTACGACCGAATATCTGGGAAATAGGCCGCCATTTAGGACCCTAATAAATACAACCTGGAATCCTTTGCCAGCTTTAGCGTGAGTTCCGGGCGTTTGAACTGGAGTTTTCAATGTTTTATGACGCGGCGATTGGAAAATATAGTTTAGTAGGTTTTAGAACCCTAGACACCTACTAAACTACATTTTCCAGGATTCTGTTTTTACTGACTGTGATGCGGAACCCCGTATGACAGACAGTAAAAACGGAATCCTAATAAAGGCACAGTTTCACTAGTCGATAGGGCCCGCATGCGGAGTGCGGGAGATTTACGAAACGCATGCCATAGGGCCCGAAGTTGAACTAACGATCGAGTTATCGAATTATGAGTTTCATTGGTCGTTTTACTTCCTTATCTGTCTGTGGCTAGTGTGGCTCACATAAGTACATCGCTCAAGTCGCTATAAATGTTGATAGCAGAGCAGACGAATTTAATAAATCCCCTGACTATTCAAGGATAAAAAGAACATTGTGTCGTCGAGTAGGTAAGTATTGTTTGTCAAAATGAACATCTACACCACCGTAAAATAGGCTACTTCAAAATACAAGGGCTACTTTCAGAAACAAGTTTTGCGCATAGTTCTTTTTTTACCACAGTGCCACATCGTCCACGAATGAGAGTAAAAGTCATAAATTGAAATGCAGTTTTATAATAGTGTGAGTAACTAGAGATCCGGATCGCTGGAAGGTCGGAACCCGAATCCCACACAGCCACATGTTTATTGATCCTGGATTTATTGTCGACCAATTGAATAGAGTAGCGACATTGAGAGGTTATTTGGTCCCAGCCTGAATAAAACTTAGAGCCGGGTGGTGAACCACGTCACGATGATAAAAATCACTGTGACTTATCAGCTTATCACAACAGAGGCCTTCACGCCCCGGCCACGACTTGTGGCCAAAGGTGGGAGTGAAAGGTCCGAGGGCGGTGTCTCGCTCACTCGTATGGCCGCCGCTTGTCACTGCCGGTCGCCGCAAGTTGTAGCATGGCCGTATGGTAGAGCGAGTGGAGCATCTATCTTAGGTGGTCCTAATGGACTCCAAAATTACTCCAAATACGAAAACAAAAAAACATGCCGACTTCTGAGAGGCACGATCTAAAAAGCGCCGAATGACGGTTGGCCAAATGGCCACTGCTGGTTTTTTATACTACGACGGTGACAAACATTAAGGCTCAATTCACACGTACCACAACCACACCACGTCGCAGCGTTAAAATGTGGTGTGGTTGTGGTTACGTGTGAATTGTACTATTCATTAACCATACAAAATATGCGCCCGACCACGTCGCGACCACGTCGTGTGGTTGTGGTGTGGTTGTGGTTACGTGTGAATTGAACTATTCATTAACCATACAAAATATGCGCCCGACCACGTCGTGTGGTTGTGGTGTGGTTGTGGTTGTCGTGTGGTTGTGGTACGTGTGAAACAACCCTAAGCATGCGGCCCGCCTGATGTTAAGCAGTTACTGCCCGATATGGACGATTGCGACGCCAGGAGCATCACACGCGCGTTGCCGACTCTTTAAGAGCCTAATATTTACTCCCCTCTTTAGGAACCCCATACGCTCCGGGGAAAACCTCGGCAGCTCATTACACATGCAGAGCGTTCGCGGTAGGAAAATCCTAATAATATTTAATTTAGTCAGCCACACAAATGGGTCAAATTATTAAAAACTGAATTTACGAAAAATGCTTAATGCTTGTCGGGCTATGCTTGGTGTAAGGTTCTGTAGTGTTTAGTGAGGTGTGTTTTTCGTAAATTTCCGGAACCTTTCCCCATTTTGTATGGGGAATGAGGAAAGTTTTTGGAAATTTCCGAGAACGGCACATATAGTGTTTGGAATGGAAAGGAAGGCACGAAGAAGTTACATTTTCTATAAGAACAAAAGTCACGGCGATCGAAAGGAAACATTTTTCCAATCACTAACCAAACTCCGGTAATAAGTACGGTAACAGGGTCGGATTCCTTTTGTGGCCCTGCTCGTTCATTGAGATAATCAATGAATTCGTAAGTATTTGGCATTGACTGGCTACATTATTTTTCTATTTTTATGACTTTTCATATCATTGTTATGTAACTAACTATACTATATCTATGTTGCTATGTCATTTTGACGACGCGTTTGGCTCGGTTTTGTAGACACCTGCCTACTGAGCCAGCGGTCCCGGGTTCGAATCCCGGCCAGGGCAAATATTTCTCTGATGAACTCGAATATTTGTGCTTGGGTCATGGTTGTTCTATGTATTTAAGTATTTATTTATCTATATAAGTACGTATATCGTCGTCTAGTACCCATAACACAAGCCTTCTTGAGCTTAATTTGGGACTAGATCGATTTGTGTGGGGTTGTCCGATATTTATTATTTATTTATTTATCATTATTATAGGGGGGCAAACTAGCAAACGGATCGCCTCGAACGCGATGACCATAGACACCTGCAACACCAGAGGTGTCACTTGCGTTGCCGGCCTTTCAGGTGGGAGTACGCTCTTTTCTTGAAGGTTTGAAGGTCGTATCGGTCCGGACTTACGAGGTTTTGTTAACTTTATTCCATAGTATGGCTTGTTTACACTTTGATTAGTAAGAGTGCGCGTTTCTACGATTCCTACTTGCGTTTAGCACCAAGTTTATAAACTCGCACTCCCTCGTTAGGTACAGTCAGCTGCAGAGACTCCCAAGTAGCACACATGCTGATTAAGCGCTTGTAAAGTTTAAATTAGCTGTATAAGCGCTTATATTGTATCCTGTGTGTGTGTGCTGCTTGAGCTGTTATGCAAACTCTAAATTGTTATGTCAAATTGAGGTACTTAAACATTTCCTGAAAAACACAATTAATTATACCTAATGTAACATGAAACTATGCTCTATTCAGCAGTATTCCATAATTGGTGGACATGTCAATAACTTATCGAAATGGCGGCAGTTCCCGAATATTACCTATTTAATTGTATATTCCCACCAAATTGCACTCTGTAAAATTTCAACATACGTAAACTGCAGCTTGTATTAAACTGATTACCGAGATCCTTATTAAATGGAATCCGGTCATATTAACCCAGTTTCTCGAAACCGCACAATGACGTTTATTTTAAATTGGCTTTCAATACACAGGATGGTACAGAGGTTTAAAGGAGAATTTTTCGCTGACAAACACTCCGGAGAATTTTATTTCAAAACATTTTTTATTTCGTCGACCACTTTTTTGATGAAGCCTTTTTTATTTCATGGTTTTTGATGTTCATCGTATAAGCATTGAAGCTTTGATCGTTAAAAAAATCTTAGCGTTAGAGCCGTTAGAGGAAACTGAAAGATAAAACTTCATTATTCCTAAAATTATGTCGGTACCTACTTATATTAATATTTTTAGATTTATTCAAATAAATTATGTTTTCTGAAAACTGAAGCGTGTATATAATAATATCGTGCTATGATTTGTGTAACGAGGCGGAAAACTGTTTTCTCCATACCGAGAGGGAAAAAAATATACAGATAATTTTGCCTATGCAAGCCACCAGACGAGATGAACATTTTGTTTGATATAATTCATGCTGATGTGACCCTTTAAATCCCCCTCCCCATAACCGGATAACCGGGTCGAGGCCATTTATCTGGAAAGTTTTTGTGATCGTTTGACAGCCTTTATCGATTTATTAAGTTACACAAAACTTACGCGGAAATTGGAAAGTTAAAAAACGTTACACTCAAACCTATAAAAGTATAAATTTATGCACGAATGTAGACCAGCAATCATCTTTTGGCGCAGTCCGAATTTCAGAGCTCAACTTGTTGAGCGAGTTGCAAAAATACTCCTATTTGTAAAAGCGATTTGTCCTTCGGGCAACCGAAACTAAATAAATAACATATCCTATAAGTGTTTTTTGGTCGAACTAGCTTTTTCATTCGTGAGCCCTGAAGATGTATAGTGTCGACTGGTTTATATCAGATCAAGACATCCACATTAAAATATTCACACGATTTATTGAATTGTTATTATTCTACTCATTGTATGTCTATATAAGTTTTGATTGGCATTGTTTAATGCATCAGGTCAGAGGTCATCAGTCCATGAGAGGGGCTTGTATCCGTTAACATTTATCCATACTAATTAACCGGTAAGAGACGTTGACTTTTTGCGCTTTAGGTCTTAGATCTGGATCTCCGAAATAAAGACTGACCACAAATTAGAAATCGCACAACGTTAAGAAGCTTTTTCAAATGTAAGATTAACCGATTACAAGCCCTGCTCTGCCAGCGGCCTGTGATGTTGTGTAAAGGTCATAATTATCATTTTCTAAATCACTACATAGTATAAAACAAAGTCGCTTACTTCTGTCTGTCCCTATGTATGCTTAGATTAGCATTTTGATGCGGTTTTTTTTAATAGAACGAGTGATTCAAAAGGAAGGTTTATGTACAATAAATGTATAATATAGCATTGCACCCGTGCGAAGCAGAAGTGGGTCGCTAGTGTCTTATAAATCTCAATAGGTACGGTCCGCACTAACTTAATTTTACATTATACTTATACCAATTTGCCTACTGGGACGTTACCGATCGCTGCTGTAGACGATCACTGTTGCGTCTTCTATACTCGACGCCACGTAGCTTGGCAATAGCGACCAATGACTCCTCCTACCATGAAACTCCATTTCTAATAACGACACTTTTTTTTGCTCCCCGTAACGACCGTTTTTACTTTTATTGCTACACCGTGGTGGAGGGTCCGCTCCCTCCACGCCCAGACACAGTCCGTCGTCCGTTATAGTCCGTCGTCTTCTCTGAGAAACATCTGCACCACTAAATCAAAAGGTTACGATTATTGAGATATTTCAGTTATGATTCGGGTGAAGACCAAAAAGTTTAACACTTAAACTCACTCAATTACAAAGTTTCCGTTTTGCGACGACAATTGACCATCGAATAGGTAAGAATTCCTGTATCGTTATTCTTTGTCGCACAACGGAACTTTAATGTATGGCGTAACTACATCAAAATTTCATCCAACTTTTTGGTCCTAACAATTTATTTCAACTATGTTAACATCTTGGTTTAAGTGCCATTTTCAAACACAAGAGACAAACAGCCCTCATTCATCGCTAAGTCCAAAGATTGGCTATCTTTTAACCTTTTACAAACAGAGTGCAATTTTCAGACAGAGTTACAAATTAGCGGTGCTTGAACCTAAACGATGCACATAACGCCCTGTTAGCCGACCCTTTGATTAAAGGGGCGTTGTGAGACGACTTATTTTTTCTCGCTGTCCCGTGTCGAGGAATGAAAAGAGATGTTTTCGTTCTTAGTAGATATGGGAATTTATCCCGAAATTCAGGGGAAATATGAAAAAGATTTTGTTTTAACTGATGAAGATATAAATTTATGAAACATGTAATGTCTCATTTTTTTAATGTGGTTACACCACAATTTTTATTTAAACCATGAATACAAAGATCAAAGCTTAAAGAAAAATTGAAAAAGGAGCTACCTGGTGGAAGGGACCGGTTCACCGCTGTAAAGTGGTGCGGTAAGATGTGAATATTAACGTATTCACATAGAGGTCGCTAAGGTGTAAAATCCTTTCAAATAAACAATGCAAAGATCGACACACAAAGCATAAGGAAAAATTCGTCAGGTCTACGTGGAGCGAGGGTAGCGAAGTGGCTAACGCGCTGGACCGGTAATCCAGAGGTACCGGGTTCGATTCCCGGTCCCTTCCACCAGGTAGCTCCTTTTTCAATTTTTCTTTAAGCTTTGATCTTTGTATTCATGGTTTAAATAAAAATTGTGGTGTAACCACATTAAAAAAATGAGACATTACATGTTTCATAAATTTATAAAATTAACAGCGCCCTCTCTCGCTTGCTCGTTCACCGCTGTAAAGTGGTGCGGTAAGATCTGAATATTAACGTATTCACATAGAGGTCGCTAAGGTGTAAAATCCTTTCAAATAAACAATGCAAAGATCGACACACAAAGCATAAGGAAAAATTCGTCAGGTCTACGTGGAGCGAGGGTAGCGAAGTGGCTAACGCGCTGGACCGGTAATCCAGAGGTACCGGGTTCGATTCCCGGTCCCTTCCACCAGGTAGCTCCTTTTTCAATTTTTCTTTAAGCTTTGATCTTTGTATTCATGGTTTGATGAAGATATGTTTCGGGGAGATTGATATCTTTGTTATTGCAACCATTATATTTTTAACAAAGCATAAGGAAAAATTCGTCAGGTCTACGTGGAGCGAGGGTAGCGAAGTGGCTAACGCGCTGGACCGGTAATCCAGAGGTACCGGGTTCGATTCCCGGTCCCTTCCACCAGGTAGCTCCTTTTTCAATTTTTCTTTAAGCTTTGATCTTTGTATTCATGGTTTGATGAAGATATGTTTCGGGGAGATTGATATCTTTGTTATTGCAACCATTATATTTTTAGGTCATGTAAATAGGTAGATATGGATACCTACTTATAGACTGTTTTAAGGATGCGGTTGGCTTTGTGGTAGTGTAGCTACGCCGCCGGGTTTGAATCCCGGCAAGGGTATTTGTGAGACAAGCTCATTTTGTTTTTGGGCCATCTAGGCGATGCTGCCAGTCTTCTAAATCGATCGACAACGATTTCAGCATGTATTTACTGTTAATGTTAAAGCTTAATCATGAATGTTAGTTTTTATGTTAATATTTAAGGACAACAACATGTTAATCTTATTTTTCTATATTGGTTTCACCGTTTAATTTGAATGAATTAATAGTATATTACTGCAGACGCCGCGCCGGGAAATACGGGCTTGCCGGCTGAGTAGGTATAGACGGCCGACCGTAATGGCCGTCTAGTGATACGAAGCCGGCAAGCTTTTTCACGGCTAAGGCATGAATAGCGCTTTTCTTAAACATATGCAATGAAATAAAAAATACACCACTCAAAAAAACATAATTCAGCTGTTCAGCCTGTTCATGAACACAGACGCCATGTTTAAAAAAAGTATTTTTAATTTTCCCTCCAATCCCTCTATATTTTTTTCTTTAATAAGTCGTCCACGTGTGTAGTGTTCGAATATTAGGGCCATTATACACAACTTGATAATAAGAATCTTAATTTCTATAATAAATAAAATAAAGGCAGAGGATTATTAATATTGTCTATGGTCTCTGGTGACTTACGTATAGACAGTATTTTAAATTTATTCATCAACACATTAAATCATACAGATTTTTATTCTTAATATCAGTTCGTGTGTACTAGGCATTAACGCGGATATTGTTGGTCCGATGGCTGACTGGGTAGCCACTACAAAAAAAAATATATCAGCTGTTCATAACCACAGACGCCATGTTTACATTAAAATTAAAAACAAATTACTTCCCGGCCTAGGCCTTCAATTTTGTATGAAATGCCTTTACAGTTCTCTCAAATTGTTCCGCCCGAAACTTGACTCTTCGAAGCCTGTTTTAACGCACGTTATGACGATATTTCATTGCATGTTTGAGTTTTTTTTTTATAGTATGTCTTTTTCATGGTCACGTATATATTATTTCCGTGGGTAACCCTGGCTGCCCCGTATCTAGAGTTGGCGCGTAATTACCTCGTAAGGGTCAGCTCACACCGAGACGCGACGCGACGCGACGCTGCGCGCACATTTCAATAGAGTGACTCAAATTTATACTTTATTTACTACATTAAAAGGGACACATTTCATCGTGAGAATTCAAAATACGTTGCGCCACGCAGCGCTGCGCCTCGCGGCGCCGCGCGGCTTCGCGAGACGCAGCGGTGCATCGCCGGCACGCGCGGCGTGTGAGAGCGGCGCTGCGCCTCGCGAAGCCGCGCGACGCAGCGCGACGCCGCGAGGCGCAGCCTGAGGCCGCCGTTCTCATGCGCTTGCAATAGGTAGACTGCGGGGCGGTTGGACGCGGCACCGCGCGGCGTCTCGCTGCGCAGCGAGGCGTCGTGCTGCCAACGATTTTACGATGCGCCTCGCTACGCCGCGATGCGTCTCGCGGCGCCGCGCGGCGCAGCGCGAAATCACCGGCCTCTTCCAGTATCGTCGCGACGCGACGCTGCGCGCACATTTCAATAGAGTGACTCAAATTTATACTTTATTTACTACATTAAAAGGGACACATCTCATCGTGAGAATTCAAAATACGTTGCGCCACGCAGCGCTGCGCCTCGCGGCGCCGCGCTGCGCCGCGCGGCTTCGCGAGACGCAGCGGTGCATCGCCGGTAGGGTCAGCTCACACCGAGACGCGACGCGACGCGACGCGACGCGACGATACTGGAAGAGGCCGGTGATTTCGCGCTGCGCCGCGCGGCGCCGCGAGACGCATCGCGGCGTAGCGAGGCGCATCGTAAAATCGTTGGCAGCTCGACGCCTCGCTGCGCAGCGAGACGCCGCGCGGTGCCGCGTCCAACCGCCCCGCAGTCTACCTATTGCAAGCGCATGAGAACGGCGGCCTTAGGCTGCGCCTCGCGGCGTCGCGCTGCGTCGCGCGGCTTCGCGAGGCGCAGCGCCGCTCTCACACGCCGCGCGTACCGGCGATGCAGCGCTGCGTCTCGCGAAGCCGCGCGGCGCAGCGCGGCGCCGCGAGGCGCAGCGCTGCGTAGCGCAACGTATTTTGAATTCTCACGATGAAATGTGTCCCTTTTAATGTAGTAAATAAAGTATAAATTTGAGTCACTCTATTGAAATGTGCGCGCAGCGTCGCGTCGCGTCGCGTCTCGGTGTGAGCTGACCCGTACGCGCGGCGTGTGAGAGCGGCGCTGCGCCTCGCGAAGCCACGCGACGCAGCGCGACGCCGCGAGGCGCAGCCTGAGGCCGCCGTTCTCATGCGCTTGCAATACGTAGACTGCGGGGCGGTTGGACGCGGCACCGCGCGGCGTCTCGCTGCGCAGCGAGGCGTCGTGCTGCCAACGATTTTACGATGCGCCTCGCTACGCCGCGATGCGTCTCGCGGCGCCGCGCGGCGCAGCGCGAATTCACCGGCCTCTTCCAGTATCGTCGCGTCGCGTCGCGTCGCGTCGCGTCTCGGTGTGAGCTGACCCTAATCCTGTCATAAAGACGTCGGAAAATTCCTTTTCTGCGGCGCACTGATAAACGCAGCTCTGCGCTACACAAGTAATAAGGCTGAGCATTTTTGTGGCCTTTTTATTCGGTGAGTTACAGCTTTTGTTATAATTATTTTCTGAATATTCAGCTATTTGTGCTTAGTTAGATAATGTGGTTAAAATAATTACCGCGCAATTAGGGAAAAATTCGAGCTATTTATTTATTTAATCTTTATTGCACAAAAGAAAACTTATCGTACAAAAGTCGGACTTAATGCCATGAGGCATTCTCTACCAGCTATGTATCTCTACTATCCTTTCTGAAGTCGTACAATATCCTTATTCAATAGCACAGTATATTAGATGTATTCTTATTCTTATACAATAAATGAAATTATACCACGATCTATCCTGTGTATATCATCTATCTTTTTGCTCTAACAAAAGTAAAAAAGGACGCGTCAACACTTTACGGAAGAAAATGACCGGAAAAATACTGAGTCTTATTACGTGTTCGCCACAGAGTTTCGTTTATCAGTGCGCCGCAGAAAACGAGTAGCGACGTCTTTATGACAAGATTACGAGGCAATTAGGTTCGCGCCAACCCTAGATACCAGGGTTGCCCACGGAAATATATCAGGGGCTATAGTTCCAAAAAAGACTTTTTTAATTAAGTACATGTGTCCGAAGCGACGTGTTCTGTTTACACAAGTCGCTGACTCAATAACTCAATATTAGAGGCATCTCATTATGAATGCATTTAACATATTTAGAGCTTTTAGAAGGGTCGTTACAATTGGACTTAATGTCACTATGTAAATGTACAAATCCTACGTTTAAAGTGAAATATAACAGACGTAATATTGAGCCAACGGACATGTCAATGTCGACTTATTTAATGCAGCAACTCTAGCATAACTGTGACACGCGACTCCTTCTTCTCGAGATAACTACCCATCTCTTTCTGTACAGCACTGTAAGAGAGTGACGTGTGATACAGTGTCGTGCGACAAGAGTCGCGATGCGTAGTTGTGCTAGACGGGCAGCTCAAATACTTTTACAAGTCAACCGGCGATAAGTCACTGACATTGCAGTACCCTTACCGTGAGTTAACGTGACCGTGCTTGCTAGCGACAGTGTAAACGATTTATATGGAGAGCGCCCCCTACCGGTTACTTTGTAGAACTACAATTCTCCATACAAATACTTTAGGTACGCAATCGCTAGCGAGTACTGTCACTAAACTCATGGTAAGGGATTCAACTAATACTACTCAAATGAGGATGGGTAAATCTGTCTATGTAACCAATAACGAAAGACAAACGATATGTCACGGGATCACTTATTGTAAGTTCTAAAACTTATACTATAGCAAATAACCACAAATCTTTGTGTGAAACACATTATGGTCACGTAAAGGTAATATTCGCGTCAACGTCATTATATAAGTTATTTATAATCGTCGATGGCTTTCAACATGACCATAAAACAAAAGACTCACTGCTGAACATAGGTCTCTCCCAAAGAACGCCATCATAAGCAGCCCTGCTTCGTCTCCAGCGGTCTTCACCGAGTCATCATTCCGATCGCGGTGAGCATTATCTCACTTGCGTCCTCCGGTGCGTGGATGCTACCATAGAAGTGGTGTTTAGGGTTCCGTACCTCAAAAGGAAAAACAGAACCCTTATAGGTTCACTTTGTTGTCCGTCTGTCTGTCTGTCAAGACCCTATTTCTCGGGAACGCGTGAAGTTATCAAGCTGAAATTCATATCAAATACTCAAGTCTACTGTCCCTTTAAGCTGTGAAAAAATCAAACTTCTAAGCTAACGCAATCAAAAGATACAGCCGTTTATGCTGCAAATTTTCGACACTTGCAAGGGAGTCAAAACCTACCTACAGGATACATTTCCCATGAATTCAGAATCTTGAAATTTGGTACGAAGCAAGGTCAAGGTAGTAGTAGCACAGATAAGTAAAGGAAAAATTGCGAAAAGCATAAATTTTTATTTACATACAACTTACCTACTGGTTTGTACAAAACCCTCGATGCGCGAGTCCGACTCGCACTTGGCTGGTTTTTATAACGAAAGTAGGTAGAATTTGTACACATATTAAAGTAATACATAAACAGTTCTACTCACGTCGTAGAAGTTGAATATCGCTCGACATGTTTCGAATCGGTACGCGATTCATCATCAGGAGAGCCGATCAGTCGCGGCGGCGGCCAACCGAGCACTGCAGACAATCGCTCTGTCCGCGCGGCTGCTCGACGCGGGCGTCACCGACGGAGGCGAGAATCTACCCTCATGTAAAATAGAATCATTTCACCATTTCAATGTAAAATAGAACTTGTAAAATTTACAAAAATATTCCAATTATATATCGTTTATTGTAGTTATTACTATTGGTCTGTCAAATTTAGTATGAAATTTGACATGATAATTTTACTGGATACTTTCAAAGTTTTGATGCTGAGCATGCATGCTGATATGTATGAATGTGATACAAGTGATAAAACACGTCTAACCAAATCAACGTTGATTGAAACTCAAGCATTAACTAAGCAATATCAGTTTATTTTCACCAAAATACACAGATATAATATGCATTACGTTATAATAAAAACTACGGTACCTAATATTAAATTATAGTCTGACTTTGAAGATTATATTGCGATGAATATGAAATGTTTCTTAGTCCTAAAGTAAAAGGCATCATAACTCTACCTTAAGCTATTTATTCGGCGGCTTGACTTAATTGACCTTTTAGTTCACTAGAAATACGATCTTCGCTGGTTTATAATTCGCGTAAAGTCGAATGTTGCCCAAACTTCATTTAAATGTTGCTTTAACAAACATTATATTGGATAGAAACATGAAATCTTGAGTGAAAGAAGTCATTATTAACCCCGACAAAAAAAGAGAGGTGTTTTAAATTTAACATTATTGTCTCGTTAAATTATGAAACACTATCAAAATTTCTTTTGTATTAAAATAAGACATACAATTCAGGTCCCTTTGAAGTCACATATTTCAATTGGTACATATATATTTTTGGATTATTTTCATTGTTTCACATATTAAACTAATTTTATTATATAACTACAGTATGCTGTAGAATTTAAGATCTGTCGCCATCCCTATTGTCCCAGCATTAGTAAAAGCTATTATATTGTATCTAACCTAAAACCATTATTTATACTAGAGCCCATTGAACTGGGCCAAACTCCAATATCGAAGGCCGGACCGGATGCCTTTGTACCACTAAATCAGCGATACAAACAATGGCTTCCCTTTCATCCCTCGATAGTCCAAGTCTAAGAGGTTTCCTTAAAGATGACTATTTATAAAACGTTATTAGCTCGAAGTCAGGGGCATACAGGGTGAGAATTCAGAATGGGAAAGTTCGAGAGTATGATGCTGTAGTGCTCACTAGGGTTTCCTATTGGGATACTTCAATAAACACATTAATCGGGCTTTCAGTAAACCTGCAGTGCGTCCGCCACCGGTGACGTCTGTCAATGTAATGACCGGTAGCTGGCGGATCGAGGGTACATTTATTATCTATAAATGTCTATATATGCTACACATGCTACCATCGAGTTCTTTATAAGAGAGGAGTACCCTCGAGGCTGGTTTTTGAGTAAAGAGATAATGCATTCATTCACAATCAATGAATTTCGTGACTAATGCATACGTTTTATTATACAGTGTGCTCTTGTAAGACTGATAACCTGACCAGTTACTTGGAAACTAAACAAAAGGTGTGGAACCTTATTATAGACCAAAATGGTGTTTTTCAGCCCACGCCATATTGCGGATTTTTAGTGGTACTAATTTATTTTACTGGCAACGACACATTTTTGGTAACTGACGTTGAAAGTCAGTGAATATCACTGATGTAAACAGAGAAGAAACAGGACTAAATATTCCGCAAATTTCAAGTAATCTTTGCTTAATAAAGCCAAAAATAACCACAGTGATGAGTCAAGTTTTTTCAATAGGATTCAGTATTTATTTTGCAAGAAGAACGAAGGATTGAACAGCATTCTGGTAATCAATATTTCGATTTTGGTTAATGACAAATCCTTGACTGACGTTTAATAATGCAAATATATAAAATATGCACATTATAGCCATATGAAAGCTGTTTGTAGCGCCACTATCCCTAGGCCGGACTGACGCATTTTAGGCTATAAATACTCCTTTTAATATTTTCCCGTACCACCCCGTGTTGATTCTGTTACAATGATTCCTATACAATCATTTTAACGAAAATACTACTAGCTGTTGGCTACGGCATCGTCGGCGTAAAACTTTTTTTACCGTAATCGGGTAAAAATTATGCTATATGCATCTTTGGATGTCCGCTGTCCCCGTACCAAAATTGGTATAAATCCATCCAGCCATCTTGGCGTGATGAGAGGACAAAAAAAAACTAACCGGCATGGCGCCGCGTCCCGCGATACTGCATCACGCAATTTTTGACCTGTCTCTATAGAAAACTGATTCTTAGTACAGTCACTGGGCGTTACAGTGCATGTTCAGATATTTAGGAACACCTTATATGCTGCGATATATCTGATGGCGACGATACAAATCTAGAATTTTATTATAGTATAGATGAATTAAGACCCAATGCAAGCATTTATTGATATTTTTAATAATTTATAAATTCATTCAATCCTTTATTGCTCTGCAAATATTCGAACATTCCTTATAGTTGAATATTCTACTTTTTTCGGAGATATTCGAATATTAGAATACCGCCCACGGTTACTAACTTACTACAAATATCAAAATAAGTCGAAAATTCGAACCATTCGAATATTCAAATTGCAGGTCTTAACAGTTTTAACGGCAAAAACTAGGCATTTTGCTTATCCTGCGAAATTTATATAAAATAAAAAGTTTGTTCATCAGCATAGTAGGTACATTTGTATGCAAAATTGTGCCGTTGGATAGGAATAAATACAGAATCTCATTTAGAACTTATTCTGTATGGGTTGTGTCTTGTGTGTGCTACAACCACACAACGTTATATTTTGTTTTGTAGTATCGCTTATCTTCGTGTGAATACATTGTCGATATGTTATTTTAAGTTGGGAGCATTAAAAATACTGTCAATTTTAATATGCAATGCCATAAGCTGTTAGCAAAATTTTTGTTAGTAAAATTGACAGTTACTTTTCATGCTGACATGCAATTTGACATAAGCCAGTTCGCAACATTTTTGTTCGTAAAATTGTCCGCTACTTTTGATGTTGACTTTACAATTAGTTGGTGTGCTGAGCATGATACTCCTACCTGGGTCTAGTACAGTTTCTATGTACTTATTTATTTGGGCATCTAATTACTTAACATCTAAACGAATTCGTGACATAACAGTAAATAATAAATATTACATACAATGTAGATATCTGTCAATCTTATAAGATCCTAATTTACATTTCCCGACGTACCTACTGTCCGTGAAAGTGTTATTATTCTGAGCACTAATTTAAATACACGCTGTATATTTAAATAAAAGCAAATATAATCAAAGACAATTAGCATCAAAGCGAAATCAACTCTCGTTGTCTCGTAATAGTATCTTAAATTGCTGAATGTAAGTCTACAGTTCATTAGTCAGCGAAACTAATAAATAAATTGTAAACCCTTTACAACCCTTACCGTCTGTTCTGAATGCCCTGTGCTAGTGATGGACTAGGGATGAGTTTATTAGAATCGAGTTTCCTTGTAACTCGAATCAACTCGAACCGACTTCACCAGCCGGTTTGACTCCTGCCCAACTATGATTAGCGACTTTCGTCGCGCTATATATAGCAAAACCCGTCACCCTCTCACAGTACTGAATAAAAACGAGATAAGTAGTATATCTCGCGCGAGAATGAGTCACGTTAAATGTATTTTATATGCCTAAATAACTCTAGAATTGATACGGATCGGATGACGAATCTGATTCGCCATCTCGACGACTGGTGTAACTGGAATTTCCGAATAGAAACGAGACAGATAAAACTAGTGGCTCTGCGAGCTGTACACCTCGCGTACATGTTTGAAAATGGCTGAAATATGTTTTTTTTACTTTTCAAACACCATATCTCTCCCGGTTTGAAAAAAGTCGTGAACTGAAAAAAAAAAACGACAAAAATAAAACATATAACTATATAGAATTTCACGAGAATCGGTTGAGAAATGCGACCTGAATGCGAGAAGAGCCAAAATCTGGACAACTGGATATCGGAACATCCAAACACCAGAATTGAGACATACAAAAGAATTTTCGGCTAAACTAATAACGGACATGCTCCGCTCGCTAGGGCAAATAGTAGCTGTGTTACTGTTAACTCGTGTGTGGTGGTGGCGTGGCGGAGACTCGACAAGTAAACTCGCAAAAAATACGAATAGTTACGTTGAAATCAACTCTACTCGCCAACTCGCGGATTAAGCTGCTGCTGCGATTGCCATCGCTATCCGGTTGACGCGAGTCGAGTCATCTCGAGTTTCTACTCGGGTTAGCAGCCGAATCAACTCGACTCGTAACACCACTACCCTATGCCTAATTAGTTTATTTCTGCAGACGTTTCAAGCTACAAGAAACGTACTTAAATGATAAATCTCATTACTGAAAATGTGTGCCTATTTTTCGTATTTCTGAATAAATAGGAGTATGCCAAGCCACGGGTTAGAAGTAATGAGAATTTTTGACGAGACGTCCACATAAAAATAAATCGAGAAACCAACAAGAGCCGTCATAATTAAGTATGTTTTGAAAGATAATGCGAATAATAGTAGAGCTTATTAACGGGTTTGATCGATTGGCCATTTAAGGCGAGCGAAGCGTCTCCTATTCAGCTTGGCTGAAAATTCTGATTAAGAGATTTCGTGAGTAGGTTTGATAAGTATACAGATTTTCTTGTCTTGGTGATTCCGTTAATAAAGATAGAAAAGAGTAATGGAGAGAGTATGCCCCCTTGAGGGACACCAGCAGTGTCGATCAGTGATGTAAAAAGTGCGGAGATATAGGAGTTAAATAATAAAAAAAATACAAATAACAGCACTTTTAAGTCTACAGCTCTGAGGCACTAGTTAATAAGACATTAAACAGAACGCCTAGCATAACAGTCTATACACGATCATAAGTGCCACCGTAGGCGTCTTCTATGCTAGGACAGAGCGTTCCGAGACAAGGGGTCCCATTATCAACGCCCTGTCTCCTTGATTACTGCAGGTACGAAATATACGCTCAATACGCACGTGGTACGATCAGCATCGAAAGTAGCCGACAATGTTAACACTGGCTTATGTCGAAATTCATAATCAAATTGTCACCTACTATTGATGCTAACTGTAGAACAGTGTCGTCATATTTTATGTACGTTTTGTAAATACTAATCCGCAATATGGTATTTTTTTTTTATTCTATCAGTCAGAAACGATGCAAAACGAAAATAACATGCTACACATGTCTGTCTGCTAAATATAAATTCTAAATTCCAACCAATATTACGAATTTTAAATCCACCTTTAAAATATTCAATTTGATGCGAACTGTATGTAACTATGTATGCATGTAGTCAAAACTGTCTGTATAGTAGGCACAACTATCTGCTAGTATTTTTACCATTTTAATATCACATCCAAATGTTAAAACTGAATAGACGCGATATAATGATACCTTTTTTGAACATACATATTGAATGCTAATATGCAGCTGAAAGTCCACCAGTGAGATCTTATTAGTCTTATTACACCAAGAGCTCAGTAGTAGGGATTCGCCGATACTACGATACGGGGCGGACGGGCCTGATGGGCGGCATCCAGGGCGGATTTGGCGGACCACGAAACCTAAAAAAAAAAAAAAAAAAAAAAAAAAAAAAAAAAAAAAAAAAAAAAAAAAACAAATAGCCCCCTACTTGGAGCGTTTGGAATAGGTCCCAGGACGCTCAGACAGCTCTGTCAGGACTTACAGAACGCCCTACGCTAACAATGCAACACCTTCCCCGACCCATCGACCCTTTTCTATTGTCTACCCGAGCTCGGGTTTTATTGCCCTCTCGGACGCCGAGCTCACTTTTATTACGGTCTACTATTGTTTCCCTCTTTTATATTTCTCTTTGGCTTCAACTGCCTACAACTTCCTTTCCAAACGGTATACATCTTTTAAGAACATTCTTTAGGTAAAGCTGGACAAATACCTAAACATCTCATACCTAAACTATCAGACTAGGTCCGCCACCTTGGTTCTTATTGGAATCGCTGTTTCAACCCAGCCTGTCTCACATCGTCTCTTTACTCCAAGGTTTCTTACTACGTGATGTGTGCTACGGTGTACGTATCACTAATCTAAGCTAACCTATGCTAGATCACAATTCTAACCTAACCTAACCTAAGCTACAGGACTACGCCCAGCTAACGCAGGATACGTTAACTGACTACTTAACTTCAGGTAGCCTTACTTCAAAGTATGTATTTTGTTACTCACTACATATGCTGCATTTCGAACGTTGTTCTATTTATATATTTTATCTTGTTCAACTTAACATTACTTCTAACTTATCACCTAACTTCGAAAACTTAATTTTGAAGAACTGCTTTATTTACTTACCTACTTAAAACTAGCTACGAGCACAGTACAGTTGTTTTGGTCTTAAGAACGCTGTTCTAACCTAACCTAACCTTGCATAAATTTGAGTACGTACTCAATGTTACTTTCATCTCTTTTTTGTAATAACCGACTTCAAAAAGGAGGAAGTTCTATGTAAAAATATTGCCTGTAGCATAAGGATAATACGAATCTAATCTTACAATAGTAATGCGGTATTTTATACAGTAATAACTGCTTCAAAACTATACTAACTTATTTAAGCTGTAAGTTAAAAATACGAGTTCTATTTTTGCATATTTATTTATTTCGCCAAATATTATGTTCTTGAATAGATGCTTAAGAAAATACCTGAATAAACTTTGTAACTTGTACTAACGTGTATTTGTAGTGGGCTGAACTAAACTCGTTGATTTTTTAATTTGTTTGTTGGGTCCATATTGTTTGTAAAGATTTATGACAGGTTTCTTCTCCGAATCATCAAAAGATTCGAAAGTCTATTATAAATTTTATTACTGTTTGTTGGTGGCTGTTGGGCGCGGTACAAACTAGTCGAAACGTGATTTTAACGGTAATCTATTGTCACATCCTTATAAAAGCCGATGGACAGTGACGATCTATAAGTATTCAGAACCGAGTCGTGCTTGTTACCAGAGCTCTCTCAGTGTACAGTGACATAGTGTTGAATCGTGCTACAGTGCTTATAAAAAATGGCAAATGTAAGTATGTACTATTTTTTATAAAATATGTATGTAGTATTTTTATGTACTATTTGTTTAACAGTGTTTTTTTTTTCTGTAACTTGTGTTCATCGTGTTACTTGTTAAGTGTGTTAATCGGATGTATAACTTATTGTTGAATATTGTTACAGTTCACGGAAAACACTTTCAAGAATTTTTATTACCCTGAACCTGAACATGATGATTCAGGGAGTGATGAAGAAGGCACACTCGGTTTTAAAGTGAAACAAGCCATAGCGAAGAAACGTCCTGCAAATAGTATCGAGAGTTTCTTTGAAAAACCGCAGAAAAAAGTGAAACCAGTGAAGAGATCTTCCAGTGTGTCGCAAAGTTCCCATACCGGTGTTGCTTACCTATCTTCGGGTAAAGACGATGCTGCGTATGCATCACACCTTATTAAGATAGAAATATACGATCTTGAAAAAGTTAGGAACATCGCACCAGAAGAGCACTGGAAGCACGCCGATGTGAGATTAAAATCTTACATCTCAACTGAGCAAGATCCACAGCTTGAGACTGTCCGTGATGTGATATACAACATAACGAAAGACATAGCTTCAAAGGACACTTGCGTGAAATATTTTATAAACAATACGAAAAAGTAAACTAAGTGTTTGTGTAGTTTTAATACTAGGTTAAAACTGTATTTATTATATAAGATATAAGATAATATTTTATAACATACCCTTGTGTACTACTAGTATTATATATTTCTTACTGCTTAAACAACAACTTTTTGTTATTCAAAATTGTTAAGACTCGTTTTATAACCACATGTTGTAATTTGTTTTGTAGCCTAATCATATTGATCTATTTCCCTTTGCAAATGTATAAAAGTCTCCACCCTTTAATATAAAATCACTAAGCTACGTTTGTTATTTTAAGGAAAAAATTTGTTGTAATGTAATCACTATTTTCTTAGACACATCTCACGATGGACTGTTTAAGCTGTGATGTTTACGATTCCGAGCTCGTCAGGCTATGCGAAGAAATTGAAAGTGATCAAGAAATGTATGAGATCGGGGAATTACTAAGCCAGCTGCATAGTCAAGGGTGAGTACTCTTGTTCCAACCTGTTATATTGTTTATTGATATTGTACTTGTATATTTAGACATGCAATTTAAACAGTTTATTCTTGTTCAAACTTGTACAAAACCATTGACCAGTGTCATTGAGTTGTTGCCTTTTTATGGCTCAGTTTCATTGTTCTCTGTTGGGTGGGGATCCTGGAAGGTTCTTTATAAGCGACGTCTCTGGTGTAGAAATCATTCATTATTCCAGTTACTGTGTTTGTGCTAGTACTGTGTCTGTGTATTGTACAAAATACTGTTTTAAAAATGGTGCTTGGATACTTTCATATGGGAACTAGTTTAACCCACGACAAAATTGCAGTTTTAAGCAAAGGATTCATTTTAAAAGTATTTCATAGAAACATAAGATTGTGGTATATTGACAATCAATTACCTCAGGCGCTTTTGGAAGATGAAGATATTATACCCTATTACACACCATGTGATGGGCATATCAATAAGTCGATGCATAACTTGTCATCAGATGTCATTGATGGTGTTTTAACAATGCAGGCATATTGCCAGCAATGTCGAAAAAACTTAAGTTAGTATAATGATAATAATTTAATCATTGTTTTGAAGTTTTAAATCTTGTATTAAATACTAACGTTTCACTTTTTCTATTACAGATCTAACCAAGTAGGACGGGGGAGAAAAAGGACAGCTACAAGTACGGGTGCAGAAGTACCAGTGAAGAGAAACTACCCTTCCAACAGTCGTGATATGTCTACATCCTCAAGCGAAGAACCATTATCCGATGTCAATGTAAGTACAAAAAATAATTCTGAAATTGAATGTTCGGTGTGTAAAAAGTTCGTGTCAAAAAGATATTTTGGTAACCATTTAAATAGTAATATTCACAAAAATAATGTGTTGAGATCCGATAGTGAATATGTTAATGTCCAATTAATTGAAAATGCATTCAAAAACAGAGTCGCTACTTACAGAATATTATTTAATGAAATGGATCACCAACCTCTTGATCCCGAAACTATTTTACAAAAACACAAGGATAAGATCTTTACATTATTAGATCGTTCACTTAACAAACATCACGCTTTAAAAGTAAATTTTATTCTTAATGCAAATTTTACACAAGATACCAAACAATTAAATAATACATTTGATTTCCAATTAAGTAATAGTATTGTTGATATCAGCACTGATAAAGCTGCTGTTTTTACGTCCCTAGTAAATGAAATTGTGATAAGGTTGTCAAACTTTGAAAGAAAAGATAGTGGGTGGAGTTTAGTAACATTTAATCATATCGATCTCAATATTAACAAATATAATCCATTACGCGGCTCTTCTTTTATCGAATTACCTCGTGATATAAAAAATAAAAAAGCGGTTATTAATGTAAAAAACAATGACCATGAGTGTTTTCGATGGGCTGTATTGTCTGGTTTATACGAACCCAAAAGTCATTCAAATATGGTCAGTTCATACATATTACATAAGAATAAATTGAACTTTGAAAATTTAACTTTTCCATTTAAATTGGGAGATATCCATAAATTTGAAAAAAATAATGATATTAGCATTAATGTATTTGGTCTCGAGTACAACTCTCAAAACAAGAAACACGATGTTATAGGCCCACTACATTTAACTAAATTAAAAAAGTCTAATCACTTAAACTTGTTGTACATAACTAAAGATAACCAAGGACATTATTGTTTTATCAAAAATTTATCGAGGTTAGTGTCTAAGCAATTGTCAAATGCACAACATGCTGTTCATATTTGCGATGGTTGCTTAATTAAATTTACATCACACGAGAGACTAAACCAACATCAAAAAAACGACTGCTTCCACGTATGCACAAACTTACCATCCGAAAAAGAAGACACAAGAAATTGGTTTAACGAATATGTTCCATCGAATCAAGTTACTTTTAATAATTATGAACGACAATTAAGAGTACCTTTTGTTGTATACGCTGATTTTGAGGCATTTTTAAATCCAATTCAATCCTGTTCTAACAACCCCAGTACATCTTCTACTACCAATATTCAAAAACATGAAGTTTATAGCTTCGGTTACTATATTAAGTGTTCTTATAATGACAAGTTATCTGTGTACAGAACATATACAGGTGAAGACTGTGCAAAAACATTTATGAAAGTCATAAAAGAAGATTTAGAAACTATTTGTAAAAGTAATGCGTTTGCTAAAACTTCTTTCCCTCTAACAGATGCTAATAAGGTAGACATTATGCAAAGCCATGCTTGTTATATTTGTGATAGAAATTTGAATGATGACTCAACCGTTTCTTATAATTATCATACTGGACTTTACGAAGGCGTTGCACATAAATTTTGTTCTGAAAAATACAAACCACCCAATTTTGTACCTGTATTTTTCCATAATTTGAGCAATTACGATAGTCATTTTATTGTACATGGACTTGGTCTTGAAGATGGTGACATAGAACTAATCCCACAAAATAAAGAAAAGTATATTTCGTTTTCTAAGTCTTTACAAGTGAATAATCGTGTTGTAAAATTGAGATTTGTCGATTCTCTTAAATTTATGTCGAGTAGCTTGGATAAATTAGCTAAAAACTTGACTACTGACCAATTTTACGAATTGAAATTGAACTTTCCTCGTGAAGAAGACTTTAAACGTCTAATACGGAAGGGTGTCTATCCATATGAGTACATGACTTCGTATGATTCACTGAAATTAACTTCGCTTCCTACACAGGATCAATTCTATAGTTCTCTTACTGACAGTCACATTTCCGAAAACGATTTCCTACATGCTCAAGATATTTGGTCTCATTTCCAATGCAAAAATATGGGGGATTATTCCAATCTTTATCTGAAAACAGATGTTTTATTACTAACTGACATATTTGAAAATTTTAGAAATGTGTGTCTTAAGACATATGGTTTAGATCCCGCCCATTATTATACCGCGCCTGGAATTTCCTTTGATTCGATGTTGAGGACTACCAAAATAAGTTTAGAACTTTTAACAGATGTCGACAAAATAGCTTTTATAGCGAAAAACATTCGAGGAGGGATTTCCCAATGTAGCAACAGACATGCAAAAGCAAATAATACATTTATGGAAGATTATGATCCAAATATTCCTTCATCTTTTCTCATGTACTTAGACGCAAATAATCTCTATGGGTGGGCTATGTCACAATGTCTTCCGTCTGGCAAATTTGAATGGGTAAATAAAGATACCGATTTCAATGTTTCAGACGATGCTGAATATGGGTTTATATTAGAAGTTGATCTAGAGTACCCCAAGGAATTACATGACTCTCATTCAGATTTGCCGTTCTGTCCAGAAAATGTATGTCTAGGTGATTCTAAAGAAAAAAAATTGATTCCCAATTTAAACAATAAATATAATTATGTATTACATTACAGAAATCTTAAACAATGTTTAAAAAATGGGTTGCGTTTAGTGAAAATCCATCGTGTGTTGAAGTTCAAACAATCTACTTGGTTAAAAAGTTACATAGATTTGAATACCCGAATGCGTTCGCTGGCGACATCTGATTTTGAAAAAGATTTCTTTAAACTTATGAATAATTCTGTTTTTGGTAAAACAATGGAAAATGTCACGAAACGTGTGAATGTTAAATTATTAAGTCACTGGGAAAATCGCGGAAAATCCCAAGGGGTACAGTCCTTAATATCTAAACCTGAATTTCATAGTTTATCAATATTTTCTGAGAATTTAGCTGCTGTGCAATTGAAAAAAACAAAAATCTTTTATAACAAACCAATTTACCTTGGATTCTGCATTTTAGATCTATCGAAAACTTTAATGTACGAATTCCACTACAATTATATGAAATACAAATATACGGAAAATCTCAAGCTCCTTTACACGGATACTGATAGCTTAATATATGAAATAAACACTGCTAACTTTTATGAGGACATTAAATCTGACCTGAACTTGTATTATGATACATCTGATTACCCACCCAACAATGCATATGGTTTACCATTACTAAATAAAAAGAGGTTAGGTTTTTTTAAAGACGAAAATAATGGCAAAATTTTGAAAGAGTTTGTTGGTCTTAGATCAAAAATGTATGCCTTAGATGTTCAAAATAGTGGTATTATATCCAAAGTGTGGCGATTCACATGATCTCGTCATGTGCCCGCCATCATGTAGTCATGTGTCATCATCGTGATACTCACATCATCATTATCATCAACGAATTTAAGACATATTAGCATCATACGTCATCAAGCTAATACTAAAATTATCATTTATTAGATATAGGCAATACAAATGCAAAGTAAGAGTAACAGTGTGAATGTTTGCGGAAGCAAGTGGAACCATTCTTGTAACTAAACATATTACCACTATTTAAAAATAGCAAGTTGATATTCACAAATTGACAGCGGAGGAGTTGAGCTTTATTTAGACTAAATAAGAATCAAAATCCCATATACCACGCTTAGAGGGCGGGGGCTAGGTCACGTGACGTGTCCCGAGTGTCCCGAAGCTGTCGAAGCTGTTGAAGCTGTCGAAGCTGTCGAAGCTGTTGAAGCTGTCAAAGCTGTCAAAGCTGTCGAATGTCTCGAGCTATTGGTTATAAATAGGCAAGGGCTTAGTAGAAGGGGATTCTTTTTGTTTGGAACTTCGTCGGAGTAACATTACTTTCTGGCAGTTAAGGTATTAAAAATTAATTCTAAGGGGAATTTCTGTCGGGTTATTGCTTGTTTCTTGAACTATAATTACCTATTGAGATTTAGTGGGGTTTGTTGCTGTAAGGCTATTAAGCCTAGTCACATGCCAGAAATAGTGTTTTGGTACATGGTTGCCAGGTGAAGGATATTTAACCTTGCGGCTGTTAAACGAATATCCTTCAGACTCTTCTAGTTTTACCCGAGCTAGGCGACTCGGGCACTAGCCATATACAAGTGCAGTGAATAGCCTACGAGCGTGGATGGTTTTGTTTGGTGAACGCAAGGACCACACGTGATGGACATGCGGAGTAATCTGCGCTTGCTGAAGCCAAACGGACCTCCAGGCTCGGTCTCATAAACTATATATTTATATATCTGTTATATACACATATCAGGGCGAGCTACTCCATGTTTCCGGCGTCTCTTCAGCCACATGGGGGGGGCTCAAAAACACCGATGATAGTCACCTTTTCGGGCTAATCACCCGAACTTACAGTTCAGTTTAGCTAGGCCCATACACGATTAAATATAAATATGAGACCTAGGTCTCTAGTGTTCTTTGTATTAGCTAGGGAACAGGGATTAGCGATAGGTACACCTTGATAGGAACATTAGGACGGGGATCTTTACCTACCGAGCAATCGGTCAATCGTCACTAACTAGCATAACATTTATCCAAATTATTTTAACCTTGTTAGGTATAGTGGTTAAGAGGTTGAATTATTATTTTCTTAAGTGGTTATGGCCAGGGGAAGTTAGTAGGGGAAAAGCAGAGTCTTGTAGCGGTTTGTAAAGATTGGGAATAGGGAATCTGGTATTTAGGTCATCCAGATATTTAACACCTTTAACTTACCAACATTAATTATAGAAATAATTAATTAAAATTTACCGATTATGTGTTGAAGCAATGTACCTTGATATAGCTTAAGTGATAGAATGGAATCACTGAAGCAGAGTTGAGTCAATTAGCTGTAGATATTCGCTTTTTCAATGAGCAGAAATAATTTAATCTTTAATATAATTTTGATAAGGAAATTGTGGATCGTTGTATAGTATGAAAATACAAAGTATTCCTAAGACTGGATGTGGAGTATCTGAAGTGTAAATTGCTAAGAAAAGCCGGGGACTTATGGATAGCAATAATGAAAGTTATTCGTTCTCGTATTTACATCACAGATCTCAGAACTGAAGTAATTTATATCACAAGGGTTGAGAGTAATTTCCTTTATCAGAATGAGTCAGTCGAGAGTTGAAAGATACTTCGATCGGCACAATAGTCTTCATGTTTTCAAGGGTATACTACATTTATTTTATGAATATGGTCAAACGAAAACCAAGTTCTAGAACTCATTAGAAGGGTTCATACCTACTAGGGAAGAGTAGTGTATTAGACTTCTTACAATTTTTAATTATAACTTCATCATTTGGATATGTCATAATCTTTTCAACCTTTTCATATATTTAGCAAGTTGTAGGTTTAGGCAGGTAGCTTAACCTAGCGTAGGCCTTGTGTAGTTAACTTAAGAAGCTTGCGCCAAGAGGCTTCTCTAAAAGATGGATCCTTGACACTTGCCTTAGGTAGGACGTCATGCATAGATGTGATGAGATCCCACAGTGGTTTGTCTAGCTTAGACTAGGAGCGGAGTTCCCCATCCTCTCGCTGTTCGCTTTAATTCGATTTGCTTCTTAGGAATAGATAGGTAAAGCGTTCAGTGACATTCTCCGCGCACTTAGTTTGGTAGGGGACCATTACCAATTAATAATTTTTTTTTTATATACACCTTAAAGTTACCTTCTTCATCCTACTACAATCTAGGTTTTACTAGGTCTTAATTGTGAAGACTATAACTACTTCCTATTTATTGTATAGGTCTAGAATCCACTTCAGATTGTTCTACTATAGTTTATTCAAGGGAAGCATACCATCTTCTCAGATTAAGGTGTAATGACAACATTTATTTAATATTGTCAAATATGAAAACTTAAGATTAATTAAATTCATAATAAAATCTCATAGATCTTGTAACTTCCACATATATATAGATTGGTAATGAAGTGTAGTTCCATATTGTACATAGACATATGTTTTCTAATCATTCTGGAGTAAGAACATGCAATTTTAAGAACTGAATTATCTTTCATTCCAGAATTCTAATAAAATTTGGATAGAATCACATATTGACTTTTATTGTTACATAAAGAAATTTAGTTCAACTATATCTGACTATGGTCTAAATGAATTTGATACTTCATACAGAATAAACAACTTTTATAAGAGTATCAAAGATATTTCATATAGAAATTTGCTATAGGAACTATAAGTATTTTGTTGGCTAGCCTACATAGGAAGTAACAAGTTATGTTTTAAGGATAGATAACATTAAATTAAGTTAGAAATTTAATTAGTACAAAGAACCAAGGTAGCAGTAGGGTAGGAGAAGCTTGCATTAAATAAGTAAAAGAATACACATTTATTTGGTAATACATGGTAACATAGCACAGTGAATGGGTATGGAAGCACTTGGCGACACATCACGGTTAGATTTCTCTTAAAAGAGCTTGAGTTACTACTACAACGTAGGATCCGACCAATCTAGACGTTCACAACGGTTTTACCGATCACCTTTGGCCATACGTTATTAAGAAAAGTTCAAACTCAATTGTTATAAAGATCCTTTCATATCTAGGTTTGGTTAGTTGTAGGTTCTGGAAGGCTAGGTAGTCGTTGAAGGGTTTCCTAGGGGTTCGTTGTAGGAGTAGAGTCTGGAGGCGAAGGTGAAGGAGGCGTAGGACCTGTACCTTTAGTTTAGGGTTTAGCATACATTATGATTGGTGGTCCCGTGACTCAGGATATCACTAGAGTTGAAGTGCTTAGGTAGCTCGTAACCAGTACAATTGGTGCCGTGACCAGGATGTATTTATTTAGCAGATAGGTTTATAGGAATTACATTTGGTGCCGTTGACCGAGGATTTGTTCAATTGCTGTTCATCGTGTGGTTCCATGTCTTGTTGTCTTCTTGCGTTTTGTAGATCGACAATTGTTATTTGTTTTGGAATTTTAGTGGAGTTGTTAGTGACGGTTTTATTGAAGGGATCTTTGAACACTTGAGCTTTGAATTATGCCCTTTGGGTACAATTGTTGACGTGAGAATGGAAAAGAGATTCGCCGTGATGGGTTGTTAGGTGCATGTCGCCTCGAAATATCTTTTGTTGCATATTTATACATAAACTATAGTAAATAGAGTAGCTTCTTGATATAACACACGATATTTTTCTTATTTCACATAGTAATAGTACCTGAAACAAAAATAAATTATATTAGAACAACGTGATTTTGTTTTCATTAGATATGTTACACAGTAATTAATTGACATTTGACAGGTTATTTAGGCATAATTTTTATCTTATCTGTAGTTCAATAGTGGATTATTTGAGATACAATTAAATTCGTACGTTTGTGTTAACGCTTTACAAAAAGTTATTTTCAATATTGATTAATAATTAAATAGGTGGTTTATTTAAGTTTTAGATAATAATTTACGTTACGTGAAATGATAATATTAAGTAATAATATACTTACTTTAGTTTCAACCTGATACGTAGATAACTTTATTCAATGTGTTCGTATTATTAATATAACATAAGATTGAGATATTTAGGGATACATTTAACATTATTTACGCATTATTTACATAATTGGGGAAAATAATAATAGGTAATTCATTTTTAAACTAAAAACATAACCAAGGCTGAGTGAATAGAAACGCTTTTAAATAAGTTGATACGACAAGTTGACAGCTGACAGGTGCTATCTTATCAGTAAATGGATATGATATCGAGATGGGATGATTATTTAAATAAATTTAATTTTATTTTAGTTATAAAGTCGGAATATCGTAGGAAATTAGTTTAAGTGAGGTAGAATAGATATGTCATTGTTCTTGACTACAGGAAATATGAGTTTTGAAGATTTATTTTTACATCAGTTATTAGTTCAAGTTGTGTTGAAAATTAGTTAAGGAACTAAAGATAAGTTGTGAAGTTACTAAGGATTTATTATTTGGGGAGGAGCGCGGGTTTATTTATAGGCTTTAGTTCAGTGTAGGAAATGTTTCACAATGAGATCTGATAAACATGACCCTAGCTACAATGGTAACCTTTGTATAAGGCTCCTAGCTGTAGTATTAAGTTATTCATCTTTTAACTTATTATAAGACTTGTTAGAAACATTAAATGTAGTAATTATGAAGGAAAGTAGGAGTGTTAGTGATTTCATAAGTGGGGGGGCGGACTCCTTTGGGTTTTTTTTTACACAATGAAATGAAGTGAAAGAAATTTTATTAAAATAATTAAGGCACATGTATGGCTTATGGGTCATTATTAGTATCGCTTGGTTATATATGTTCATATGTAGTATAAGTGTATTATCAGAGAACCAGACAAAAACACCAATAGACATATATTTAATCTATTTTTGAAGCGAAGTAAATATGTCTGTATTGTTATCATCAGATTTTATTAAAGGTATTCAGTACATTAAGTGGACTTATATATTTAAGAGAAAAAAATATACATTCTTAGTCAAGTTTTATTTCACATTAGTCACTCGGGTTACATTTTAGATGTATAGTAGATTTGGACCAGAGTTTGCCGTTGAAATCCAAAAATCTGGAAAGTACAATAAATAATTATAGAAACAAGTTGGATTAAATGTTATTCGTTATTAAACAGAGTTAGAAAGTTATATAGTACATTTACTTACTTTACCTTGTGATATATACATTTATGGCAGTAGAATGGGAAAATAGATGTAATTCATAGAAATACGCGTCTTTAAATGAAATAAAAGTAAAATTTTATCAATGATTTGAAACTAAAATCACAAAATCGGCAGGTTAGGGGTTTGTTCCAGGCTCGCCTTGATAGTCAAAAAAATCTGGAACATAAAATAATTTTTTATTGAAACAAGCTAGGTTAACATCACTAGTTACAAAACAAAGGTAGGAAATTTACTTTGCATTTATTGATTGAAGTAAAATATAGAACAGTCTCATACAATAATGAACAATGAAGTCAGATAAAAAAGAAAAAAAAAGAAAGGAGGAAGAAGAGATGCGTTATCATTGTTAGGAAATATTATTACTCATTTGTTAGGACACTAAGGGTGTAATCTAGGCAGGTAGAATAGCAGATTAAAACTTACCTAGTTCGTAAGATTTACGTAGCATTTGTAGAAGATAGTTTAATGTGCATTTTATTTAAATATTATTTAAGTACTAGTGTTTCAGTAATTTGTCAATCAAATTCTAATATTCAATAGGGATAATAAGATAAGATCGATTAGGAAATCGATTACAGACGAATTTCCTTAAAGACAATAGTGATGTCATAATATAAGTTGTACCACAGTATAGGTATTGTAAGTTAAGGTTCGAATATGAGTTTGTAGGAAATTTTAACTAGAGGTCGCTAGTAGTATATTTATTTGAATGATTTGCGTAATGGTTCGATTCCATTAATACGTATTTTGGGTTTCATTAATAAGTTGAAATTCGATAATTTTCAAAAGGGTAGAGAGAGGTAAATTGAATTGGGTGGATAAAATAATTATGAATTTTATAAGAATATAAAAAAAAAAAAAACGAAGTGTGTGAAGTGGATAGACGATTTTATTATTTATATTAGAGAAAGTCTTTATTTTGATTTTAATGAAAGAAGTAAAGGGGAACTTGGGATATTATAGGAAGGTAAAGTAGTATGGATTTTGAATACAAAATGGATGGTGTTCTTCTGACTAAGTCGATGCGGAAAAATGAATGTAGGAGCCTGTAGTGCGATGTATGAGAGGGAGAGTGAGTGGACTTTTTGAGTTGGATGTTGTCTGTATGTATTCAAGCTAAGTTCGAAAGTATTCGGATCCGAAAACGGGGGGCCTTCTATCTTTAGAGGTACGAACGGGAGTATTTTCTAAAGACATCAATTGGATTGCACATACTTAGAAGTTAGGCTTAGTAAATCGAAGTATCGATTAGACCAATTGTATGGTAGTTTGTGCGAAACAATACTCTACAGTGCCTACGGGCTAATCTTCTTCGAGCACGAGCAAGAGCGTGCAGGTTTCACACACACCCATGTCAACGATTAGATTGGCCAACTGTATATTTTTTTTAAACAAAAGGAATTGTGGATTGTTTTGTCCGTAAAGGCAGGATAAAACTAAATTGGTATATTTGTATGAACCTCTGGTATAATAGTATTATTTAGCATAATTTTGAAATCAAACATAATGTCACAATTCGACAAGTAAGTCTATAGTCTTACAAGAAAAAAAAAAAAAAAACACAATTGTATGATTATAGAGCTGAAATTGGCTTGTTTATTCTTGATATGATACACGCGCCAATAAGGGGAGTCACATGTGATTTTGGAGAAGAATTTGAAATCGGAATCAGTTATTGAATTGAAGTGAAAATGAATATTCAGTATCTATACCAAAGGTCTTGCTATGTTGTCTGAGGAGAGTTTTGTCAATTCATCGAAGAATTCGTACAATGTGAATTCGCAAATGAGGCTGAGCAATGGGCAGGTCAAGTTTGAGGTGTTTAGGCAAAACCGAGCTAATAGGGCTTGTTTGACTCACAACCAAACACTTCTTACGATGTGGTTAAGATTTGGAGAAATATATTCACGATTCAATGATATTATTCTATGGTTCGAATTCTGATTTAATACACAAGTGAGTTCCCAAGTATTGGTTAAAACACACACACAGTTAAGGGTACGAATACTAACGGATTTAGAATATCCAAGGTTATCACAAAATGTTATTTGCTTTAAGAATAATTGTTATATATATATAAATTATATTTTTTAATTGTTTTTACAATTCTAAGGGGAATGCGAAGTTCTACGTTATTTGACGATGTCAATCCACTTCAAACTTTCGCAGGGGGGCGATTGTGGCGATTCACATGATCTCGTCATGTGCCCGCCATCATGTAGTCATGTGTCATCATCGTGATACTCACATCATCATTATCATCAACGAATTTAAGACATATTAGCATCATACGTCATCAAGCTAATACTAAAATTATCATTTATTAGATATAGGCAATACAAATGCAAAGTAAGAGTAACAGTGTGAATGTTTGCGGAAGCAAGTGGAACCATTCTTGTAACTAAACATATTACCACTATTTAAAAATAGCAAGTTGATATTCACAAATTGACAGCGGAGGAGTTGAGCTTTATTTAGACTAAATAAGAATCAAAATCCCATATACCACGCTTAGAGGGCGGGGGCTAGGTCACGTGACGTGTCCCGAGTGTCCCGAAGCTGTCGAAGCTGTTGAAGCTGTCGAAGCTGTCGAAGCTGTTGAAGCTGTCAAAGCTGTCAAAGCTGTCGAATGTCTCGAGCTATTGGTTATAAATAGGCAAGGGCTTAGTAGAAGGGGATTCTTTTTGTTTGGAACTTCGTCGGAGTAACATTACTTTCTGGCAGTTAAGGTATTAAAAATTAATTCTAAGGGGAATTTCTGTCGGGTTATTGCTTGTTTCTTGAACTATAATTACCTATTGAGATTTAGTGGGGTTTGTTGCTGTAAGGCTATTAAGCCTAGTCACATGCCAGAAATAGTGTTTTGGTACATGGTTGCCAGGTGAAGGATATTTAACCTTGCGGCTGTTAAACGAATATCCTTCAGACTCTTCTAGTTTTACCCGAGCTAGGCGACTCGGGCACTAGCCATATACAAGTGCAGTGAATAGCCTACGAGCGTGGATGGTTTTGTTTGGTGAACGCAAGGACCACACGTGATGGACATGCGGAGTAATCTGCGCTTGCTGAAGCCAAACGGACCTCCAGGCTCGGTCTCATAAACTATATATTTATATATCTGTTATATACACATATCAGGGCGAGCTACTCCATGTTTCCGGCGTCTCTTCAGCCACATGGGGGGGGCTCAAAAACACCGATGATAGTCACCTTTTCGGGCTAATCACCCGAACTTACAGTTCAGTTTAGCTAGGCCCATACACGATTAAATATAAATATGAGACCTAGGTCTCTAGTGTTCTTTGTATTAGCTAGGGAACAGGGATTAGCGATAGGTACACCTTGATAGGAACATTAGGACGGGGATCTTTACCTACCGAGCAATCGGTCAATCGTCACTAACTAGCATAACATTTATCCAAATTATTTTAACCTTGTTAGGTATAGTGGTTAAGAGGTTGAATTATTATTTTCTTAAGTGGTTATGGCCAGGGGAAGTTAGTAGGGGAAAAGCAGAGTCTTGTAGCGGTTTGTAAAGATTGGGAATAGGGAATCTGGTATTTAGGTCATCCAGATATTTAACACCTTTAACTTACCAACATTAATTATAGAAATAATTAATTAAAATTTACCGATTATGTGTTGAAGCAATGTACCTTGATATAGCTTAAGTGATAGAATGGAATCACTGAAGCAGAGTTGAGTCAATTAGCTGTAGATATTCGCTTTTTCAATGAGCAGAAATAATTTAATCTTTAATATAATTTTGATAAGGAAATTGTGGATCGTTGTATAGTATGAAAATACAAAGTATTCCTAAGACTGGATGTGGAGTATCTGAAGTGTAAATTGCTAAGAAAAGCCGGGGACTTATGGATAGCAATAATGAAAGTTATTCGTTCTCGTATTTACATCACAGATCTCAGAACTGAAGTAATTTATATCACAAGGGTTGAGAGTAATTTCCTTTATCAGAATGAGTCAGTCGAGAGTTGAAAGATACTTCGATCGGCACAATAGTCTTCATGTTTTCAAGGGTATACTACATTTATTTTATGAATATGGTCAAACGAAAACCAAGTTCTAGAACTCATTAGAAGGGTTCATACCTACTAGGGAAGAGTAGTGTATTAGACTTCTTACAATTTTTAATTATAACTTCATCATTTGGATATGTCATAATCTTTTCAACCTTTTCATATATTTAGCAAGTTGTAGGTTTAGGCAGGTAGCTTAACCTAGCGTAGGCCTTGTGTAGTTAACTTAAGAAGCTTGCGCCAAGAGGCTTCTCTAAAAGATGGATCCTTGACACTTGCCTTAGGTAGGACGTCATGCATAGATGTGATGAGATCCCACAGTGGTTTGTCTAGCTTAGACTAGGAGCGGAGTTCCCCATCCTCTCGCTGTTCGCTTTAATTCGATTTGCTTCTTAGGAATAGATAGGTAAAGCGTTCAGTGACATTCTCCGCGCACTTAGTTTGGTAGGGGACCATTACCAATTAATAATTTTTTTTTTATATACACCTTAAAGTTACCTTCTTCATCCTACTACAATCTAGGTTTTACTAGGTCTTAATTGTGAAGACTATAACTACTTCCTATTTATTGTATAGGTCTAGAATCCACTTCAGATTGTTCTACTATAGTTTATTCAAGGGAAGCATACCATCTTCTCAGATTAAGGTGTAATGACAACATTTATTTAATATTGTCAAATATGAAAACTTAAGATTAATTAAATTCATAATAAAATCTCATAGATCTTGTAACTTCCACATATATATAGATTGGTAATGAAGTGTAGTTCCATATTGTACATAGACATATGTTTTCTAATCATTCTGGAGTAAGAACATGCAATTTTAAGAACTGAATTATCTTTCATTCCAGAATTCTAATAAAATTTGGATAGAATCACATATTGACTTTTATTGTTACATAAAGAAATTTAGTTCAACTATATCTGACTATGGTCTAAATGAATTTGATACTTCATACAGAATAAACAACTTTTATAAGAGTATCAAAGATATTTCATATAGAAATTTGCTATAGGAACTATAAGTATTTTGTTGGCTAGCCTACATAGGAAGTAACAAGTTATGTTTTAAGGATAGATAACATTAAATTAAGTTAGAAATTTAATTAGTACAAAGAACCAAGGTAGCAGTAGGGTAGGAGAAGCTTGCATTAAATAAGTAAAAGAATACACATTTATTTGGTAATACATGGTAACATAGCACAGTGAATGGGTATGGAAGCACTTGGCGACACATCACGGTTAGATTTCTCTTAAAAGAGCTTGAGTTACTACTACAACGTAGGATCCGACCAATCTAGACGTTCACAACGGTTTTACCGATCACCTTTGGCCATACGTTATTAAGAAAAGTTCAAACTCAATTGTTATAAAGATCCTTTCATATCTAGGTTTGGTTAGTTGTAGGTTCTGGAAGGCTAGGTAGTCGTTGAAGGGTTTCCTAGGGGTTCGTTGTAGGAGTAGAGTCTGGAGGCGAAGGTGAAGGAGGCGTAGGACCTGTACCTTTAGTTTAGGGTTTAGCATACATTATGATTGGTGGTCCCGTGACTCAGGATATCACTAGAGTTGAAGTGCTTAGGTAGCTCGTAACCAGTACAAAAGCTAAAGGAATAAACAAGTGTGTTACCAAAAAATTAACCCTTAACGACTATAAAAGTTGTTTATTTGATAGAAATATACAACATGCTCAAATGTTACGATTCCGATCAATAAAGCATGTTTTATTTACGCAAAATGTCAATAAAATATCATTATCTTACAACGACACAAAACGATATTTATTGAAAAACACTTCGGATACTCTTGCGTGGGGTCATTATAAAATACCTCATAATTCTTAAAAAAAAAAAAAAAAAAAAAAAAAATACACGGAACATTCAATTTTCATATTTATTTTTTGTACATAATATTGTATTTTAGGATGTTTTTTTTTTATTTTTTAAGTTTTGGCAATAAAATGATTGGCTTTTTATGTGATTTATCTAGAATAATATAAATATTAAAAAATAATTAGCAAAATTTTTGTTTTTTTTTTTTATTTGTTACCCCATTTTTTTTACCAAATTTATTTAAAAAGCTATGGTCTAGAAATTTTCTCATTTGAAGTCAATCCGTTAACATATGAACACACATATTTAAAAATTTATAATGATTCATTTTAACCACCCTTTCACTACAATAGTAGCGGGTCCAAGTGGGTGTGGTAAAACTCAGTTTGTTACCAATTTTTTAAACAATGCAAAAGAAGTATGTAATGTTGAATTTGATGAAATTATTTGGTGTTATGATGAAATGCAACCTTTGTACAATCTGGAAAATGTAAATTATAGCCAAGGAATACCAGATTTTTCTTTATTTGATGGAAAAAAGCCCAAGCTTCTCATAATTGATGACTTGATGAGAGAATCGGATGGACGAATCGTTGATATTTTTACAAAAGGAAGTCACCATAGAAACTTAAGTGTTTTTTATATTACTCAAAACATATTTCATCAAGGCAAAGGACAACGTGATATTTCATTGAATACCAGCTATATTGTATACTTCAAAAACCCGAGGGATAAAACACAAATTCGCTACTTGTCACGACAAGTTTATCCGGAGAACCCAAAATTTGTAGATGAAGCCTACAAAGATGCCACTAAAGATGCTCATGGTTACCTTATGATTGATCTGAAGCAAAATACCGATGACATATGCCGTTTTAAAACTAAAATATTTCCTTTTGATGGGCATTGTACCGTATATGTTCCCAAGAAAGGGTTTAAATACGACAAGAATCAACACGTTTTAATCAGTTCCAAATAATGCATCCAAGAGTACACACATATAAACATTTACTTGAAGCACTGCAGTTACTTAAACCAAAGTATCGCACAGCGTTGCTAAAATCTTGTGAAGATGAAGAAATTAATATTATTTGTGAGTGTATTTATAACGTTTTAAAAGGGAAAATACCACTGGAATCAAAAGATAAATCAAAACTAAACAAATATAAAGACACATTACGAAAACTAGTTTCGAAAGGGAAACACAAATTGAGGAAAACTGTTATTATTCAAAAAGGAGGTGCATTTCTACCTATTATATTAGGTGCAGTTTTAAGTGCCTTAGTAAGCTCCGTAACATAAAATAAAATGGAAAACACAAAAAAAATGTTGTTAGTTGAACCAGACTTTATTGAAAGACTCAAACGAAATGATAGCCAACCCGAAAATGTATCATCTCGCCTAGACGGAGAGATGCAAAAAATCCTGAAGAGTAAAATTAATGATCGTGAAAAGTGGGCATTATATTCTCAAGCACTACAACGATTTTTGCACTTTATTGAATCAGATCGAAAACCATTTAAAATACCAATAGTGATGGAGGGGTTTGATCAACTCAACGATGAAAGTAAGGATTTAAACTTAAAAGTAAACAAAAAGGAGGAGGATGAAAATTATGAATCAGTTGCAAATAAAACACTACCAGATGGTGATGTTTCTGCAGTTACTGCAGCTACACCGTCTGGTACAAAAAATCCAGAAACTGTACTATTCAGTCCATCTCGTATTATAGATAATTTACCAAAATCATATGAGAAAAAAACCAGAACATTATTGACTTGTATTGTGTCAAGCAGACCAAAAATATGGTGGAAAACAAATGGTGAAGTTGTAATAAACAATCGAACTATTCCAAACAGCAATATTCTCGATCTGGTAAGCGATACGGTTAGATCTCTTAAACGCCCTAAGCCAACAGGATGGGAAGAGTTTGCTTTATTTTTAAGAGATATAAAAGTTCCTACGTCTTGTATAGGTAATCCTACTAATCTAGAATTTATAAATAAACCTCAATCGAGTGAACCTCACGCATCATCTGCTCCATCAAGTGCTCGATCGTCATCGTCATTTAAAGACACAAGTGCCAGTACACCTCTTTCAAGTGTACTGCTCAAGGCAAACAAAAAGAAACTAGATTGGGAAAGATGGAGCCCTTATTAGACATTCATGCAATATACTACGATGTATCTAATCCAGCAGGCTACAGTAGTTTAAATAAATTAAGTAAACAAATGAAAGGACGAATGAACAAAGACGAAGTAAAGAACTGGTTACAATCTCAAGAAACGTACACACTGCATAAACCGGTTCAAAGGCGATTCACAAGAAATAAATACGTCTTATCTAACTTTAATGAACTCTGGCAAGCTGATCTGAGTGATATGGGTACTTACAGTCAATATAATGATGGATACAAATATATTCTGTGTGTTATTGATGTGTTCAGTAAATATGCTTTTGCGAGAGCTATGAAAAAGAAAGATGCCACAACCGTTATAAATTGTTTTGAAAGCATATTTACTGAAGCCAATTCTACTCCTCGTCACATCCAATCTGATAAAGGCACCGAATTTGTTTCAAAGGCAGCAAGGGATTACTTTAGGAGCAAAAACATTAACTACTATACTACTAACAATCCTGACATTAAAGCAAGTATAGTAGAAAGGTTTCAAAGAACTCTTAAAATGAAAATGTGGCGTTACTTTACTCATAAGAATACATACAAATATATAGATATTTTGCAAGAACTTCTTTATTCTTATAATCACAGTTATCATTCTAGTATTAAAATGCGCCCTATCGATGTAAATTTTGATAATATCATGACTGTTTGGTGTAATTTGTATAACAGAAAAAAGGATAGACAACTTACTTTGGAAATCACAAAACTAAATGTTGGTGATCATGTTAGAATTACTAAATATAAACATATATTTCAAAAGGGTTACGAAACTAATTGGAGTGACGAAATATTTAGAATTGATTCAATAATAAACCGCTTTCCACGAGTTGTGTATACGTTAAGAGATTTAGAAGGTGAGCCTATCGTTGGTACATTTTATTCTAAGGAATTACAAAAAGTGACTTATCTCCCCTCCATTGATTATAAAATTGATAAAATAATACGCTCACGTGGGGTTGGTGCCAGAAAAGAAGTACTAGTGAAGTGGCGAGGTTATCCTAACAAATTTAATTCTTGGATACTCGCTTCAAGCTTAAAAAAAATATGAGTGAAAACAGCTTTTATATTACATTGTTAAGTAACAGTTCCTCGGACTACTATACCGATAATACGACTGCACACTTCTTAACCAAATTACCCAGGAGTATAAAGTTGGAAGGAGAATGGGTAGTTGGCTTAGTAGAATTTCAATACCCTTGTTCAATGTACAATGTTCAAGATCATGAAAATATGATTTATTTAAAAAAGAAAGTAGTGTCACCCACTGACAAGATAGCCAAAATTGTAGATATAAAAACTCATATACCAGCAACTACATATGACAACGTTGACCATTTTATTCAAGCTTTTAATGACAACCCACAACTGAAAAATAATGTAAAGTTTAGATATGATAATCTAACCAAAATGGTTGGGGTAGCAACAATTAATAACGATATAACTTCTCTTATAACAACCCCAATACTAAGTCTACAGTTAGGTTTTAAACCGAAAACAAATTTACGGCAAGTTTCATTTGGTAAAAATCCTGTTAATTTGTATTTGGGCTTACCATCACAATTATTTGTTTATACAGACATCATACAACCACAGGTAGTTGGTGATGTTATAACTACGTTGCTTAGAATAATACCATTAGATCCAACAGAATTCCATTATGGAGCATATAAAACACACATTTTCTCACCCGCTCATTATGTACCTGTTTTACGTAGAGAATTTGATACTATGGAAATAGATATAAGAACAACTACCGGTGCAAGAGTGCCATTTCAATTCGGAATTTCCTGCGTGAAACTACACTTTCAACGGCTAAGATGAATTATAAAAGATCATCTCACTCTTGTCCCTACGATCATTATTATACCCATCAAGCTGGTTCTGGTATAGGAATTGTCTATAAAGGTGTTCCGTTTCAGCGAGGGCATGGGATTGGAAGTTTTTTGGGGGGACTGTTTAGGTCAGTAATTCCTTTGTTGTCTAGTGGTTTTAAAACTGTTGGAAAAGAAGCGTTAGATGCGGGGGTTGGTTTGTTATCTGATATGGTAAATTCACACCCTATAGATAGTTCAGTTAGGTCTCGATTTAAAGAAGCTAGTGCTAACTTAAAAAGAAAAGCTGATGAAAAGATCGATTCTCTGATGTCGGGATCTGGGTATAAAATGTCAACTAAGAGACGGGAACCTCTCATTACCTTGAAAGCATCGCGCCGAAGAGGAGCTAAGAGAAATAAATATAGTGACGATATATTTTCAAAGTAAATCATGTCATTCCTACACAATCATTCGTGTGAATGTGCAAAATCTGAGTTAGATATATTTGCCCTGCCTTCGACACAGACAAGTATTGAGAGTGGACAGTGGGTTCATTATAAACCAATCTCATCTTTAAGTGATGATGGTCCTATTGAGTTTCAAGTCCCCGGTTCAGGTGATGACTACATTGACTTATCACATACATTATTACATATAAACGCCAAAATATTAAACCAGGATGGTACAAAGTTAAAGCCTGATACTCAAGTTGCCCCCGTTAATAATTGGTTGCACTCCCTTTTTAATCAACTTGACGTATATTTAAATCAAAAACTAATCTCGCCACCAAACAACACATATGCTTACCGTGCTTACATGGAAAATCTACTTAACTATGGACCAGCCGCTAAAAAAACTCACCTTACTTGTGGGTTATGGTATGAAGATACAGCACATTATATGGACACCGTTGACGCAAATAACAAAGGATTTCACAAAAGGATGGAATTTGTTACAGATAGTAAACAAGTTGAAATGATTGGACATTTACATGGTGATATGTTTAACCAAGAGAAGTTTCTAGTGAATGGTGTAGAAATGCGTGTTAAGTTAGTGCGATCAAAAGAATCGTTTAATCTTATTTGTCACCAAGATAAGAAATTTAAGGTACAAATAATGGACGCTAGTCTCATAATAAGAAGAGCTAGAATCAGTCCAAGTGTTTTGTTAGCTCATCAGAAAGTGCTAGCATCAACAACTGCAAAATACCCTATCACAAGAGCAGAAGTAAAGGTACTTACAATACCGTCAGGAATACAGGGTAAAACTTTAGATAACATATTTCTTGGACAGGTACCTAAAAGATGTATAATTGGTTTTGTATCAAATTCATCGTTTAATGGTAATTTTGCATTGAACCCTTTCAATTTTCAAAATTATAATATGAACTCTTTTAGTTTATTTGTAGATGGTCATGAAATTCCTTCTAGAACATTACAACCATCATTTAGTTCTGGTTTAATAGCATCAACATATCATACTCTATTTTCTGGGACTGGTATTCACTTCCACAATGAAGGTAATGCAATAAGCAGAACCGATTACGGGGAAGGTTACTGTTTGTTATGTTTCGATTTGACGCCTGACCTGTCAGCCAGTTCTACCTCACACTGGAACCTTGTAAGACACGGAAGTGTTCGGATAGAAGTTCGTTTTGATAATGCCTTGAGCACTACTATTAACTGTATTGTGTACGCTGAATTTGATAATGTTATTGAAATAAACAAAAATCGTGATGTATCTGTAGATTACAACAGTTAAAATAAATATAAATACAGTGAAATTAACAATTAATCTCATTTCTTCTTAATCTGTGTTTGTAACATCATCGATGAATGTATACATATTTTATTTATTATGGATACTAATGAAATTCAATATTGTATGAAAAAAATTAACCCTAGATTTAAATCAAATGTTTTTGCTGCTAACCGAATCCCTATTTGGGTTGCTCGTCCAGTTTTTATTGTAAGCAATTTGGACCCTGATTCGAAACCAGGTTCCCATTGGGTTGCAATGCATATTGATGCTAAAGGTGTAGGGGAATACTTTGACTCATTTGGTCGGAAACCTACTGGTTATCATAAGTTATTTTTGAATAGAAATGCAAAACGGTGGTTTTATAACCAAAGACCACTTCAAAATCATTTTACTTCAGTTTGTGGCGAATATTGTTTAGTTTATTTATATTTTAAGTATCAAGGAAAAACTATGAGCGATTTATTGAGTTTGTTTTCTGAGAATTCTCTTTGTAACGATTTAATTTTAAGAAATATGTTTAAGTCAATTTTTGTGAAATAAAACAATATATATATACTAAACTGATTTTTTTTATTTATAAATAATACCTTAATTATACCTTATTTACCTAAAAATAGTGTTTACATTACAACAAATTTTTTCCTTAAAATAACAAACGTAGCTTAGTGATTTTATATTAAAGGGTGGAGACTTTTATACATTTGCAAAGGGAAATAGATCAATATGATTAGGCTACAAAACAAATTACAACATGTGGTTATAAAACGAGTCTTAACAATTTTGAATAACAAAAAGTTGTTGTTTAAGCAGTAAGAAATATATAATACTAGTAGTACACAAGGGTATGTTATAAAATATTATCTTATGTCTTATATAATAAATACAGTTTTAACCTAGTATTAAAACTACACAAACACTTAGTTTACTTTTTCGTATTGTTTATAAAATATTTCACGCAAGTGTCCTTTGAAGCTATGTCTTTCGTTATGTTGTATATCACATCACGGACAGTCTCAAGCTGTGGATCTTGCTCAGTTGAGATGTAAGATTTTAATCTCACATCGGCGTGCTTCCAGTGCTCTTCTGGTGCGATGTTCCTAACTTTTTCAAGATCGTATATTTCTATCTTAATAAGGTGTGATGCATACGCAGCATCGTCTTTACCCGAAGATAGGTAAGCAACACCGGTATGGGAACTTTGCGACACACTGGAAGATCTCTTCACTGGTTTCACTTTTTTCTGCGGTTTTTCAAAGAAACTCTCGATACTATTTGCAGGACGTTTCTTCGCTATGGCTTGTTTCACTTTAAAACCGAGTGTGCCTTCTTCATCACTCCCTGAATCATCATGTTCAGGTTCAGGGTAATAAAAATTCTTGAAAGTGTTTTCCGTGAACTGTAACAATATTCAACAATAAGTTATACATCCGATTAACACACTTAACAAGTAACACGATGAACACAAGTTACAGAAAAAAAAAACACTGTTAAACAAATAGTACATAAAAATACTACATACATATTTTATAAAAAATAGTACATACTTACATTTGCCATTTTTTATAAGCACTGTAGCACGATTCAACACTATGTCACTGTACACTGAGAGAGCTCTGGTAACAAGCACGACTCGGTTCTGAATACTTATAGATCGTCACTGTCCATCGGCTTTTATAAGGATGTGACAATAGATTACCGTTAAAATCACGTTTCGACTAGTTTGTACCGCGCCCAACAGCCACCAACAAACAGTAATAAAATTTATAATAGACTTTCGAATCTTTTGATGATTCGGAGAAGAAACCTGTCATAAATCTTTACAAACAATATGGACCCAACAAACAAATTAAAAAATCAACGAGTTTAGTTCAGCCCACTACAAATACACGTTAGTACAAGTTACAAAGTTTATTCAGGTATTTTCTTAAGCATCTATTCAAGAACATAATATTTGGCGAAATAAATAAATATGCAAAAATAGAACTCGTATTTTTAACTTACAGCTTAAATAAGTTAGTATAGTTTTGAAGCAGTTATTACTGTATAAAATACCGCATTACTATTGTAAGATTAGATTCGTATTATCCTTATGCTACAGGCAATATTTTTACATAGAACTTCCTCCTTTTTGAAGTCGGTTATTACAAAAAAGAGATGAAAGTAACATTGAGTACGTACTCAAATTTATGCAAGGTTAGGTTAGGTTAGAACAGCGTTCTTAAGACCAAAACAACTGTACTGTGCTCGTAGCTAGTTTTAAGTAGGTAAGTAAATAAAGCAGTTCTTCAAAATTAAGTTTTCGAAGTTAGGTGATAAGTTAGAAGTAATGTTAAGTTGAACAAGATAAAATATATAAATAGAACAACGTTCGAAATGCAGCATATGTAGTGAGTAACAAAATACATACTTTGAAGTAAGGCTACCTGAAGTTAAGTAGTCAGTTAACGTATCCTGCGTTAGCTGGGCGTAGTCCTGTAGCTTAGGTTAGGTTAGGTTAGAATTGTGATCTAGCATAGGTTAGCTTAGATTAGTGATACGTACACCGTAGCACACATCACGTAGTAAGAAACCTTGGAGTAAAGAGACGATGTGAGACAGGCTGGGTTGAAACAGCGATTCCAATAAGAACCAAGGTGGCGGACCTAGTCTGATAGTTTAGGTATGAGATGTTTAGGTATTTGTCCAGCTTTACCTAAAGAATGTTCTTAAAAGATGTATACCGTTTGGAAAGGAAGTTGTAGGCAGTTGAAGCCAAAGAGAAATATAAAAGAGGGAAACAATAGTAGACCGTAATAAAAGTGAGCTCGGCGTCCGAGAGGGCAATAAAACCCGAGCTCGGGTAGACAATAGAAAAGGGTCGATGGGTCGGGGAAGGTGTTGCATTGTTAGCGTAGGGCGTTCTGTAAGTCCTGACAGAGCTGTCTGAGCGTCCTGGGACCTATTCCAAACGCTCCAAGTAGGGGGCTATTTGTTTTTTTTTTTTTTTTTTAGGTTTCGTGGTCCGCCAAATCCGCCCTGGATGCCGCCCATCAGGCCCGTCCGCCCCGTATCGTAGTATCGGCGAATCCCTACTACTGAGCTCCAAAAAAGTCCAAATGTGAATAGTTATACAACAATCTGTTACCTGGGTGTCCAGCCAAGTAAAGTTTGCGACAGATATCTATGGCATCGCATATAAATGAGGTGCAAACTTAACTCGACTGGGTCCGGGGCCGGGGGTCCTGAAATTAATTCTGTATAAATACGACTTTAAGGGATAACTTATACAACGTACCTAGTAGGATTAGTGAAGAACTCTCCTGAATGCATTAAGATATGTAACTACATTTTCCGCGTTCTAAGTCAAATTCACAATTCCGCAATCACAGACCAACTGTTCTCAACAGCAACCAGAGGGGAAAATGGGAAATGCTCACCCCGGCCACAAAACGGTCGTCCAACAATAGCCGACCGACTGCCCGATGTGCATCGAACGTGACACAAATGTTGACGTCCAGCTTCCGTAAATATTTACAGACCATTGCAGGTGCCCGCGGACGGCACGTGCCTTTCTATAAATATATCCAAGACGTGACCATCGAAAGCTCCATTTGAAAAGATGTGCCCGGATGCGAAAGATGGACATTTGTTTTGGAGTGAAATAAAAGTAAGCCCCTTCGGAGGTGTTGCACTTACGTGATAACTTAATAAAGAAACCGGTTATTAAGACATTGAGGCTTTTCTGAAAGCGCTAATCTTATATTTTTTCGGATATGACAGAAAATTTAAGAAAATAGCTGTATATAATTCAGTTATTCAGGAAACTGGTTATTCCTATTTCTTGCTATATAGCAAGATATAAAGATCAACACTCAAACAATAATAAATTGCGCTACTCGTAATATTAAGTAAATTAACAGATGTAGATAAAAAATTACCTTAAGTAAATTTACATGAATTGATACTATGATCGTCAATAGAAACATAAAATTAAATAATAATCATTCAATCAACTCAAATTAGGGAATGCAATCGGTTATTTTTAGTATGAAAAAAAAAACGGTTATTAACCGAAACCCGGTTATTTTCATACAAATACGGTTAACTGTTGCATTCCCTAACTCAAATACACCATCATATCATTACTACAACAATGAAAACACAGTCAGATATAATAGAAATATATGTCAATATGAGTAAGAAACCACCTACACAACTTATATATAATAGGTACACTTCACCCATGGGATCGTCATAAAAGCATTAAAAACGAAATAAACAAATGTCATTTTATAATTTCATATCCATGTACTCGCCGGTCATTTGGTAAAGTACATGGTTAAATCAACGAGCACTAATGGAAATGTCACGATCACGAAGATGTCGCCCAAAATGACAAAGCAAAAGTTGAACACACTAGTGGCCAAACTCAATTTGGTATTTGGAATAACATTTCTAAGTCGAGTACTAGGTATCACCGTATATTATGTAAATATCTATTTAGAAACGTCCCACCGTGCTGAGCGAAATCTCATATATATTTTAAATGTAACAAAAAAATTATAATACCTTTTTATTTTAATTATTACTGACAACCTCACACAAATGGATCTTGTCCCAAATTAAGCTCAATAAGACTTGTGTTATGGGTACCAGACAATGATATACGAGTACATACTTATATACATAATGAAATAATGAAATAATGAACTTTATTCTGCAAGTAGGCCACAAGGGCACTTTTACATGTCTGAGTCTACCGGCATTTCACAAGAGGAGACCACTGTTGAGAAGAAACGCCGAAAGAAACTCAACAGTCAGTCATTTTTTCAGAAAGCATAAGTACTTAACTATTACAATGATATGAACTTAACTATACGTAGTTCTACAAGAAAACATATTAAAAGTGTATTTTAAGACATAAGTGTGAGGAAAAGTGTAAGAATAAAATAGAAACTACAAGAAAGCCTGACGGTTTATCACAATTTATGTACGTTTGATATGCTTTCTTATTAGAACTGTGTCCCTTAAACTAGTTAGGTACAATCTAAGAAGGAGTCAGCTACGCGGTTTCTGGTTCAGGCCATGCATTTTTGTCTGTCAGATAGTCCTCTACTGTATAATATGCTTTTGACATTAGAGATTTTTTTAAATAATTTTTGAGAGATGGAAAGGCTAATTTTAAAACATGATCAGGTAACTTGTTATAAAAATGAATACATTGGCCTAAAAATGATTTACTTACTTAACACGAAACTTTCTAATAGCAATTTTATTTTTATTTCTAGTGTTAAAACTGTGGACATCGGAATTTTTTGTAAATGAATCTAGGTTTCTAATAACATACATAATACTCTCATAAATATATTGGGACGCTACAGTTAAGATGTTTATATCTTTGAAAATGTCTCTTAAGGAGGCACGAGAATTAAGGTTATATATAGAACGAATGGCCTTTTTGTAGCACAAATATAGTCTGAATTTCAGCTGCTTTGCCCCAAACCAGAATACCATATGACATGACACTATGAAAAATAACTATGATAAACTAAGCGAGCTGTATCAACATTACTCAATTGTCTGATTTTCCTAACGGCGAACGCCGCTGAACTTAATTTACCTGCAAGCACTGCTATATGTGGACTCCATTGCAAATTACTGTCCAATGTTATCCCTAAGAATAATGCCTTATTCACTATTTCTAAATATTCACCATTTAGTAATATAGTAGAATCTACCACCGTAACATTCGGTAAAGCAAATCTAACACATTTAGTCTTCTTGGCATTTAATAGAAGATTATTAGTAGTAAAACAGTTAAGTACTTTCCTACACTTACAGTTAAGTAGTGCCATTAATTTCCGCATAGTCGGTTGATTTCCGGTGAACCTTGAAAATTAATATCATAAATAATATACTCGTAGTGAGCAGTGACAATTGTGTTCAATTTCATTTAGGGATAAATAAATAATAATAAACAAATAAACAGTAAATAAATAATTATAATAAATAGTAATACAGAGTTCCCGGGTTGGATTCCGGGTCTCTTCCGCCAGGTTAAGCATTTTATTTTTTCTTTGGGCTTTGATTTTTGTATCAATGGTTTAATAAAATGATATGAAAATAATATGACATAACAGGCGAATGCTCACAGTAAGAATGAGCCCTAAGATTGTTTTGACTTTAAAACATTCTTAAAGTTACATTCCTATTTAGTACGTAGGTACATAAGATGTATTTACATAATAAAAATAGTAATTAGGGGCCCGTCAATCACGTCAGGCTGTCAACCCTTCGCTGCCGCGTCATCAATTCTCTTTGTGGGCTTTCATCTAGTCCATGATACGCATTAATCGAATCTGTCTACCGACAATCGTAATCGCGATCCATCTGCCGGCCAATTAGAGGGTTAAAAGGTTTATATACTGTAAGGTCCGCTAAGTATGTATAGCCGAACCTTATTCATTTTTCTATTTGTTTTAATAATTCAGACCATTTAATGTCCTAAAATATTATTAATTTATGAAACATGTAATGTCTAATTTTTTTTAATGTTGGTACACACCACAATTTTTATATTGAACTATTGATACAAAGATATCAAAACTCAAAGAAAAATTGAAATGACACACGAAGAATAAGGAAACAATCTAAAGATTGGTTGGAGTTCGGGTAGCGAAGTAGTTAATGCACTGGATCGGCAATCCAGAGGTACCGGGTTCGATTCCCGGTCTCGTCTCCCAGGTAACTCATTTAAATAATATACTATATAATATTACCTAAAATATTGTTTATTAAAACCATAGACTTGACAAGTCCAAGTTGTATGCGGGCCGTGCAGTGTGCACTGCTCTATGGACTGATGGCGGGAACGATGACAGACGTCAACGTCAGAATGGGCGGGGTGTGAGGGAATAGAGGATTGAATATTATTGCATTTAATGTTTTATGCTGGTATTTGTGAAAGTTGTAATTGATTGGAGTCAATACAAATCGAATTTTTATAAGTGCATCTAGTTTAATTCCTAACCTAGGGATATCCCTAGGTGTATAACCTAATAATACGCATTAACACTGACTTTCCATGTAAGTGTAAATAGAGGTCTCTCATTATCATGTATTTTTGTGAGTTGTGAGAATAGCATGTTTTTTAAGTAACATATTCTAATAACCGTTTATAATACAAAGATCGGATCTTAAAGAAAAAACAAAAAAATTGTTACCTGGTGCAAAGGTGCAAATCAACTCTAGAATCATGTCCAAAAAAAAATATTGTTATAAAATTTCTAGAAATATGTAAAACAAAACCGGCCAAGTGCGCACCGAGGGTTCCGTACAAACACTTTCCATCCCTAAGTGGTTAAGTTTGCACCTGGTGTGTATAGCGCCCCATATAAATTAGGTGCAAAGTTAGGTATTAAAAAAAAACTACTTACTAGATCTCGTTCAAAACAATTTTCGTTGGTAGTTTTTATAGTAATGTACATCATATGTTTTTTTTAGATTTTTAATTTTCTTATTTTAGAAGTTAGAAGGGGGGGGGGGGGGCAACTTTTTTCCACTTTGGAAGCGTCTGTCACGCAAACTATTCGGTTTAGAAAAAAAATATTTTAAAAACCTCGATATCATTTTTGAAGACCTATCCATAGATACCGCACACGTATGTGTCTGATGAAAAAAAAAATTTTGAGTTTCAGTTCTAAGTATGGGGAGCCCCCAATATTTATTATTATTTTTTTATTTTTGCATCAAAATCTTAATGCGGTCCACATAATACATCTACCTACCAAGTTTCAACAGTATAGCTCTTATAGTTTCGGAAAAAAATGGCTGTGAGATACGGACGGACAGACGGACAGACAGACATGACGAATCTATAAGGGTTCCGTTTTTTGCCATTTGGCTACGAAACCCTAAAAAGGTCACAATGTCACGGACCGTGTAGAGTGAGATTGGCGGATTAAGTAATAAATGACTTTAAAAAAAAAAACCATAGGTATCAATATTTTGTGTCATATTGTTGCTATTATGCAAAAATATATTTTTTTTACGAGCCTTTAGGAGTGCTACGATCGCGAGCCGAATTTTACCGTTTCTGATTCTGATTCTGAGGTTTTCTTTACTAACATTGAATTTCCTTTTTGGCTTTATGGCCGATACATAAATAGGGACATTACAAACTAACTTTTAATTCAACATAAGTCAATAAACATCATAAAACAAATATAATACGAATGCCGATAAATTAGCCTATTATTATTTATTAATAGGATAGGATCATAATATGACTGATGAATGCTAACGTAACGTTTTTGTGAATTTCCCGTACAATACAGAAATTTCCCGAGGGATAGTCGCGGATAACATGACAATGGAAATTACCGCAAAAGGTAATTAGGCAAGTGATTCTGTGTATTGGGATCTCATGTATGAAATACCATAGGTATTCTTTTTGTCGTAGTTGTCTTTTCAATTACAAGTATACTCTGATACCGTATAAAAAAAAAGAAATTATTATGCTTATAGAAAATGATGCCTACAGTGATTATGCGATATAGAATTATGAGAAAAATATATGTACGTAAATATCGTTTTGCCGAAGTGTCTGTAGATTTTTGCAGCATTTTATTTTTTGGTGGAAATATCGAATTTAATTTGTATTATTCCTTTCAAAAAAATGCTTTTTCATATTATGACAAAAATATTGTAATTTCAACCACCTTTTTGCAGTGAATAATACTTTTCCCCGAGTTCTAGGTAGTAACATAGCTATTTCAGGCTTTCATTGCGTGCAGTCGAAAATAAGTTGAAAAAAAAACGAATTTCCCGCGTGAATTTTGTCAATTTCGAGTAGTTTTTGAAACAAAAATTATTAATGAAAAATTCAAACTGTAGGATTCAAATATACACCAATAAATCCCAAAAGCCCTGTTCTAGGTAGTAACATAAATATTATGTTGAGAAACAGGTTTGATCATGGAAGAAATGTCGAAAACGATCAGCATTTTGCAAGGAATAAGGCCTCTTAAATAGGTCGCCTTCAGCATACTGGGATACATGCCGCAGGCGGACCTTTTGGATGGGGTATTCCTTTTATCACCTTTTTCTTACTATTGTATTATTAGGTTATTTAGAGTAAGGTTTTGTACATACGTTTTTTTATAGGTAATTAATTATATTGTTTATTTTATGTAAGTGAAAGTGAAAATAAATGTCCCGAATAATAATAATAAAAAATCAAGAAAAAAATTGATTTTATGTGTCAAAATAGAACATTTTTATTATTCGCAAAGATAACTTTGTATTTCAAATGGAGTCCATCTATTAGAACCACTTATTTACCGTAGACACACCCCCTGGTATCCCCATATCTTCAGCCGGCCCGCCCCCGGATCGCTCGACTAAAAGTATCGAGGCGAGTGTTCCCGCTGTTTATGCTTACCGAAACCGTTTGTTTTTACGGCCTATACGAGATAAAAATCGAATTTTTAGCATTTATACGGAAATGTTTGGATGGTCGTTTGCCAACAGGATTTAGGAAGTCATAAAAATGCCCCCGCCGGTTTGTTTTCATGGCCGTGTTTATGGGAGTTTGATTCGATATTGGCCTGGAATATAAAGTAGGTCATTAGGGTCGGAAGAATTTATGAAAAGAAAGTCGCTTTTAATTTATGATGGGTTGTCATTACGCTGTAAGAAAGTTGAGGAGTTGGGAGGATCCATGGTTATTAAATAATACTCTAAGCCTTTGGATTTTCTGGCGTCAACGTTTAATCTTGAAAGCCGTTATGAATGGGGCTTTCACCATAGAAACAATACGGTGAACTTGTTTAAATGCTAATTCAGCACACGAAACGGGTAGAATATTTTATGTGACATTTTATTCAAATTTTTCTGGCTGCCTGTTTAGTGGGCGGTGTTCGCATGAGTTGTGCTGTGCTATACACAAAGATAATACTTTACTATCTATACTTATACTTATATTACTTTTGCAGACGCCGGGAGTCAAGGGCTTGCCGGGTGAGTAGGTATAGACGAATAGTGATAGTGATACGGAGCCGGCAAGCCCTTTTCACGGCTAGGCATGTATAGTGCTTTTCTCAATCATATGCAATGAAATAAAAAATACTCCAATTAAAAAATATATAATTTAGCTGTTTAGCCTGATCATGAACACAGACGCCATGCTTAACGACATTTACTTCCCGGCCTTAAATTGTGTATGAAATTCCTTTACAGTCCTGTCTAGTTGTTCCGCCCTAAACGTGATACTTCGAAAATATAACGCACGTTATGACGACATTCCATTGCATGTTTGAGAACATATAATTTACGTAAAGAACGTACCGTACTATAGGTAGAATATTTTTTGTTAACCCATTTGAAAGAGGGTTTAGTTATCAGAATATTAGTTTCTATTGTCTCCACCCATCAACATGCAACTTAGCATGAATGTAGAATATGAACCGTAGTAGGGTTATATAAGTGGCGTTTTTTATTAGAAACATACAAATAGGTACGTTCATCGTAAAACACACTAATATTATAAAGGCGTAAGTTTGTGAGTGTGTGTATGTCTATGTTTGTTACTTCTTCACGCTCAAACGGTTAGACCAATTTTGATAAATTTTGGTATGAAGGTAGATGACAGCCTGACTTAACACATAGGCTAATTTTTATCCCGAGAAATGTAGTGTTCCCGTGCGATGAGCGGGTAACACCGCGCGGCGCAGCTTGTATTATACACGATGATTTTTAATCGGTGATCAGGTACCAACTTTTCTAACTCAGTAATTGATGGCGGTCACGTTGAAGTCGTAATTACATGAAAACAAACTTTTATTTTTCTATGATAATTTTTATTTTGAAACCAATTTTGTCTTAAATTCCTTGTCACCGAACTAATCTGTATCGGTGTGCTTACAACCTCTTTAATAATTAAATGGGAATGACAATTTATGAGTAATAACTTGTCATTGTCATTGTAATTACATAAACAAAGTCGTAGAAAATTTCTTAAAATTTCCCGCCAAAGCGATGACACTTGACGTAGGTATCGTACTTCAATAATTTATGTAGGATGACCAAGTATCTAGTGGTTATTAGGTATAATTATGTTTTAACTTTTAATTAATTTAACAGTGAGGTAATTGCGCGGGACCTCGCGCATTAAGTTTAATTTTAGCTAAATATTAATATTTTTCTACTCCTGATCACCGATTAAAAATCATCGTGTATAAACAATGCAAACAAAACTGTGAGAAAATTATAGTTGTTTAGATGTAAAAACTTAACTAAAGTTACTCAAGTTTTTCACTAGTTTTACTTCAGAATATTCCTATCTCGTCCTAGTTTGAAGAAATACTGCATAATCTTTAAGAAGAAAGCTTGCTAAGAGGCAGAAGAAGTTGGTACCTGGCGTCGACGGAATTAAAAGTTCCCTCTCATTAAAATCGTCGATGTCCTATAAATTGCGGGCTTGCGGAGTTTTAATGAAACGGCAGCGAGGGGCTTGCCGTGCTATGGTAGATAGCCGTATCTCACTATGAAATTCATATAAAGATACGATCTTTTCGTAGCACGGAGGCGTGGGAGACTCGATCTGTCATGGTTGTCTGCTCGGATTACTTGCTTTACACTTAACAAGACCTGGGCTATAATTTGACGAGCCATTGCGATATCCCCAATTTAGCGATATCACGGCCTTATCACAGTCACGTTACATATATAAGTATATCGTTCATTTATAATATAAGTATAAGGTGTTAGAGCTGCATTAAATGACATGCGCGCTACCGGCGCGACCCGACTACGTACGCCTACTCCCCGAGATAAGAACTGAACTATTTTAACCATGTCATAAGAAAACAAGGTGAGACTTTCTACGTCACTAGTTAGTTGCCGCTTTATGGTAACAAAATAATTATAAGGAAAAAAAGTTCACCGCCAGTCGTACAAAACTAATCATTTAGTCGACAATTTGTGAGACTACCATAATTATCAACGCCATTAAAACGAAAAACTGAATCTACAATAATCTATACATATATTATACTCATCGAACCTACTTACAAAATGTCATAAGAATCAATTGATAAATGCGACCTCTAACTGAGAATAGCCAAAAAATTGGGCAAGTGCGAGTCCGACTCGCGCATGAAGGGTTACCGTTCCATAAAACAAGTTTGTTGTATGGTCCCTCATTAAATATTTATTTTATTTTATTTTTAGTATTTGTTGTTATAGCGGCAATAGAAATACATCATCTGTAAAAATTTCAACTGTCTAGCTATCACCGTTCTTGAGATACAGCCTGGTGACGGACGGACGAACGGACAGCGAAGTCTCAGTAATAGGGTCCCGTTTTCACCCTTTGGGTACGGAACCCTAAAAGCATCTGCACAACCAAACATCCAGTCATACGAAAGAATTTTGGGGCAAGCTGAAATGGAGAAACTACTCGCTTCGCTCGCTTCGCTCGCTTGGTTAATAATATCTTTAAAGAAGACATATTTCGTTGAAGTAATAGCCACTGCACGTGCAGGATTTGTTCTAATTACGAGGCGCAGAATGACATTACAAAGCTAGCGGTGTGAAAAATAACACCATTTCTAGATTAGCCCCAGAGACTAATTTCGCGTAGAGATGTGATTAAAATTGTAATATTACATGACCGTGTTAACTTTTAATTAGTTGTATAAAATATCTTCCGGATTTGGCAATTATTATCGGTACTCTTTCATGCAAAATATGTGCCCCAGAAAAATGTATGGAAACTTCCACGGAAGTATATAGAAACGTTGAAATTTTCGTTACTTAAGGCCATTCGAGTCACCGAGTTACGGAAAAAAATTCAATAGATGGCGCCTGTGGTCGGCACCTAAAATTTACCCCAATTTTTCATGGAAAATTATAATTTTCTCAATAACCTGAACACCATTCCGTTCAAAATTTCGTTTGCGCAAATGGGAACTAACGCTTTATTTTTTGATATATAATTCATATGTTATAATTCAGTATTTTCAAAAAATAATACCTTCTTTTCATAAAAATCCGGAGACGCGGAGAAAAATTAAAATCATCAAAAAATGTTTCTATGAGTTTCTCGGGTTATAATAATTCAAATAAAATTATTTGTAATCGATTTAAGTAAAATATGTCCTCTGAGCCCCACAGTGTATGGTGCAAATTTTGTCATTGTTTGTGCTTGTCGTAAGTAATTTATAGCGAAATGCATAATTAAACGGCATATGAAGCTTCATTTGATAAATAAATAACATACAGACGTAACTTAACTCAAAAATAAATATTAGAACTCATAATGCAAAAATATTGTTTGGCCTTGCTGGGATACGAACCCAGAACCTAAGCGAGTGCTTCATATTATTTATTCTAATACTTCATAATAGGTACCACAGATAACACACAGTATCGACGTTCGAAAACGTCATGAATTCATTATAGGTTATATGGGTATTTGACACGCGTATTGCAGCTTTACACTTTCCTAAATTAGTCACTGACGAGAGAGATACAGCAATACGGAGGAGTGAGATGGAGTTATTTCTATGCGTGTCTCACGTATTGCTGCATCCCTCACCCGCATTATTGATACGGATGTTGGTAAATCATATTTGCCTTCTTTTTTGTGCTACGAAAAGTTTGTATTAGCTTGCTTGCTTCTATCTTCCATACATCACAACTCCGTAAAGAGCCGATTTCAGATGTAATTTAGCATTTTGTATATTTCTGTAGTTGTTGTATACCAATGAAACGCTTCATAGATTTAGTAGCAATTTTATATAAGATGTTAACCATTTTAATTGTTATAACTAAATATTTAAATCTACATACAGCGGACGTTTTTATGTAGTTTGCTACAAAATGAATGAAAGTTTTCATTCGTGTAAAAACTTGTGTTTCTGGAGATCTTACTACCCCTAGATATTTCTTTTCGACTTGTCACCCATCTTTTTTTTCGTAATTGGAAAAAAGAACATCCCCTATAACCATTCTGAACTGGCACCTAGCGATACTTCAATGAATTTACTCAAATCACATCTAAATACTTACTGACGATAACGACCTACTTACCATGACGTAATAATATACTCGTAGTCACCAACTGCAGTGCATATCTATACTTATCCTTTTTAGGGTTCCGTAGTCAACTAGGAACCCTTATAGTTTCGCCATGTCCGTCCGACTGCGGCTTAGCTCTGTGATCAAGAGCTTGAAATCTTTCTAGTAATTTAAACCTAATCTATCGTGAAGGATTGGCAACTACGGAACCCTACACTGAGCGTGGTCCAACATGCTCTTGGCCGGTTCTTCACTTTGAAGTCACTGCGCATTATCTCTTCTCATCTATTACCTACCTAGACTAGAGCTAAGCATTCTGTGATTTCAGAGGCGTACGTTACGTGCTTTGCTTCATCTTAGTCCGCTTAGGTGAACCCCGGAAAAAATTGCCGTGGTGAACTGATTAGGTGAGCCACGGGTAGTGCCTGACCGCTGATAATCAGGTTCTGCTAACGTCACACTACTGGTGGTTTATGTATTGATTCTAAATAATATTGATACCACACAAAGAAGGCATTCGTTACAGTAACGGTTAGTTATCCCTTTTTACAACCTACACCCGGCGTTTTCCACTAGGCCATGTATTTCGGCCATAATTATGATGATGATGATTGATGATACTGGCAGCATAAAAATTTTGAATCCTGTAATTTTTTTCCCTCAAACACTTATAAAAGAGAGTGCTGGTCTAAAATGTTAAGTAAATAAAAAAATCGGCAAAATTAATGTTTTGTCAGCAAATGGTAATTTCGGTTAGGAATGTTTGGATAGACTTACTCACCTCATGATTTTACTGCTGACCAAACTAGCAATAATTTGCTGGCCTTTTCAATAATACGCTATAAAAGAAGAGCTAGACTAATTAAATTTATCCTCGTTACCGATTTCCAGGAAACAATTGAGGAAGCTAAGGGATAAAATTGCCTACTGCCATTTTTTTTTTCTTACTTACTCCGATGATTCAGTGACCCAAGTATTTTTCTCAACAGCTGCAAAATTGCCCAGTTCCTATGATTTTTTAAACCAGGGGTAAAACTTAAAGCTAGATCCCATTTTATATAATTTTACATACGCCATAAAGCATAACTGCAATTTTATTGTCTGTACTGAATAATTTTGCAAATGTCACTTGGCCAATTCTTACCCTTAGCCCTTCGATCAATATAGTTTTATGACTAGCGCAAATTCTGACTAACATTACGGTATAATAAAAATATTGACTTCATGATATTGACAGTCAATGGAGACTCGTACAGTCGCCATCAGATATATCGCACTATATAAGGCGTTCATAAATATCTGAACATGTACTGTAACGCCCAGTCAAGAGTCGTGTTCAGATATTTATGAACGCCTCATATGCTGCAATATTATCTGATGGCGACTGTACTAACTTCATCTTATCCTGAAAATCATCATTTTAGGAAAGGATCTCTAGTATTTTGGTATCCATGCCGAAACTATCAGGGAATATAGAAAAAAAAGAACCGACTTCAAAATAAACTGATAACACAAAAAATAAACTTGAATCCCCTTTTGAAGTCTGTGCCACGTCACTCGATTATTACTATGAAAACAGATGCTACGCATGAAGCCTTTATTACTATTTGGTTATACAGGATGATCAATCCAAATGGGTCAGTAGGGAGAAAACGAAAACTATAAGAAAAAGGGAAATTTGTCCTTAGGAACCATGGCTTCGATTTTAGATTTATTAAAAACTGCATTCAATTTTTTTTCGTTTATCTCATGCATAACCGGGAATCGAACCCGGTTAAAATTTAAAAAGAGGAGAAAAAAAAAAGATGTCAATCGATCCTATTTTTTATTGGCAACAAATTTCTGTATAAGAGTACATACATTTAGAGTGCTCTAAGAGTCAGAAATTGCTGTTAAAGCTGGAAACGCTCCATACAAACATGCGTGCTGTGTATGGAAAAATAACTTTTTCCATTTTGACCATGCTAATTTCCGTTTAGGTTCATAGTTGTCATACAATTATTGTTTTGTTGAATTATGAGGATATTGGAAACAATCTCATATTTGCTTTTGGATAAAAAAAAACGTAAAATGATCGGACTAGGTACCTTAAAGGATGTCACTCTTTAACAGCGATTTCTGATTCTTAGAGCACTCTAAATGTATGTAGTCCCATACAGACATTTGATCTCAATAAAAAATAGGATCGATTGACATCTTAATTTTCTTTGTTTTTTTCTCTACTTAATTTCGGCCGGGTTCGATTCCGGGTTATGCACGAGATATACGAAAAAAAATTGAATGCAGTTTTTAATAAATCTAAAATCGAAGCCATGGTTCCTAAGAGCAGATTTCCCTATCTCTTATAGTTTTCGTTTTCTTCCTACTGACCCATTTGGATTGATCACCCGGTATACGAGTATTTTTGGTCGGTAAAGAAGTTTACGTGAGATTTGACACCGACTTCAAAAGCTGATTCAAAGGTAATCTGTACTGGTTATTTTTGGCTTTTCTAGTTATTTTGAAGTCGGTACTTTTTTTAGTTATGTTTGTTGCCTTATTAGTTTAGTGAATTAATAAAGTGGGAACATACTATAGAGGATCTATGATCATCCCCGGATCGGAAAGGTCTTGATCACATACATCTTATTTGAATTATCCTCTACCTCCTAACCGTCCATCATCAGCTCAGCATCAAGGGACGATGATTGAACTTTAGAAAATATATCAAAACCATTATTAGTACCTGTATCATTTGAAGGTTTCCCTCGATTTTCCTAGGATCCCATCATCAGATCCTGACTTGGCGAAATACTAAAAAGAATACAACTACCTAACAGTCTTCACCTTCCTATATTTAAAGAATTATCCCCTAACTCCTAACCATTAAGGAGTTGTACCTTCCAGCATCTATTCAGCATAAGAGATGATGACTACCAAACACAAATACCTGAATCCATCCATACTAATATCACAGAATACTTAATAGTATTACATACAGAATGGACACGCACACCCCCGCACCGAATTAAGCTACCTCACCCTGCAAGGGCACGGAGTTGGCCGGGAGTTGGCTACGTAGAAAATTTCGAAAGGGTTGTTTGTGTACCTACTGTGTATATGGTTATAGGTGGGCATTGACTCGTGAAATAGTGATGGTGTTGGCGATGGTAATGATGATGATGGTGGTGACTGGTGGTGATAATGATGATGATGGTGATGAATATGGTGGCGACTGGTGGTGGTAGTATTGACGATGATGATGATAATGAATATGGTGGTGACTGGTGGTGACGAAGGTGGTGTTGGTGATGATGATGATAATTATGGTGGTGACTGGTGGTGGTGGTGGTGACTGGTGGTGATGGTGATGATCACCATCACCTTTATCACCATCACCTTCATCACCACCACCACCGTCACCACCACCACCTTCATCACCACCATCAGGATCACCACCACCACCACCACCACCACCACTACCACCATCATCATCGCCACCACTACCGTTGTTGTGTGGTTGTGATAATTTTCTATCTCCATTATGTCATATTTATGTGCAACGAAGACACCAATTAGTTGTTGCAATGCGCACACATTAACACTGGCATTCAAGTTCAGTTTTTAGTAGGCAGTGTCCGCCCTGTGCTAATATTAAATGCGAAAGTGTGTCTGTCTGTCTGTTACCTCTTCACGCTTAAACCGCTGAATCGATTTTGATGAAATTTGGCATGGAGATAGTTTAAGATCCGAGGAAGGACATAGGATAGTTTTAATCCTGGAAATTATGCCTAAAAAGATTGAAAAGTGAGTAAGTATTTCATGATGACATTGATGACCCTGAAATGTAATTATTAGACCAAAAGCACAATTGCTCTTACATTTGCTTAGGCGCTTTTAATAATCCCTTTTATTAATTAAGGTGATTAGGTGGATATCTATTGTGTTGTACGAGGTTGCTTCAATACTTCCAAGTTCCACGCGGACGTAGTCGCGGACAAAAGCTAGTAACTTTATAAAATACACGAAAAACATTGCTAGTGCTCATGACATTTGAGGGTTGCCCTCGATTTCCCCAGGATACTATCATCAGATCCCGACATGGTGACAATGGGACCACCTCCTGGTTTACTCTGGGTTTACTCTTTCAAATAAAAAAAATATTTGGGCCACAATTGGCCGAGATATCCACACATATACGTTATAAAAATATATAGGTATAAACATACAGTGAAACATAGAACCTCCTTCTCTTTTGGGAAGTCGGTTAACTTGACAAAATGCTGTAGTGGAGCGAGGTTCCTTCTTTCTTACTTCTCTTGGCGAGAGACGCTACCCCCTGCTCCGGGAAAATTATACTACATGGGGTACAGTAGCTTCAGGTGCAAAATTATTTTCACTGGAAAGGAACGGTTAGTCACCTCTGTCTTCTCGTTATTCCCGGGTTACTTCAGCAGAAAACCATCAGTGAAAGCGAAAAACAGATCTCTTATACATGAGACTCTTATTGTTTTATTATTGCCTTTATATAGTTTTGTTTGCTGGGATGTCCAGCTGACTATATAGCGATATAATCACTAATTACATAATCAACTTTACTATTTATCTATTTCGGTTCAAAAGAGCAGGCAAACGAATAGTAGTATGTAGTCTTATAAAGAGGCTATCCTTGATATGATCCTTAGGTACCTACTGTGAAAGTGAAATATAAGAATAATAATATAATATAAAATAGATTTTTTCAATAAAAAAAGAAGAACTCTCCTGCTTCCTAAAAAAAATATTAGACATATTTTTTTTAGGAAGCAGGAGAGTTCTCAAATCTCAAAGTTCTCAAGAGTTCGCGAATCTAAAAAAAAAACAACAATTGTAACGCCGACAGTGGGAATTTCTTCATTGGTGTCTTTTCATCGCTATTTATCACACATGGTGGAGGGCCCAGCTTTTTGTATTTTACTTCTCCACTTCGCCCCGTCCTCGACATCATCTTCGGATAGAAGAGATAATGGGATAAAAACTCGCAGGTACCTAAAGAAAATAAAAGATAATTATGATTTTTATAATTGTATACAGAAATCGGATGAGGGTGGCGCAAGACAAATCCCTATGGAGAACTTTGGGGTAGGCATTTGTCCAGCAGTAGACGTTTATTGGCTGATTATGATGATGATGATGATGATACCTTACCAAAAGAAAGTGTTAGGCTTACGATTGCCATTAACTTACTACAACTACGCCCCTTTACTTTGCGCCCGCTTACCAGCTCACCCCAGGGAAGCACTACTTTGGCAATCGCCGTAAGACTATTAAATTATAAAACCACTAGCACCTTGAAAATTCGCGCATAAGAAATAATGGGTTATAACTTTACTGATTCTTCGTAGTCGGGTATAACAGACAGACGAACAAACAGATTAACGTATCCACAGATGGAAGGATCGACAGGCAGACTGGCATACAGAGGGACGGACGGACGAACAGACTGGCGAATAGACGATAGACGAATCGACAGGATGGACGGGCAGCTGGGCGGACAGACACACAGACCGACAGACGGACGGAAGTACAGACAGACATCACAGAAAGTCGATAGTCGTACCCTTGTTTCTTACGCCCCTGCTGTCACTGTCTTCCACCGGCGGCAGACTATTCTCCTCAAATATTTTGCGATATGATTATGGCAATGATATTTGTTAGACCGGCAGACACACAGATACACAAGTTAACCTTATAATATCCCTCTTTTTTCGTCGGGGATTAAAATGTAAGGTAGACTATCAAATACGAGTCTGACGCGCGCATCTTGAGATTCGTGAGTTCCGTAGGTAGGTATAAACACTGAAAGCACTGCATATTACTGTAACGGAAAGATAAAAATTACTAAGCGACAAACTGAACTTTGCTGTGGCAATATTGATGTCTCCACACATCAACATAAGTCAGGGTTAGTTAACCAACTGCAAATAAGTTTGTAATCACTACAAATTTAAGGTTTTCGTCTTTATTTACA